>VZTQ01006207.1:13850-265780 GCA_013400755.1 Pelecanoides urinatrix | reverse complement strand
CGCTAAGCCCCGGCGCGGCGCCATCCCCGCCGGCGGGCGCCCCGCGGCCGCACCTCGCGGCGCCGCTGCCCTCCCCCTCGCCCGGGCGCTCACCAGAAGAAGAGCCGGGAGCAGAGGTTGGCATCCCGCAGCGGGTTGGGCTTCTCCTCGCGGGGCACCGCTTCCATGCCGCCCGCCGCGCCAACCCGCCTGCTCGCCCGGCGAGGGCGCAGGACCAGAGGCAACTTCCCACCGCAGCAGCCGCCGCCGCTTTGCCGCCGGCCGGCGCTGTTTCCGGGAGAGCCGGCACCCCCCGCCTCGTCCCTCCCTCCCGCCGCAGGACGCCTCCTGCCGGCCCGGCTCCCCCGCGGCGCCCGTCCCAGCGCGGAGGCTGAGGCTGAGGCTGAGGCGCCGGGCAGCCCCGGAGGCCGCGCTGAGGCGGGAGCCGCCCCGCGGCGCTGCCGCGCCTCCCCCGGGAGGGCCGGGGGTGGCCGCGCGGCGCTGCCAAGTTCCCGGCGGGAGGGAAGCGGGGCCGCCCCGCTCCGAGGGGGCAGAGGCGCCGGCGACCGTCGGTCACCACAGCGCGGCCCGGGCCTGCGGCCGGGGGGAGGCGGCCGCCGGGGCCGAGGGTGCTCCGCTCTTCCCGCCCTGGTTTCTCGCCTGCGGGTGCCCCTTGCTGATGAAAGGCATCTCCTCGGTGCACGCAGCAGCAAGTCGGGGGCGAGTCCAGCTTAATGGGAGCGAACCCCGCCGGAAACGCTTGCTTTCACCTCTCCTTCCTACATGTTGCGGATACTTCTATTAAAGAAAAGACTCCTCGTCGTCTTTCCAGCTTGGGCATGGGACCTGAAATAAGGGTCTGTGTTCAGGATGGCAGTCGTTGCAGCCCTCAGGGAGCTGGAGATGAGCCAGAGATGGGTCTGAGTTCGCAGACCCTCACTGCTGTCTATAGCTCAGGATAACAATGTTTAGGAGACTTTGGGGGTACAAAGTAAAGTAGTTATTTAATTCCAGGAGACGGTGCCTACAGAAATCCTTGAAGCAATTCTCGAAAGTTCAGCAAGTGATCACCATACTTCTCTCCAGTACTGTTACTGTAGTCTGCCAAGGGGAGTATGACCAAAAGGAGTAGAGGAGACTGCAAGAAACCTAAGAAAATAGGAATGCGGGACATGTATCTGAAGTAACCAAAGAACTATTAATCTCCATGAAAAATAATTGGCAGAATGGGTCCCTGGCATGCTGTTATTTCTCTGATTCAGAATCACAGAATGTGTGAGATTGGAAGGGACCTCTGGAGGTCGGCTGGTCCAACCCCCCTGCTCAAGAAGGGTCACCTACAGGCAGTTACCCAGGACCATGTCCAGACGGCTTTTGAAGATCTCCAAGGCCTCCACAACGTCTCTGGGCAACCTGTGCCAGTGCTCAATCACCCTCACAGTGAAAAAGTGTTTCCTGATGTTCAGAAGGACCCTCCTGTGTTTCAGGTTGTGCCCATTGCTCCTGGTCCTGTCACTGGCCACCACCGAGCAGGCCTGGCTCCATCCCCTTTGCACCCTCCCTTCAGGTATTTACAAACATTGATGAGATGCCCCTGAGCCTTCCCTTGTCCAGGCTGAACAGTGCCAGCTCTCTCAGCCTTTCCTCTTAGGAGAGATGCTCCTGTGCCTTCATCATCTTCGTGGCCCTTTGCTTCACTCTCTCCAGTATGTCCATGTCTCTCTGGTACTGGGGAGCTCAGAACTGGACCCAGGACTCCAGGTATGGCCTCACCAGTTCTGAGCAGAGGGGAAGGATCATCTCCCTCGACCTGCTGGCAACGCTCCTTCTAATGTAGCCGAGGACACCATTAGCCTTCTTTGCCGCAAGGGCACATTGCTGCTGGCTTGTGTTCAACTTGGTGTCCACCAGGACCCCCAGGTCTTTTTCTGCCAAGCTTCTTTCCAGCTGGTCAGCCCCCAGCATGTACTGGTGCATGCAGTTGTTCCTCCCCAGGTGCAGGGCTTTGCACTTGTCCTTGTTGAACTTCATGGGGTTCTTGCCAGCCCATTTCTCCAGCCCATCAAGGTCCCTCTGGATGTCAGCATGACCCTCTGGTGTATCAGCCTCTTCTTCCAGTTCTGTATCATCAGCAAACTTGCTGAGGGTGCACTCTGCCCCATCATCCAGATCATTAACGAAGATGTTGGACAGTTTTGGAGCCAGTGTTGACCCTTGGTGTACACCGCTCATTACTGGCCTCTAGTTACTTCATGCGACTAATCACAACCCTAGCCTCCTAGACTACTTCCCCCTCCAGCTGAGTGAGCTGCAAGACAGGCACCATTCTTATGCTCTGTTTATTCATCTCATGCCCCCAGTAGCGACCAGCCCTATCTCTAACCACTAAAATGCATTGCCAGTGAAACAATTAACAGGGCTGGCATCTGATTTTCATTATAGGCATCAGAGTTGACATGTTGTTGAGATAAAAGAGGGGTAGGGTCTGGGCTACACTGTATTATTGAAGAAACAGCATCAGTTCATGCTTGCAAGAATGTCATAATAACCATAAGTCAGACAAATCAAGCTTAAGTTTGCTGTCAGTGAACACTGACAGGGCTGGCAACAGCATACGCTGCTTGAGTGTAGATGATGTGCTGCTGAATTTTGCAAGCAGTAAGTAGTACACTTGTCAACAACTGTCTATAGATCCTTCCAGATTAAAACAAGGAAATACACTTACGGAAATGGTGCAGTGGTTTGAAAGGATAGGCTTTAAAAAAGTAGTGCTTATGTATTCCAGAACCTGAATAATTAATTTAAATCATCTCCCAAAATGTATGAAGAAAAGCTCTGCTCATCAGCAAAATCTGGCAGGTTTAGATTTCTGTGAAGCAAATTTGTCTAACTAGATACTTCTAAGTGAATTAAAAGGTATGACAGCCCAATACAAGTCCCAAAATGACAATAAAGTTTGGGTCAGGCAGTGGGAGAAAGGAAGATTTAAATCTTAAAACTGACTTCATGAAGCATTACCTTTGTGAAGTAAAATATCAGGCCAGTTGTCTTGCAATGAAAAATTATCCAAACATTTCTTAGTTTGGGCAAGGAAGTAGAATACTGGTCATGAACAAGTAATTTATTTTAAGAATACAGTTAAAAGTATTAAAGTAAAATATTAAAGTAACTTTTTCCAATATTATTGTAATGGTAGGAAAAAGACAAACAACAAACCTGAAGAAGTACATTTTTCCTTTGCCAGCGTTATCAGTTACAAATGTTGACAGTACTTAATTTTAAAATAAATACTAGTGTTTACTTCTAAGTCCAAAACAAAACACTATATGAAATTTTGGAGAAGGGAAAACTAAAAAGGAAAGGGGAAATAAAATTCAACCAAAAAAAGAATATCCTGAAAACCGAATTAATCTGTAACTCTATCTGTCAAGTGTGCAAGTAACCATTAGAAACTGCTGCAGTAATAAAGAAGTGCGAAGCAATTAGCAACAGAGATGCTCAGGAAAATCTAAGGCTGCACATGGAGAGGAAGGGGAATGGAAAATAACACAGTAATGAAATTAATATTCTTTCTATTTGGGGGCGGGGGGAGAAAAGCAACTGCCAATTTATCCATTGAATATTTTGCTATGGCAACAGTATATTCACAATATGGAAAGAGCAAGATATAAAACAAACTAATCAAAGTGCAGCTTAGTAAATCTGTAATATGGATAGCAGTCTAGCAAAGCCAACTACTCAAATAGGGTAATGGCCAAATTAAGCCAATGGCATCTGAATTAAACCCGTTATGCATATACATTGTGCTAGGGAAATCAATTAGATGATCACAGGGGATGTCACAAACATGCAAACACACAAGATTCCCTATTTATTCGGTGCACAAGAAAGACAATAGACATTAAATAAACATCTGTATGATGTGTGGCCTTAAGCCCTCTTCATTCTACTCTCATTCTGAATGCAGTCAGACCGACAAGTTTCTTCATGTGCATTTTCTATGGCACTTATCACTAGAGTATGAGGAGTTCACAAACATCTGCTTTTTTCAAAACACTTAGAAGATAATTGGGCAGTTTCAACTGATTTCCAGATGGTGAATAAAAGCACATGGATCTTGAGGTGAAATACAGCCACTGATCCCGATTATGCAATAGGAACCTAAAGCTTAGTCTTTCAGAGGATGCAGCACTATAACTTTTCCCTTTCAGGCAAGTGGCCATTGATTTCAGGGCTGCACAGTTTCTCCGTATCATACCCCAGGGCCTTGAGACAGGTACCTAGAAAACCAAGAAGACATATGCATGAGTGTGTCTGAAAAGTCTGGATAAAAGATTTGCTGAGCACCGTGTGGTATCTCTGAGGCAGTACTAGGGACAGAATCAGATTCAAAGCTATTTGAAAGACATCGGAGGGAGCAGTTTCCCAAAGACAAGCTATGGTAGCAGACTGTGAAGGCTTTATAACAGTACATTGTTTGAGTTTAGTATTTTTGATTGAAGCCAGGCAGAAAGGCAGACCGTATGCCTGCCTGACAAACCAGACAGGCAGCCTTATTTCCCACCGTGCCACAGGCAAGAACGCAGGCTGTCCCGCTGGCTGTGAGCCCAGCTTGTCACTATCCGGTGGCCTGACTCATCATCTTGCTGACGTATCCACTGGAGAATAGTTTCTCATCCTTCTGCAATACAGACATGTCAGCCTGTTCTTGTTCAGCTGCAGAACAGAAATGTCAATGCTGCAGAGCCAAGCTGTAAGTAATTTTGCTATTTTGGTCTGGTCATCAGTATATAATATCAACAGTCTTCCTCAGATGCTCTTCCTTTTTCTTCCTGTTACTCCACTAGCCATCTCTATTTTCCCCATATCTTTAACTACCTGTATCAATTTTTTACATACCATACTTTCTAATTTATATTAATTGACTTCTTCGTTCTCCTCCAGTTCTGGTGCAATTCAGGTGGCTAAGCATAGGTACCTTCTTCCATTTTAGATATGGTAGGGTATTCCACTCGGCACCAAGTTACCACTCTAGAAGGTTTCAGGTCTTCCATTAATTGTGTCGTATCTGCCTGTCCCATGTTGATGTATCTGGTGCCTTATAAATGACAGTAGGCATCTATGTTTTGGCAACTGAATCTCACCCTTATCATCTTCATTACTGAATCAGTCTGGGTTTTAAGCTGAGTCCTCTCTCTCTTTGAATGTGACGTTAAGGTCATTTTGGCCAATATGACTTTTCCTAAAGAGCTTTTAATTTCCATTCACATTTTTCTATCTGAATGTCACACACGCACATACATGCACACACAATATTTCTGTTAACTTTCATAGTTTATTTCTTTTGATGTTGGGCTGTTTAATTATTTGCTTTATACAAAACTATGTTACAATCATTTATCCATAGCACATAGTTTCTATTGATTATCTGCTAAAATAAGATTTAACAGTTACTTTCTATTAAATTAAATATATGTTGCCATAGAAAAGTATCAGAAAAAGTTGTACTAAAAGTTAAAATTGGCACACCTACCACCTGTTCAGTTCCTCCTAACAATTTCATCTTTGTACTTCATGCACAGGTACTTAAAGACTGATACTTCTGTAGGGTGATTTGATGAGCTTACAGCAGGCCTTCAGCAGCAGCTCCCTGTGCTATTACTTAAAACACCGATTCGTGTATTTACAATATTGCTGTCCTGAGCTACATAGCCCTCTCTTATCCATTCCTAAGCAGCTAAGAGCTTATTTCACTGTTCCAGTCTCACGAGGTAATAGACATTAAACTTTCTGCTTCTATTCATCACAGTTCCAAGTCTTCCATTTTTTAACCCAGATTTCTAATATTGATAATACAGCTTCTGAAGAGCAAAGTCTTTACATTTTCTATCCACTGATACATTGTGGAAAATCTTGCACTTCATTTGCCTTCTTCCTATCCTGACCTCTTGCTTTTCTAGCTTAATACTAGCCAGCACAGCCCAGGATAATCTCCAAGCAACAGTGAATTACAGTAACAGAAAAATTAAATTGAACTACTTTCAGGGCAAGGGTGAGTCAGCAAATAGAAAATAAACTTCTGTGAGTATTGTGCAGACTTCCCATCCCTGACATTTAAAAAACAGATTAGATTAATCTCTGTCATGATGTTTGATCAACATAGGCAACCTAGTCCAAGGGTAGGAAGTGGATTAGCTGACCTCCTGACATTCATGTTTTCTGTGAATGCCAGTGTCCATGGACTCATTTGACTGGGCAGGATTCCCAGGGTGTTGCCATGACTTCCAGACAACAAAGGGGAAAATTATTTTTTAAAAATTCTTCTCAGAGCCTGGAGGTGAATGGTAGATCTCTACTTTGGTTCATCTAAGTCTGATTTCAGTGATACTGCGCTCTTGCTGTATGAATTAGTATCTTTGGCATAAGAGTTTTGTCTGCATTTTTTAAAGCAACATTTAGGACATGTAACACTGAGAAAAGCAAAATTCAAGTGACTTCAGTAAGAAAGCTCTGTTTTCAAAAGTGACTAAGATGACGTGTAATAAGCTAGCAGCAAACAACATGCTTCCACTTGAGTTAGTAAAACCTGTGATTCTTTCAATACTTGATTACAGCATTCCCATGCACTTCCCACATTTATTTGCATGAACATGGTTTCCATTGCATGATCTCTTGCATTTGGTGTCAACTTAAATAGGCAAGAGGGAGAGGAGAGAGATCAAAAGTGGAAGCATAGAAGTTCTCCCTTGCCTAAGGAGTAAAGAAGGAAAAAGCAATGGTGAGCACTCATGCATTTACAAGCCACACAGCAAATCAATCAGCAGGTCCACCATTATGGCCCAGATGTTTCTGGTTGTTCTCGAAGCCACTCTGCTTCTGTGCAAAAATCAGAAAAATAGGTATTGTACAGATGGTCAAACAAAACTCCTTTCTTCCCAGAATTCCTTTTCCTCTCGTAATAACACAAATAATCAAGGTCAAGAAGAAAAGGCACATAAGTCACTTTGTGGAATGAAACTTCACCGTCAAGATCGTGTGGATCCTGATCATATTTCATTTGGCATTGCCAGACTTAAGTTTAAGAAAGTTATTTTTGGCAATAGCAAGGGGACAGAAGACAACACAGACAAATTCATACGATACTACATAGATCTGAGGTTTTTCCTTCTGTAACATAAAGCCACAGAAAAGCTTGCTTAAATTGAGTGGTACAGTGTGGCTTTTGTCCTACTGGGGTTTACCAACTATGATGGGATGTTGGACGTAATTAAAATCATTTCTCTTGTTACAAGACTGTACTTCTGACCTCAAAATAGAAACTGCAGATGGTGCCACCAGAGGTCTTCACCTAAAAAATATGATACCTGTTTTTTCACTTTTTCTGAGATGCCTTGATAGTATTTGCTGCCATCAATGGACTAAGCAAAAACCTAATGTCATCAAGCAACCTGGATGAAGATGGACAAAAAACTAGAATACTACTACATCCAATAATATTTAGAGGTCACAAAATTAAACACTCATGTAAATTTTAATAGCAAATGGAATCACACTGCACACTGAGAATTTCGTTTCTACCTTTAATAAGAACCTCACAATGCAAAGTCAAATGTGTGCATACACCATTAGCTTTAGATACAGGCACAGAAGATGACCAGCCATTCTAGCAATATGCTAAGGGCAGGAAAACAAAAACAAAAAGAGAAGGGTTCAGTGTTTAACAATTATTATTCATTTTTCTGCTCAGACAGGAGAGGATAGTTTACTCAGTTCTCAATACTTTACTGGAAAGCTAGTAACAGATGGGAAGGGGAAAAGGTAATTCTGTCCTAACAGAAATAAACTAAGGCCGGCAGAGTGTCGATATATCAGGGGATGAGAAGGGAACCAATTAGTCGCATGTAAAAACATAAGCCATGTTCAAAATATGTCATATCTGATCTGGATATGAGGCACTTACCATCAGTATAGACAGTCATATCAGAACAAATGACTGCAAACATAGTTACTCTCAGCCTTGGCCAATGCAGTCTGTCAACACTGTTATCACTTGGCCTTCCTTAGCTTTCAGCTGCTTCACCAGGGTCTAGCACATGTAGGTCCATGGACTGGATTTTTGGCTGGGTCACACAGAATTTCCACCTTTCCTGGAGCACCCAGAGTTTGATAAGAAACAGAAGTTTCTCTGACTCTTCTGGGCACAGCCTTCAGCCAACCACCAGTTACCTGCCAAGGCAGAGCTCCCAAAAGGCAATGGTTTTGTCCACATATCCTTGGCTCACATATCATCCTCATCTAACCACACACCACTGAGCAAGGCTCTTCTTTCTTAATTCTTTCTTGGCAACCTGACACCGATCTTGGGTATTGCAAGCAAGGATGGACTAGATACCAAGAATACAGGAAGCATTTTCTGAATTGCATGCATTTTGTGAGTCAGAATTTACATTATAAGATTTGTAATATAATTGTTGTACTATATTTGTGCTAAATTCTTTATTTATTTGGTTTACTTTAAAATTATAAATTTAAGCCCAAATACTACAAAAGTCTACATATATTGACTCACAGTCACCAAGGATATTTACGTACCCAATGTTTTTTTGTGTGTAGATTCTTACATCATCTTCATCGCTGTTGCATCTGGGTATCTTCTAGCAACATGCTGAGTACCATGACTAACACATGTCAAGCATTGTTTGTTCTTGCTCTCCATCTGTTTTGCTTTAGTGCAGCTTCAGGCTAATATGACCACAGCTGTGTTTAGGTTAGAGAAAAAAAGATTTAGGTGATACATATTGCTGTTAGAGCAGAAGGCAGTGAGGTCTTCCTTCGTGCTGCCATGCCATGACTATTTGTTTCTCAGCCTCAGACAAACCAAGGTGGAAAATTTTGTCTCCTACACAGGGAGGCTTGCTCTTACAGAGGGACATTATACTTCTCTGAGGTGGGAAGATGTTTACCTTGGTCATTTAGGCATTTATTTAGATCTCTCAGAACAAGCAAGGGTGCTCTTGAAGGGCAAGAACTGAGATCTTGCATTTAACAATAGTTTATGGAAGGCAAAGCAGAGAACAGTCCACAGAAGTGTGTTTATAGTACTCTGTATTACCTTGGGGATCTGCACCTAGTATTCTGCACTTCAGGGTATTTCCTACAGGCTGAGGGCTTCACGTCCAAGTGCACAGAGTGGGTGTAGTCCAGAGGGAACAGGAAGGTGGGTAAATGTAAGAAAGAGAGAAGAATGCCATGGCTTCAGATGCGTCACACCAAACTAAGTCACAGTCTCCTATAGGAGATAAGAGAACGAGGTACTCATGTTTGCTAATATGCAAAAGGTTAGCATTGGTGAGACATGTGGGAGCGCTCCTGTGCCATGACTTGAACTGGTCAGATATAAACTCATGCATATGCACCTTCTGCCCTTGCTCGTAAGCTGCGGAGCATTCCTGGGAATCCTGTGGCCATGTTTGCATTCATTACATTTTAATTTTTTTCTTTGTTAGTGCCCTCATCCTTGCCAAATAGTTCTTATTTCTCTGATCGAATCCTCTGCCTGCATATTCATTCTGATGGCCTTTCAACCTTTACACCCTGGGCCAGAAAGATATAAAAAGGCTGTGGATGTTTTCAGAGGAGGAGGAGTAGTTCCAGGCACAGCATAAGGAGAAGTAACCATGAAGTTAGAAATGTCAGCATAAGAAAAACAGCTGTGGCAGTAAGGACTGCTAGGTGAACCACAGAGAATAAGAACAGAAGAAGGGCTGGGGGCAAGTATTCTCCAAGGCTTGGGGAGGATGTGGGTCCAAACTGGTGCCAGAGAGAGAAGCAAGGAAAATGAGGTATAAGGATAGAAAGACTGAGCATGGTAAAAATAAAAGAGAGGTGAGGTTAACCATGAAAGGGGGACAGGGAAGGAAGATGGTTGTGTCAAATACTAAGATGACCAGCAGATGGTGAAGTGTGGAATAGCGGCTTTGTCCAACAAGTCAAGTATATGCATCACGTCCCAACAACAACTGAAATTCAAGATCAAACTGACAGAGAGGAAACTCTTTTACAAATCCCCTCAGTTGTGACCGGGGGCAGGCAGGAACAGGTGGGATAAATTTGTGTGTATATTTATAGGCTCATATCACTGTGCATGGGGTAGCTTTAGGCTATATCAGCAATCACAGCTGTAGTTCTGTTTCTGTAACTAAATGCATTTCGTACCCTTCAAAACACACTCCACAGCAGCAAACTGTTATACCATCATCCCTCTTGACACAAAAAGTCAGTGCCACCGTGTGTGCTCCTTTCTTCTCCAGACTGTCTTCAAAGGAGATGACCAGCCATCAGAGGGTTGCACAAAAGTACCACCCCTCTCTCTGGCAGTAACTAAAAGGAAACACAAAAGCTTCCCACCTCCAAAGTGCAGACAGCACCACGATTATCCTTTCCCAACAGGAGGCTCTAACTGAATTAGTTTTCCACAAACCTGCCACATTGCTAACAACATTGATGGGATCTTTTTGAATCCCCCCTCCAACGTGGCACCTGTGCTGATGGCTCTTCCTTCCTGCTCTTCTCAAGAACAGAGGAAAATGGAGTGTAAAAAACCTCAGTGAACTCTAACAGTCATTTTCCTACTAGGTAATGCAGAGTTTTCAAGAGGATTGGATAAATCACTGTCTTCATACTTCGATGCTGAGCTCCTTGGGGATTGACTACCCTTTTCATTCTTTAATTGTCCAGTACTGGCATAGTGCTTCTACTTCAGAAGCAAGATTCCCAGGAGCTACATTATCACAGGAAAAGAATAAGAATAATCTTGCCAGCTTTTGTTCTACACATTAAATAGTGACCCTTTGAATAAGTCATTTAACCTGCCAAATTTTTAAAGAGATTTAGTAATTTTGTAAGAATGATATTTCCTTATAGGAAGGTCATTCTTTGAAGGAAGAAGGCCCACCCAGAATAAGACAACCATGGCATTAGTAATTTCTGCATTGGAACGTTTGTAAGCAGGTGAACTGGGTAAGTGCTCTCCACTTCCTCCTGCAGAGTTTCTATTCAGCAGGAGTGACTCAGTACACCCAGCTGTTTTGTTGGGCATATCTGCACGTAAATTAGAGTGAGAGCACCCAAACAGGTAAATAGGGAGTAAAAAGGACTTTTGAAAATAAAATCAAAACTGAGCTTCTGGTAGTCTCCAAAGCCTGTTCCCATTCTTTGTACAACCCCTCAGGTGAGTCCAAATATGAAATACATCACTAAGCGTTCCTGCAGTTCTTAGTTATCCAGAAAGAGTTAGGCTGCTGGGAGTCCAGATCAGATACAAAGTGCCACATATTGTCACTTCTATGTGAACTAGGTGACCTTTCAGATAAAGTACTTTTCTCTAAAGGTGTGGCGACATTACAAAAGAAACATAGAAATATAGTTCTCGTTGTCTTTGCCACAAGGAAAAAAAATCACGCATCAATGCAGTGGTGATATAATATGGCCTAATTCCATAAATGCCTAACTGATATAAGCCTGCATTTCAGTTTCTGCTGATGCTGCCTTACAGTAGCCAGTAAACAAGTTTAGAGTTGTACTTTAAGCTGAGAACTATTACAGGTCATAAAGCAAAGTGCTTAGGCTAGGCACATCCTTGTCTCCCTAATGGGACATGATGCTAAAAGCGTCATTTGCAAAGCGTGTTTAGGATGGACATAACTTGTACGAATGACAACAAGGGACCAATACAGAGGGCAGAAAAGTACATGTTCTTTAGCAGATTGCAACTTAAAAAACCCCACACCTAAATTTGGTCGCAACTGAACAAGTAGAGAAGAAAGCAGAGGGAGACCTACCCTACATTCCTATGGCTGAAGAAGAAATCCGTAGTAGCAGGACTCCCAAGTTTGTGGCTTGACCAGTGAACTATCACAGCTCCCAACACTAGTGTAGGGAAATTATAGCTGCTATGGCAACCATTTTTTTCTGGTTGACTGCACTGTGATAAATATTCGATTAAACCCTTTTTATTTATGTCTCTAATCTTTTTTAGTGAAACAGTAATTTAAAGGTTTTGCTACCTAATTATGCAGCAACTAGCACAGTTCAGCCCTGGCTTGGATGAATGGCAGCATAATTAAATAATAATAAATGACAGAAGATAGAGTCAAAGCAGTAAGGGAAGTGGGAAAAGGATGCTCTTTTGGTGGTTAGATGGATGGATGAACCTATGTGAATGATACTTTTATTTTATTATTTGATGGTAATTTCACAGAAAAGATTAATTTCAGGTCGAAGAAAGCTTTTTATTCAGCCTGTGAACCTGAGCACTTTACATTTTTAATCTTAAAAGTAATTCCAGACTGAACAAGTAATTTCAAATAGAAGAATCAAAACATTTTATTTAACATAAAAAATAATATTTTTCTTTCCTTTTGCTATTATTCTCAGTTTGGATTTTTTTCACACAATTCAGTGAATCCAGAACAAATTGTCTTGCCAGGATTACTTTTTTTCCATAAAAGACTACTGAACATTTTGCAATGTATTTCAAGAAAACTATGATCCTAGGAAACATCAGAAAAGTCTTTTTTTTTTTTCTTTTTCTTTTCTATTTGGCGTATCTTAGTCCCTGCATATCCCCTTCCCTGTCTTTCATTTTATGCTGACTCAGCAGTAGAGATAGTGCTCCGCTACCTATCCCAACTAAAAATGAAGTTTAGAATTTGTTAGAGCCGAAACTTTTAATTTAGATTTTATTAGGCCTGAAGCAATCTCTCACTGCATTTCATTTCTCTGGGCCCACATTTAAATTTATCACTAGTTGGCTTTTTATCAACATCCCCTTTCTGTGACTAGCAGGCATTGTTTCATGGCTCCTCTAGGGCTACAGGTTCCTGTGTTCTTTTTAAACTGACTGCAAACCAATGCTTCTAAAACTTGTGGTACATGGGACATGTGTTTTTTTCTGAATTAAAATTGGATGGCACGTGGCAGATATCCCTGACTTACCCTGCTGGTAAGGTCCTTTCAGAGCTGTCCTGCCCCTTAGCTCCAGGGGCCACTAGCTCTTGCCAGGCTCACGCCTCTTCTTGCACAAAGTGTTCTGTGAATTGCTGCCCTAAGTAGGACTACAAGCAAAACAGCCTGACTCTGAGCAACCATGGAGAAAACAGAAGGTAAAATGATGAACAGGACGATAGCTTTTCAAACCAAGGATGTTATATTTACTAGTTTTAGGCAGTATCTGGTTTAAAGGTTTCTACTCTTCTGATCCTATAAAAGAGCATTTTTATCTTCTACAATCAGTGTATTTATAGGCTGAGGACAGAATAACTGAAGACTTAACTGAAGCAATATATGTAATTCATAAAATAATGTAATTATTTTAATAATCAAAAATAAAATGTAATTCAACCCTCCTGATTTCATTTGTGTTTCTTATTTGTTGCTGGGATATAAAGCTTTGATATTTTACAAAGGGTACTCAGAATAGAATTTTTCTAATGAATGTGGTAGTGACAAGATTTTTTTCGTAGTTTTTAATACTTGCTTTTTTACTCTGCACTCTCAAACTTTCTATTTTTCTGTCCCTTAAGGGTTTCTCTTTTTAAAATTTGGCACGGTATTGGGGTTTTTCCTTTCTTTTCCCTCTTTGAAAGTCAGAGGTCTGCTTTGTTCATGTTCTTTCACATAAAAGGCATTATCAATAACATCTGCACAGCCACTGGAATAATTAACCTTTTCATTTTCATTATAAGCAGATTTTTATGATTACATAGATGCATTTCTATATTAGTCAGAGGATGCAATCAAGATTGAAAGCATGCACTGCACATATTCTTATACAGACATAGACACAGCCACTTCCCTAAACAGCTACACACAACTGTCTCCATCCAGTTGGTCTCCTCTCCTGCCCAGAAGCAGATCTGACATATGAAAGATCACAGCAGACAAAAGAAAGTCTTAAATATATAAACATGAATGTATTTTTTTGAAAATTACAAAGAAATAAGAAGCCACTTATGCCTGCTATACCCTGCCCGATTTTAATGGGTACCACCACATCCGCAGGGACGTGCTTTAAAGGAACAGTTTCTCCCTGGCTACGCCATCTTGAACATAAAATGCACATTTCATGCACAAGTGCTTTAACCATAGTATGGAAGATGAGCAGCACCAATAACATCTCCATCTCCATTTTAAAAAAGGAAGCGCTACTCAGTTAGGCAGTTTGCCCTGGGAGAGCACTGTGTATGCTGCAGAGCTTTCACAGTGATGGGGCCGAAAGGTGGAGCATCATACCTGTACCACGCTCCCCAGCTCTGCCACACAGTGCCTGTACCACGCGCTCCCCTTGTGCTCCATATACGCCCGCTGAACATGTCACGCAGCTGCCTCGTGCCTTTATCCATCATGGTCTAATAGCAAAACGGGAGGTAAAAATCAAGAATCAGCCCTCCAGGCTAACAGCTCTCCATATTGTCCCCCAAGAGTTTTCCTGGGGTATACCTGGCAGCCCTGCTAGGGTCACTGACCTGAACCTGTCCTCGCAGGCCCAGCCTGCCCAAATGCTGGCGTGGGGCAGGGACCTTTCTGCTCCCCCACCCTATCCCACAGTGAGCCATGTGCTTCCCTTCACCCCTGGGCTTTGGCAGGATGCCTGGATGCCCCCCTCTATTTGGGTGCTCCAGATTCAGAAGAGCTCAGACTACAAGAGGGCAGAGGGCACATCCTTTTGGGGAACGTAGTCAAAGCCAGGAGAAGGGAATACTTAGGGCAGTAAGGCCCATCTGCAACAAGGCGTGTTTGCAACCCAACAAAAGCCAGTTACCATGGCAGATATCCAGGATGGATCATTTTCATTCTGCTCACAAAGACCATGGGCAAATGTAGACCCTTAAAACCGGCACCCAAAGAATGGCAATCCCGTCCTCCCTGTGGGCCTCCCAAGGCAGTGTAACATGGGAACTGTCACTCTCAGACCACCACAGAAAACTCAGGAATTTGGCATTGGGTAGTGGGCCTTGACTGCCAGGGGTCTGAAGACTCTGCAAGATCAAATGAAACTTTCCTGGCTATACCTTTCACAAAAGACTCCTGAATTAAATGTGCTTTTTGCCTATAGCTTTTAGCTCCAGCTAACTCAGCCCAGGCAACTCAGCCAGCTAATGTGGTTAGAACAACACACAACTATCTAATGAGAAAGCCCCAAGGATAAAACAAGATATCTAAGCTCCCTGCAGCACCTCGAGGCCTGTTCCTGTTTTTCACCCTCATTGCGGAAGGAGCTCACAGCCTGTTGCAGGCACAGCCCCCTGCCAAAACCAGGCTCTGGTATTCTCCCAGGACAAACCCATGAAGATTTTTTTTCTCAGACATGGGAGAGCAAAGTTTGTTTTCTGTTAGAGATGGTGCCTTTCCACATCGCCAGCTCTGGCAGGCTGCGTGCATTTCTAAGAGTCCTGGAAAGTATTTTTCCCTCCCCCAGAAGACCAAGCGGGCTAGACTGCGGGGGCGGCCGCATCTCTGGCAGGATGTCCAGCCAACACTGAAAGCCTTGTTTGCTAATGCTGTTCTGCTGGAGATGCCTTTGACAGGGCAACACCACTTCCGTACTAGTAAGCTAATCAGTGCTGGGGACACAGTTTTAGGCTATCTAGGTGACACAGTGTACGCTGAAAGGTGTTTCCTTCTTGTGTATCCAGTCTAGCCAGAAACTAGGTAGGAGTAAGACAGCTAGTGAGTGGCTTATCTTTTGCCATCTTGTCTCTCTGAAGTGTGTTACTGCTGCAGTTTTTGGAGAAGATGAGGGCAGAGCCAAGCTTTGAGGCCTCTGAGATGCAGGCTGGTTAGAGGTGGATGGGAAGAGACAGCAAAGACCATGAACTATGGGGACTGTTTGACTTTTGTCTCTCGTGTTTCTGTGTACCAGCTTTGGACAGTTCTGGTGCCTACTGTGGTGCCTATGTTGAGCCATTTGCTACTGGCTGAAGAAATAAGGGAAGGGGGACCATGTCCAGGCAAACACAAGACCTGAGAATGTGATGTAGTTGTTGCCTTAAAAGTGACATTCAGCCTAACGGCAGCGGCTAACACACCAACTAGACAGTGAGCAGCCTATGGTCATCGCTCAGCTCTGCTTCATGAACTGGACAATTTTGTTTTCTGTTTTATCTGCTATTGCTTGTGACATTAATATGTTCGAAATAAGCTTAACTCTTCCTGTTGCATTTGGTTGTACAGGATCTTGGCCTTGAAGGCCTTCCCAGGAGCACTGTAATAGGACAGCAGCCCCTGGATTTGAGACTGGCAGGGGTATGTAGGTGCCTGCATTCTACATTAATTTAGACGATGCAATGTAAGTATCTACCTGACTAAGTCTGTGGGCTTTGCAAACATGAGCAATGATGATCAATGATATTTGCACATTAGGGCAATCCACGTGATTTCACTGCAAAGCAATTGCAAAAAAAAAAACCAAAATATCAGTTTGCTCTTGCAGAGTTAGGATCTTAGAACATATCCTTGTGAGTGACTACAGGACACTTTGTGAGATGCAGTAAACTTCTTAAGTACTATTACGTTATCCTCCACAGGCCCAATCTGTGGCACATTTGTAGCATGCCTGAATTGAGTCCATTAGAGATTTTTCAACACAATCACCATAACAGAATTTTAAAGAAGAACTGGGCTTTTTAAAGGCGTTGTTTTGTTTGCATTTTAGAGAGTAGTACTACTGCCTATCAATTTAAAGCGCTCCACCCATTTGAAACTGCATGGAAATCATGAGTTACAGACTTTAAAGTAGACATGAACCCCAAGCCTGAGTTTCCAAATACAGGTCAGGTCAAACATCTTAGCAAATGTGTTGGTTTTGCTCCATCCAAACCCTGAGGTAATCAAAAGATTAAAGACTGTCTCCTGAGGAAGGTAGAAGCTCTGCTCCTGTTCAAACTATTCAAGAAACAGGGGAACTGGTAGACCTGCTGTTCCTTTTTTGCAGCAAAGAATGGGACTTCTGTTACTTTGAAACATTTGGAAATTAGATTAAAAGATCTTGCAGATGATCCAGTCATTAAAGATGCAGGAATTTTTAATTTGTAAAACTGGCCTAGAGACAATGACTCCCTCAAGACCTTGGTAGAAAGAAGCAGTTCCAGCAGCATGGTCACGCTGCAGGCACCTTTTGGAAGCTGAAGGATGCAGAGGCACTGAAGCATTGCCACAGGAGAAAGAGCCCAAATCTGCATCCAGAAAGTGAACCCTGCACAGATTGCTTCCGCACTGTATGGCAGGAGGTATTGATTTCCTCACTCATGTGGAAATTATAAAGATGTTGTGTCCTTTTTGCTTTAATATTGCCCTGAAGAATCTCAAAAAGTTTTGCACACTGCAGAGGAGTTTGTGTCCCACTAAGTGCTGATATCAATTATGAGGGGAGAACAAACCAGATGGAAGTTCTGGTTTACTGATTTTGAGGGACAAAGATAACAACAAGCCTAGACTCTCTACATCAACCTGTGTTTAGATGGTTCCTCACACCAAAATTATTTCAGCTTTTTATCCTGTTACACCAAATAACATAAAATATAGAAGAACTGAAAGATGAGATGATGTTAGGTGTCTCCCTATCCCACTGTGTCCCTTCTTGCTAGGCCCCAGGGTCAAGTCTGATGTCTTTTCTGAAATCATGAATCTTGCATTGGCAGCTGTGTGGCTGCCTAGGGCAGCAGCTGAAGTGTTTCTCCATCCTACTTGCTGTGTAATCCCCTGGTCACACAGCCTGCAGGATTCACCTAGGAGCTGGGGATTTGGATTTACAGAAGTAGAGGAATGGGACTTCCACTTCTTTGCTGACTGCTTTAATTAATATATTATTCTTCAGAAATGATTGCTGCCTTTTTCCATTTATTCCTCTTTCCCATCTTTGCTAAGGAACCCATGAGCCAGTCATCTGCATCCCAATGGATAATGTATGTAATAAGCACAGAACTGATCCAGGCCTCACTGGAGCACTTCCTGTAGCCCTTAACAGGATGCTTAAATCCAGGAGACAGACAGCATTTTAGACCACCCTTTGGTACTCTCTATTAAGTCTCACATATGCCTTAACTCTACAACCTTCCGGTGCTACAAATCCCATGCAGAGTGCTTACCTCTCCTCAGGCAATACATAACAACTGCATGGGCACCTGCACCAGCACTCCCGACAACCTACGTCCCTTATTGGATCCAACCCTTCATTTTGGGTTCATACCAGCATGGCATTAATATTTACCTCCTTCTTTCCATACAGTTGATTCACATTGTCCTTCTTTGTCCTCTCTTACTTTGTACCTCTCAAGACCCTTTGTCTTTTAAGTTGTCTGTGAGATTTGAGTCGGGTTGATTTTTGGCATTCCTAATGTTATTCCACTAAACACTGAACTACAGAAAAGTAGTTCAACAGGCTAAAGTAGTCTCTAGTACTCACTTTTTCCTATTCATCCAGTAGGTTTGAAGCTGTTTTTTCCCTTTGGTATAGCTGCAGGTTACAGACTTCCTCTACATTCAAGTCCCTAAACTTAATGCAGCTGATTTTACTGATAAGTTCTATGAATTCATCACCACTTCTACTTTCAAAATCTGGAGCTTAGTTGCAAAACTACCTTAATTTCTCCCTTTATCTCACATTGAATCATCTTGTGACCACTTAATTTAAGTTTTACCCCAGAACCAGATCTTCCATAAAGCACACATTTCAAAACCAAGTTTAAAATCACATCAGTTCCTGATGTTGAAATTACTATTTGGAGAAGAACCTGTCATCTCTCTCAGTCAGAAATAATATGCTCTACTGCTACTAAGGAAACAGGAAATGCACATTTTCAATATATATCTAGAAAGTCTGTGAGCACAAGGAGGAGTAAAGCAGCTCAGGTAGCTAACATTTTAAGATTACATCCATCTATGTCTGCCAAGGTTTTACATTACAGAATGGACATGTAATAAAGGACTGGTCAAGAAACAGGGAGAGCTGGCACAACAGGATCAACAAAGAACAGAGATAGGGAGCAAGAGAGGCTAATCAAGAACAGACAGAAACCGCAAAGGAATTTGTTGCCAAAGCATCATGTCCTTTTTAGAGTCCCAAAAGTTACATTCCACCACAGTGATTCCAAATTATCAGAGCTATTTACCTTTTAGATACAATTGCTAAGGTTTGTGTTCCTCTGCAAAATTGAGTTAGGTAGTCTTTACCAGCATTACCGAAGCAGGTCGTCTTTTAAGGCACTTTGACCTAGATGGTTTCTTGTCTAGCCACATTTTCCTTCCTTATTTTTTGCAATCTTATCACATTAGTGATACACATAATCACACTAGTGATATGGACTGCCTTCATATATTCTTTTTCTCAACGAGTGGTATGTATCCCCTCAAATGAGTATTTCACTCTTAATTTCTGTTTCATTGTTTGTGTGTGTAGTCACATCCTTATCTTAGTTTTATCAGAGGAAGGTACTCAATGGCAAAGATGCAGATTCCATGCTTCCATTTAAAGAAGACAAAAGATATATTTTGTAAGCACGACTTTCAAAACATTATCTGTCTACCTATGTTCAAGAAGCAGTGTTAGTATTCAACCATCTGAAGTGGGTAGAAAATGTGAAAGGAAAATAAAACAGGAGAGTAACGCTAGCTTTGTGGAAGGTGTTAACACCAAGGGCAGTTCCACTGACCTTGGTGGAGCTATGGCCAAATGAGGCTCTGCTCTTGGAGCTGGACTTTGGACGGAGATCTGTGAAGTATGTGTGTAATGCAGCTGAGTGTGGTGGGTAGACAAAGAATTCTACACTTTAAAATGTGTTTTGTCTCTCTGAATGAGATTTTATAAGTTTCCAGAGCTGAGGAGGTGACAATTCAGTAGTTATTCTTCTCTCACGATTGCCCTTTTCAGTAAACATACAACTCTTACTTCCATCAAATCCCAAATAGACCAGTGATTTGAGAAGATTATAAATCATCAACCAGGAGTCATACAATGGGTATATACCTGTCAAGAAATGCATTTTCTTGTAAGAATTAGCATGATGAATTTTATTGCATTGGAACAATAATGAATACCAGGAGAGAATGGTAAATAAAAAAAATTTTTTTTTTTGCAAAAAGCATGTTTTCCACCACTACTGAACTGTACATGCTATTGATAGGAAACAAGAGATGATTGTACTGACATCTGATTACAGCTGTCTAAACTAAAGTCCTCTACGTTCTGAGCCCACTGCAAATCCATCGAAAGGCACAGGGAGAAGCACTGAAACATTTGGAATGCACGTGTAACATGATAGAGGCTTTGGCATGTCATCACTCAGAGAGCTGTAAAATACCTACTGCAGAAGGTGTTTCCACTTAGTCCCTTCCAAATCTCTAAGAACCATTTGCTTTTCGGAATTTGGCCAATTCCGAAAAGCAAATGATAGCTAACAAGTTTGGCAGTGCCAAGGAGATACAGAACTTTCAGAAAGATTGTAGCTGACAGCCCAAATGAAAAATGATTTTTTGTTCTATGCTCACTAAAGTCGTGTCAAAAGTCTTGTTTTGCCTTACATCTGTGCATAATCTCTTTTAGACACTCTTTTAGAGTCCTTCTTCAAAAATGAAAAAACATCCAGATTGGATTATCTCTTGGCTGTGAGTAAAGAACTCAATATTAAAGAAAGACAAAAAGACAATTTATGCATGCAAGATGAAAGATGATTGAGACAAGGAGGTAATGTTGACTCGGACAATATGAATGTTTTCAAAGCTCTTCCCCATGATGCTGCTCCATCAGACTCAAAACTGTAGCGCTGATCAGCTCACTCACCCAGGGTGAGGATCAAGGTTTGCTTCAGGATGTCCAGGAAAAAAAATGCAGGCAATACACTTTTGGAACATAACAGGGAAGCTGTTAACCCACTATGCGTTAAGCATAGGCTTCAGCCCCAGACATCGTCCCACTGAGCATACCAATGCACATCCATATTCAG
This sequence comes from Pelecanoides urinatrix, assembly GCA_013400755.1. Taxonomy (NCBI): domain Eukaryota; kingdom Metazoa; phylum Chordata; class Aves; order Procellariiformes; family Procellariidae; genus Pelecanoides; species Pelecanoides urinatrix. The sequence goes on along the minus strand of VZTQ01006207.1, from coordinate 244,802 downwards.
GAATGGATCAACACTAGCCAGTGACTGTGACAGATTGCAGAGTCCTCCCCTACCCTATCCTCCCCTCTCCTTCCCTCCCCTCCTTTTCCTTTCCCTCTCCTCTCTGCTGTGTTTCTTGCCCTGCCATCAGCTTCAGGAGGGAGGAGTTGGGGAGAAGGAGAGGAAAAGGAGAATTCCCTCAGCCCAGGGCCAAGGACCAAATGGGAGAAGGCACAGCTCTTCACACTTGCACTCTGCTCCTGGACCCCTGAGAAGCCAGCTCCACGTGAGAGTATGAAGTGTTCATTCCTGCCAAAGCTCAGGCTCTGAGCAACAACTATCAGTTCTCAACTATTCCAGCAAAAACTTCCCAGTGATACCATTCCCCATTCCTACCCCAATCCTTCCCTTCCCAAGCCAAATGAAATAATACAATAAACTACAAACATTAGCACAACACAATCACATATAAATACTGTCATCCTACTAATGAAATTCCTTTAGCCTCTGAGCCTGCAGACCCCACGCTACTATAAGAAATGGCAAAGTTTTTCCTCAGATTTCTATCATGAAATTGCAGGAGTAATTGCATTAATTCTTGTCCTGAATTATTCTGGAGTTTGGCTTTTCAGTCTGAGAACTTCTCAGGCAAATATGCAAACATTGCTGGGACATGATCAAGTGCAGATGCAGAGGAATAAAAACCACTGTTTACAAGAAAGCACTTATTTTGCTCTGGTTGCCAAAGTAGATAGCACCACAAAATTGAAGTAGGTCAGTCATGTATTTCCCATCATAGACTGTAACATCATGACAATGGCTTGCTTTCCAAGCACCATGCGATACATTTGGCTACTTATGTGGAATTAAGTGGAGCACAGAATGGGAAAGGATGGTCAGTAAATCTAAAAAGGTACCTCTGGCATGATTCCAGGGTTTAAAATCTTTAGGAGGAATATGTTTTAATGTTGAAAGGTCATTGAGCTACTTATTTTCCAGCTGGACTGGTTTTAGTCTGCCATAGCAGGTGTTCATGTGCAAGAGCTATTTGTCTAAGATGGCCTTGTTTCTTAATTTCCAAGGACTATTACTTTTACCAAGACTTTTTTTGTATTTTTAAAAATTGTATTACTGTCTTTCATTTAGGACAGTAAATGCACAAGCCTTTCTTTAACATAGGTGGCATCAAATATTACTTTCTTTTAACAGAGTAATTTGTAAAATAGCACATGGAGATTACTCAATTTTCAGTTCTGAAAAACAATGCTTTTAGAAAGTGCTCAAGAGTCATAGCTGAATATGAGTTTCCAATGTACTACCATGGAAAATAAAGATAATCAGATTATTTTGGATAAAAAATAGAGTTGGCACTAGAACAGGCAATACCAGACTATAACTTTCCATTTTGGTGCCCATAATTTGACAAGAATGTTGAAAAATTGGAAAAGATGCAGAAAAAAGCCCCAGAAAGTATCTGGAAGTTTCAAGAAAATACTTAATGCAAGAGACTGAAAGAGCTTAATGTGTTTAGCTTATTAAAACCATAATTGAGGGTCAATTATACACTGACTCCAGTATAACATTATTTCATAGAACACCCCAGGTTGGAAGGGACCTCAAAAGATCATCTTGTCCAACCTGGTCCATTTCCAGAGTAGCCAATATTAAAAGGTTGTATAATAAATTGAAAAAAGAGACACTGAATGATGAAGATACATTTAAGATATTGAACAAACTGCCCTTGGAGCAAACTGCTCAGTAACACATTCCTGTCTACATCTTCATCCATTAAATCAGAAGTGAATGCCTTCTCCAAAGATAGAATTTAGTCAGGCTAGACTCAGTGAAAAGGGGAAATTGTTGAAATTTAATCCATGTTGTGACAGACACAGGAAGATGAAAAGATTTTAAGGGTTCCTTCTTGCCTTAAGGTGGTGCAATATCAAAAGCCAGTAATCCATATGAAAGGCAGCTAGTGAGTGATGATCCAGATGCAGCATTGCAATTCCACTCCTCTTCAGTGCTTGCCCTGCTGTGAACAGAGAGCTGAGAAGGGCTCAGATCCCACTGAACAGCTTCCTGGCTACTCTCAGTACTGCATTTATCTGCCGGTTTTTACAAGACAGGTGAAGCTGGGTTCAGCCCTTGGAGGGCTGTGATCATGCTTTATCGGCTCCTGACAATTTTGGACGACAGTAATGCGGTTAGCAGTTCTCAGTCAGGTGTGTGAGTCATGAGTGATGGACTGCCTGGGTATGTTTTTAATTAGCAGCAAGGCTGGATTTAAGAAAAGGCCTGTAGCTGCTGGGCCTAAGCCCAGTTGGGTAGTAAGCTAGGAACACAGCAGCAAACAAAGAGCTGTGCCACACCTTTAGCTCCTCACATAAGCTCTCCAGCCGCTCCGTCTGGAGGTGTGAGACAGATCTATATAGTCACCTCACTGCTCCTGGCAAGCTTGATGGCATTGGCTCCGCGGGCTGAGTCATTCAGAAAGGCTATCAGAACAATACTGGCTTTCTTCAGTTTTACAAACCTGGGCTCCGGGCAGTGTCAGCTGTTCTCAATCATGGCTCCGTCTAATGCATTGCCACCTGAAAATTGAAGAGGTGGAGGATTTCTTGAACGTTGCAATAAGCTTCCCTTTGAAGGAAAGACTGGAGACCAGCCAGACCTGAAAGCTAATTTGTATGTGTTGTATGAAACACTAGGTTTGGGCTTTCTGGCAGGGTAAGCAGTACTGCTAAGATTCAAGAAGTAAAAGTAAAATATATAACCCCAAGAGTCCTTTCCTGCTTTAAAGGAAATGGTCTGAGGCAAACACAGCTGGAGCAAGAATGGAGTGCTTTGGGCTGCTCCCAGAAGCAATCCAAAGAATTTGCAAGAAGAACCTATCCAAATCCTGGTATTAGATCTTGGTTAAAACGATTAAGAGGTGTGTCTGGCATGTCATGCATTTGGGATGCCAGTGGTGACAAGCAAATGTGTTAATGGCCTTATTGAAGATGATTTCCCAGTGACATAAAAGTGCTAAACTCTACCAAATTCTGCTTTCAGGATCATATGAGCAGGTCACAGGGATTGATGCCTGGATGTGTACGCATCATTCTGTGTTTTGTGCATCAGCTGTAGGGGAAATCACCTAGCCTCTGTCGGTAGACAAGGTGGTACTAAAAGGCTTATGTGAGCAGGAGAGGTTGGCATTGCTCAAAGGAATTTGCATATCATGTTCAGTATCTCAGTTATTTAAGACAAAAGGAGTACATATATGTGCTTATGAGCAGGGATGTTTCTACTGCCTTTAGGGAAAGAATGATTAGCAGCATAGCAAAAGTCATTAAAGCTGCATGCTGGCAGATGCCCAACAAATGTAGTAATTTAAAGGAGGGGTTGCTTCCCCACCACACCAGAATAGGAAGTGGGCTGGGTGGAGGCACCCCCTTGAAGGAGGTGGGGAGGTGAATCGGTGCAGGAAGGCAACAACACTTTTTCCCTTCTTACCAAAGTCCCATGTGAGGTGACAGCATCCTAGAGGGCTGGTGCCACAGCAGGCTGGTAGAGGCAAAGAGATGTGTTTGCCACACTCCTTATGAGACAGGCTACAGAGATGTGGAGAGAGTTTTGCGATCTGATTATGTGTTGCAATTTTAAAGAGCTGTACTATCAGGTGGAATATTGTGAAGGCACGAAAACCTTTTCTGATCTGCAAAACAGTATTACGAAAGTAATTCAGTAGCTCATTTTCATTATTAATTTTCATAACATCGTTACTTTATGTCAAAATATTTTATGCAATTTTGATTACTTAAGCAAGTTGGACCTTATCTTCAAAATTTACAATATTATTTCAGGTATATTCTTCATGTTAAGCTTTTTTCTCTCTGTGTCCATACCCAATAACACGGCGCAGTACTCAGGAAGGGTTATTTGCATGTACTTTTAAATATATTGATTCAAAACTACTAACACAATCAGATAACGTGAACTACGCATAGACAGGATTTCTGATTCCTCAGTTCTACCATAGTTTCTGCCATTAATGCCCAGACATTTGCATAATGCCTTCTCAGCACATGGCTCCCTGGGGGTGTCGGGGCAGGACTCGGCAGCCAGGGCCTGTCCTCAGCCAGGAGCAGGGCAACCGGGGGCCACCGGGGCAGCCCCAGCCCCGGGCATCGGGCACCTCCCTGGGGATGGGGATGGGCTGAGGCTGGGCTCATGGGGGAGGTCTGAGTCAGGATCAGCGGGGCCCACAGCCAGGCGCAGGCTGGGCTGCACCGCAGCAGGGTCCATGGCTCTGCTAGGCATCCAGCACCAAAGTCAGCTTCAAAGCGGCTCCCATGGGATGGGGTGGGCCCTGGCCATGGCCCCCTCCTCAACAAGGGGTGTCCTCACACCTCACACAGCCCTGGGGCCAGAGGTGCTGGGCATGATGCGCCCTGGCCATGGCGGGGGTCTGGGCGATGTCTGATGGGTCAGGAGTCCCCATGGAGCTATTTCCAGGGTCCGTGCAGCTCCCTGGCTTGGGGTGGGGTGGGTGATAGATCCATCCCCAGCAGCCGGTGGGCCTGGGCTGGTATTGCTGGGGAGTCATTATAGGGTCCAGGGAAGGTGTGGGGGGCAAGGGAATCAAGCCATCCCTGAAGAGCTCTGGGGGCATGGGGAGGAGTTGGGGTTGCACCCGAGGGGCTTCAGGGCTGGGGCGGAGGGGTTCAGGTGCCACTGAGGAGCTTGGGACCCGGGGCCGAGCCGGGGGTCGCAGAGGGCTCAGGGCTGTGTTGAGCGGGTGCTGTGGGGAGCCTCGAGGCAGGCCTGCAGCTCTCAGCTGGGGGGGATCGGCAGGGGCCGGGCCCCACGGCGCTCAGCAGAGCTCAGGGTGGCCCGAGCTGGCTGTGGGGCAGGGCCCATCCCACCGCCCCAGCCAGGGAGCGGGGCAGCCTGGGGAGTGGCAGTCCATGGTGACAGCAACAAGGGTCAGACACAAGCCACTGATAGCCAGGCAGATCCATGGCAATGAGGCAGGTCCAAGGTCAAGCTGGGAAGTCAAGTCGGCAGGTCAGGGACAGGGTCCGGCTCCAGATCAGTGGCTCATGGCCCAGCACAAGCTGGGCTGCCAGAAAGTGGGCACCATAGCTCCAGCAAGGACAAAGCTCTGGAGCCTCAGCTTAAAAGCAGATCCCACAGGACAGAGAGGGACACCTGCCACGGCTTCCCCGCAGCACCGCGGTGACTGGGAGCCTCTCCCCACATCTCCAGCAGGAAGGGGGCCGTCCTGAGCTGCACTGTTTGTAAGCTGGCCCCGAGCCCCCGGCAGCCAAACCTCCAGGATGCACCCAGGGCCCTTACATGGGTTTTCTCTTGGATGAGTTCACTTGGATGGCAGACTAATGCTTTTTTTCAGCATTGTGATGTTTTCTTCAGTGTTTGTTTACCTGTAGCACTTACATCACAGTATTTCTGTTACTACCCTCTTTCCCTGTTTCCCAGACTCCTTCCTTCTTCATCTGTGTTGCAATCATTTCACTTTGTATCTGCCATCTTTCAAAGCATTGAACTCTTCTGTCCACGGTACCCTGGTGCTTGTTCATATACTACTAATGTAGTATATATACTATTCTATACTACTGCTACTACAACTTCATATACTTCTAATACTACTGCTTCCAGTAATGCTGTCAGTATACTGTAGCACAGGCTAATTCTAATAGTGGCTGGGTTTGATGAGGTCGCTCTATAAAAACCATGTTGTCTTCATTGAGCCCATCGCTTCATCAATGTCTGTTCAGAAGTTCTCAGCAAAGCACAATGACCTTGAATTTCACCCTGGCTTTCAGCACTGACCAAACATATGACTTGTCCTACCATATCAACTTCACTGCATGTTAGTGTTTTTCATTTTGTAGTTTTATATAGATGCAACCATTTTGGCTTTCTGCCACTTACTGCAAGTCTAGGCAGAGTGTGCCAACAATAACGATATGCTTAATGATAGCAAATGTCTTTAATCCAAATATGTTTGCTAATGTCCAATGTCAACAACATAAACTAAGGAGTGTAACGCTAGATCATCCAAAAGTAACATTTTCAAATCCATCTCTTATCCTTAACATCCAGTTAAGGAACATGATGAAAAAACAAGGTTAATCCCATGTATTTTTATTCTCCCACTAAGCACTAATTTGAACCAGTTGTTCAAAATCCCACCCATTCTTAGGCAAATATTCAAAAAGTATTCATGTAAATAATGTACATGAGTAAGTAGTTTGCCCATTAAAGAACTAACATAAAATGCTTAAAAATGTAATAAAGCATAGCTTGTATCTATATAGATATCAAATACATACATATATGTATTATACATATTCATGTATATTCTTAAACATACGTATACCTAGCTTGTATGAAGTTAGTATAAATTCTGAACTGAGTCACCTGCTATATTATATTCTCAAAGCAATTCTCCTAGTGATGAGTATATGAAGTTTCTCTTTCTGTTCTACAGCAATATAACAACTGTACTATTAATAATAGGATTATATGACAGTATATAACACTAATATTATAATCATATTATTGTACCGTGACTGCAGTGCTCAATAAAAAGCAACAAATTTGGAATGAGCATAAGACTCTGAGATTACCTTCTCTAACTGTGTATGTCACCCAGCACTTCGTGAGTACAAGGCAAGCAGCAAACATCTCAAACCGCAACTGCTTCATACCACTACAACCTGATGTTGTCCTTTTGCTATAGCAAACTTGAAATTGTCTTTTCCCTCAACTTTCCTATTTCCAGTGATTTCATTGCTCCTTGAAATTCCTCTCTAGGTGGTGCCCCTTCAACCTTTGCCTGCTACCCTGTTTACCCAGAGTTTCTAGGGTGCATGCCTCTGGAAGAGACAGCAGGATTTGGCACTCAACTGGAATGCACCCTTCCTACTTCCAACACCATCTCATACTTCACTGCCAGTTCTCAGGAACTATTTTTGTGTTTGTGTGATTGGCACAGCCATATTGCCACACAGCTTAGCCCTTGCCTGTGTTGAGTAGCGATGTCTCCAGGCTTTTTGATTTCTTCACCACTTTACACAATGCTCCTACTTCTTCAACTTCTCCAGAAGTCTTGAGTAACTTCTAGTTTTACTGCTTGTCCAACTTCTCCATGGTTGTTTAGGCTTCTCATAACTTCCTCCACAGTGCTGAAGATCAATTTGCGTTGTCCACCCACTCTGCAGAGGGGTATCTTTGGCATTGCTAGTTATTTATCTGGCACATTGCCTCCATGTTACCTTAGCTACCTCCTTTGCAGAGCTCTCCTTTTTCTTATCCAGATATCATCAGGATTGATTTGCACTTAGTTCTTTTTTTTTAATTTTACCATAACTTTCCCCAGAACTAATTCAGTTTAGCCGAGTGTGTATGTCTTCATGAAGGAAACATATATTGTCAGCAGTCAGATCTGTATCAGCCAACATACCTGCCTCGTGAACTCCTCCAGCTACTAGGTTACAACAATTAACATAGGCTGAAGTAGAAATCACAAACCGGAGGCTACAGTTTACCTGTATAAACATTCTTGCCCTGCTGCAAAGGTGTCAGTTGTGTTTAAAAACTGTCATTGGACTGATTTAAAAAGAGAATATCAGTAGTAATAGAAATATTACGTGTTACTGACACAGTGTTCAATTAAACAGAGCCAGCGATATGTCACATGGTCAGCTAGTGTATTTGTGGAGTTTTGCGAAAATGGTTCAACAAAGGCCTGTAACAATGTTTTTGCTTTTCCAATTCTGTATTTAAACACTCCTTAAACTCCCAGCTGTTTTCCAACTTTTGTCTGTTCAGTAACAGAGAAAAGAAGTTTTGATATAATGGAAAATGCCATTAACAGGTTAACTTTCAACTTTGCCTTGAACTTCTTAAATGACTGATTAACTTGCCTCCTGACAGTTTATAGAAGAAATGAGGGTTGTAAACAGGACTGCTTACTTCTTTCTTATCACTTAAGTATCTGTTTAATTTATTCATCACTCACGCACTAACTGCCTAGAAACAGTGCAGGGTGAAGTGCTTGTAACCATGAATTCCACAAAGTCATGCACTAGACGAGAATCAGGATAAAGGCCAAGAAACTACTAAGTTCTCCTTAAGCCCTAAAAGTGTAGTCTACAGTTCAAGTGGTGTCTACAGGCACTTTCCATTGAAGTAAGTGGCTTTCGGTGTCCCACAAGCATGACACTCATGAGTGAATGTGTACTGGATGGGACCTTTGTATACGATCATCTAAGAGTGAGAAGGGAAGATAACTTAGGAGTTTGTATTGCAGTTTATCTAGAAACAGAAAGGTGAAGCCCCTTCCTAACATGATACCAGTTTAAAAGAACGAGGTCTTACTGAGGAGGCACCGCTGCCTTTGGCCCGGGTCACTGAGAAGCAACAGGTAGCCCTGTCCTGCTGAGCCTGGGTAGCTCCTCACAGGCTGTGTTGATAAGGCACACTGCTATGTATAGCAAAAAGCAGAGCAGGGAGGGATGAGACAGTGTCTGCATCCAGTCACCTTTGCTTTTCCAGCCCAAATGAGCAGCTTCTCAGTTTTTTTCTGGATCAGTGAGGAGAACACTCAGGGAAAGTCCAGATGCATCAGATGTAAAATATGTCTTTGAACCTCTCTGAGCACTCAGCCAACATCACTGTCACCGGACTAGTTTTTTTTTAAAAAAAAAAAAGGTACCTAATGACATCCCAGTCTTCTCTGTGAACTAACACAGCCTTTGACAAACCAACCAACACCCCCTCCCCCCCATTTTGTATGGCAGAGGTAGAACAAAAAAATTATATTAGCTCTCAGGAATCTGCTTCAAAGATGGACCCATTTCTGTATTCTCCTCTATACCCTTTCAACTTTAGTGAAAAGATAAATGAAGGATTACATGAAGGTTGACCTTCAGCATCAGAAAAATATGTTACTGCATTATTTGACAGGAAGGAAAAAATGCTTCCTGTCTGTGTAATATTGTGTTCATCATTAAAACAACCTGCTATATTACAGTGTTGCTCTCTAGCAAAACCACTTTCCATGTCTCTCAAGCTGACTGTGTTAATAAAAAGCTTTCTATTTGCTCTTGATGTGTGGGATGTGAGCCTACTAATTACTCTGAAAAGAAATTCTTGTAGTGTAATTCTCTGGTCTCTATAATCATACTTTTGGGTCCTACTTCTCAACGCTGAGCCAAAGGCTGGTTAAAATGGAAGTATCAGGTAATGGTTCAACAGGACAGTCTCAGTGGAACTCCTCTTGCTCTTAACATAGAACGTCAATGATGTTTCAGCATCCTTGATTACCCCTCCTTGAGCTCTGAAAAGTCTACAGAAAAACTCCCATGCCGAAGTTCAGTGTGATGTTTATCACAGTTATAACAGGGAGAAGCAACACTAGAAGCACTCAAAGGAAAAAGAAATGGACTACTCTCATTGTGAAAAGTGATGGTGTATGCTCAATATCCAGGGTGATCTCATGTCACCAAATGGCACACAGTAACACCAGAGAGACGAGACGCATGCTCCTTCTGCAGAGAGGAGGCCAAAAGGACCAGAGAATGAGGAGAGGCATGAATAAAGCTGGAAGTTGGCATCTTAAAAGAGTGAAGGCCACACATGTCTGCAAAACCATGTGTAGGTCCCACACCAGTAATGACAGCATATTCAGGAACTGGAAGTAGAATAGCTGTTTCAGCATAGCGCTGTCAGTGCCTACTACTTTAAAGATGGCATTTTATTAAATCAGTGATATTCTTTGCGGATGTTTCATGGTGTGAGTCAGTGATGGGACAAATGTTTCTGTGCTATGTCCATTGTGCAGAGCAGACATACCATAAGAAGCAGTAAATATTCTACACTGACCAAAGAAGAAGTCTCAATGGGGGCTACACAAGGTTCATTCTGCTGACTACTGCAGCTGCATCACTGCTCAGGACCACTTGCTCTTTCTGTTGTTGCTCTAGATTTGCTGTTCTACTAATACATCCACAGGCACTGCCTTCAGGATGCTACTGTTTTAGAGCTGCTTGTGTGGTGGCTAGTTATGGCTGAATTAATTTCACAGCCTTTTAAAAATTTATTTTTCAAGTGTTGTGTGATCCTTCTAAAATGTTACGGTAATCTGTTAAATAGCTCTGTACAGTTTGGACTCTGAACTTATTTTGCTAGATGCAATGGTTGTAAGTTTCCAATTAACTAAAAATTAAGCATTAACTGGAATACCTTAATTGAAAAAAATATGAAAACATTTTAATTAATTTTTACAATTAGAAATTAGTAAGTAAGTACTAGTAATCAGCTCCTATAAAGTTGTGCCTTGACTTTCTTTCTAAACATTTGTAAAGCCTAGGGCCTTTCTTAAATCACTCAAGCATGACAATTTCTTTCAGCCACATTAACTTTCTGTAGCAAGTGTTACTGAACTTGTTCAAGTATAATTTGCTTATGTTATGCCTTTTTGCTTACTCACATGACTAAAGTGCTTTTCTCTTCCCGCAGTGGCATTACTAAGTCTCTGGGTTACAGAGAAACATGCTAGGAATACAGATTATAGCTTTCATATTTTGTTTCTGTGGGCTGGGAGCTGCTATTGCTGCTACTGCATCGAATGAGTGGAAAGTCACTAGTCGAGCATCATCTGTTATCACTGCAACCTGGGTTTTCCAGGGTCTTTGGATGAACTGTGCCGGCAACGCGCTGGGTGCTTTTCACTGCAGACCTCACCTTACTATCTTCAAAGTAGAAGGTAAGTAAGTGTAATTTAACTGGAACATATGGAGAGCTATGTGTATTGCAAGATGTGAGCCTGAGGAGAAAAAGATTATTTTGGCTTCTGCAAGAGATTATGATTAAAGCATTGTGATGAATATAAGTAAAGGATATTGTAGGCAGAATATCAGAAACAACTTTGTAGGAATTATATGTATTCCAAAAAGACAGTAAGCTCTACTCTGTGGTTGGTAATATGTGATAAGTATACTGGACAAAGTTCCAGTAAATACTCTATAAATAACAAACCACTGTTAGCAGAGAGATGGACTAAACTGTCTTGCAACTCTAATTTCTATGCAAAAATAAGCATCCTGCTTGCTGGATGGGGAAAGGAGGAAAGATAGCAAGGTCTGTGACAGCTATCGGTACTCTTTTAGTATCTAAGAAAATTAGATAGCAAAAAACCGTGTCCCCGAATACTATGCAAATATTCACATGTTGGAAATTAAGTGCGTGTGTGTGTACTTGCAGTTTCACAGGCTAATATTTTAACTTTAAAGATCAAAGGTGTGCTGTTTCAGAGTGTTCATTTTAATGGAAAGCATTGGATTTGGAAGCCATCTATCAGAGCGTAAAAACAAATAGGGTTGTCTTGCCTTATATCAGCAACAGGTTTTCTAAAAGACAGGGACTAACTAAAAGTCTACTATGCAATGTGTTTTCTGTTTTGCTCTGTCCATAAAGCAGTAAATGAAGAGGTTTGTTTTCTATTTGTTGTTAAGCCTTGAGACAGTAGGCAAGATAGCATTTTCAGTGAAATTGTGTGTAAGCACTCACAAGGGCAAGGGCAGAGGGACTGCTCTCTCCTGGATGTGGGCAACACACGAGCAAGATGGAGTCAGAAAAGTAGAGTAGGAAAAAATGGGCTAAGACACTGGTATTTTAGGGAACCAGGAAAAAGATCCAGGCTAGACAGAACCAGTCTTCCACAGCTTTTATGAGACCAGAAGAAAGCACAATAAGATATTAACAGCCAGTGGCTGAACGAGATATAAAATATACTGTTTCACGGTTGCTACCATATTACATAAACAGGGTTATGCACACACACACCTCGCACACACATGGAAGCATGGAAACGTGGGGATGTTACAGATCCACACTTTTTCTTGCCTCTCATGTCCCTGTCACATTAGACTGCATGCTGGGACATACAGATTGACTCTTATATGTACAGAGGATTTTGAGATAAAACTCAGCATCATTTCTGTACACATTTTATCATGCCCTGCTCCAAACCATCAGAAATCACACGTGAGGGATGTGAATGGATAATAATAGTTTTACTTCTTTTAAAGAATGCTGTTCATCAAAAATTATTTAAAAGGCATAGAAACCCACACATATGCTTTAAAAGCAAATACTATATTTTTGCAAATCACCATTTATACATTATTTCTGCTAAGATTTTAAGGAAAAAAACCAACAATTCTTCTCAGGCACATATGACCAAATTTGTTTAAAGCAATGTAGAGTACTTCAGTAACTAGAAACTACCATTATTGCTATTATTAGTAGTACAAAAGCTGCTTTCAGAATAATCAGCTGTAATCCATTTGCCACTTTGTACTGTTACTATTATTTTGATCACTGGCAGATTGAAACTTGAACAAAATACGCATTCATAATGTGTGCATCCTTTAAATATATACTTAAGCATCTGAGTAAGGTTTTGCTTATTTGCTGTTTAGAGTAACATAGACAAGAAATTCACAACAAATTAAAGTAGCACGCTCTTGTTAAAGTAAGCGAGTAGCAAGCTGCTGGACTGACATTTAGGAAGTCTAATTTTAACTTGCCGGTGCATGCACTAACAAAGGGTAATGTTACATGTAGCATAAACACTACTGGGAAAGAGTGAGGTATTTTGTTTGGAAAACCTGCTAAACATAAACTCCTGGTAATCCAAGGAAAACAAGAGTTCAACATTGAAAGAGCTTTGTGCTCTCACTCTGTCCTACATTGTAAAACAATAAAACACTCAGATTAAAGAAGTAATGAACTCCTATCTCTGTCCTCGGAGCTTCAATATATCATCATTATTGGCGTACTGTCGTCAGGGTGGGCTGGCAATATAACTTTTTCTTCTGCACGTTTATGATTTTATGGAATCTATTTGCAATTTGTCCTACAGCCAAAGATAACTCTGTTACACAAGCTCCTCACTCCATTCCTGCCTATCTTCAGGTTACCCCACAGAAAGTATTAGCAGTATGCATTTGATCATTAAAGTTTTCATTGCACTTTTTGGGGGGATTCTGCAGGAGTTGCTTTTATATAAGCTCTATGAAGATTCAAGATTTTTTTTTTTCCTATTTAAATCACAGTAAACAAAAAGCCAGACTCCAGAGGTCTTTCTTTTAGCAGGATTACCCTGCGGTCTTTGGCAGTATGTAGATATATACCAGAACTGACTTCCAGCTAAAGGACTAGTTGTGCCGGTAGGAGCATAGCCAAGGCAATAAGAGCTCATCTTCTGCAGCCCAGCCCACCTACAGATCTTGAGGGTTTCATGTTTCTGGAAGGCTGGGTTAGCACGGCACATTAATGGTATCCAAGCCAGCTGGGCTGTTGGCAATTGTACATGTACATTCACAGGTACAGCCACGGTGTACTCTGCTGCAGTGACTGAAACATTCAGATGAAAGATCCTGGAGGAGTATGACATATTTACTGTAGCATGAATAGTAATAGTGTTGTAGCTACAGTCATTTAAGGCAATGTTTGTGGGAAGAAAGAATATCTTTTATTAAATCAACTGCTTTAAGAGAAGTATGCAACAAAGTCATTAATCAGATCTGACACAAATAGAGCAAGCTTCAAGCTAAATATTATCTGAGAACATTGTCTCTTCAGCTAACTTGGTTATGATTATCAGTGCACCAGATATACTCATGAAAATTATATGATCAAAACCAAGGGACCATTACACACAGGCATAAGCTCACACAGTCAATAAATGCCAGAAATTAAAACTAACAGGGAGACAATATTGTTTAACAAAACCACTAACCTCTGATTAACCTCTCAGTCCTTATCAAAAAGAAGGACCCACAAAGTACCTTCAAAGAGTGAGCCTGGGAACTAAAGCTCCTGACTCCACTAGTGGCAGAGCTGCTGTGAACTTCAGAAGGATACTGACTTTTTATAGCAGAGTTTCTACCCACCCCATCTCCGGCTAACTCCTTAGTGCTCCACAGGCAGTAGTTACCTCTCTTCTCATTCCTCTCATGTTTATCATCCTGAATTCTTACAGTCCCAGAATTCTCCCGATTTGACAAGAACTAGCTTTTACTTGTCTATGCTAGCACTGCCTAGATACTTTATTTAAGTATTTTGCTTTTAGTGATGCTAGAGAGAGCTGTTTCATTCGCATAAAAAACCGTAAGTGTAACTAGCAAACTGAATCGTGCCCACATCCCTTTCCTATGACACCTCCCTAGTCTGTCAGGGCTTCTTCAAATAATTGGATCAGCATTTGGTATGCCTAGCCTACAGTGCTGTTTCGTGACTCCTCTGCGCTCTCTGGTTTTCCATGCCATGCATTCAGGGAGGTGTACCAGAAAGTAGAACTGTGCTTCCTTGAACCTTTGCTTGTTTAAACCTCAGATCTTCTGCTGGCATCCCTTAGTCTTGCCAGTGCCTGTTTTGATGAAGCCAGGTGGGGCAAGCAGTGCTATCCTGATGGTAGCCAACGTGGAAAGGGCAATGCCCAGGCATTCTGGGTCACATCAGCAGACAGATTCAGAGCTGCCATTTCATGAAGCCACCACTGTAATACAGCTAAGAGGTGGAAGGAAGCTGAAACAAGGCAACGACTATTGCAGCACCTGTACCCAGAGCAGCCTTGCTCAGTCAAACACCATTGGCGTTCATCCGGGTGTGAAGAGCAATGCCAGCCATGCTTTGGGGTGACACTAGCAACTTTCCCAGAGGGCTCAACCTAGAGCAGGAAAGGACTGACATGAGAGTTTCCCTCACTAGAGAGAAACTTACTGCCAGGGAAGACACACTAGCCGCTTTACAGCGAGCCAGCCAGATATCTGCGTGGCAGCCAAGGCCAGCCTTCCCCTGAGCCTATGAGGAGGGAACTAAGTGATAAATCCCCCAGCGGCCAATGCCGCTGCTCTGTACCCATCACGCGTGGGGCTACGTGGGGGGCAGGCTGAGCGAGGGCCGGGGCCAGAGGCTGCTCCCCGCCGCCTGCCACATCCCCACGCCCTGCCCGCTCCCTGCCCGTTGCCCGCTGCCCGCTCCCCGCCCGCTGCCCTCCCGCCCGCTGCCCGCTGCCGCCCGCCGGAGGCGAGCGCTCCTCTCTCCATGGTGCTGCAGGCGCGGCCCCGGGGAAGCGCCGGCCGTGCCCGGGGGCGGGCGCCGCGCCGCCCGGGTGGGGGCAAGAAGCTCCCTCTCGTCCCGGAAAGGCATCGTACCTCGCCCCCGGCTTCCCCTGGGTGACCGGCCATAGTGAGAGGAGCGGTTTAACTGCACCCAGAGCCGTGGCAAAGCAGCAGCAGCTGACGGTGCGTTTGGGAGGTCAAAAGGGGAGAGGGCCGGGTGGACAGTCAGGGGTGAATGGCCGGAGCCATCAGCAGGAAGGGAGAAATCCATCGGGGAGGTTTTCTTTAGACTGATGGCCAGCCACAGAGGACTCTGCTGAGGGATACTCCAGGTAGTCAAAGGGACAGAGTCATGGGGGTCCGTCATTGAGGTTAGAGGCTAACTGTGTCTAGGACATTAGGAAAAATTTCTTTACTGAAAGAGGGGTCAGGCCTTGGAACAGGCTGCCCAGGGAAGTGGTGGAGTCACCATCCCTGGAATTATTTATAAGACATGTAGATGAGGCGCTTAGGGACATGGTTTAGTGGGCATGGTGGTGTTGGGTTGACGGTTGGACTCGATGATCTTAGAGGTCTTTTCCAACCTTAATGATTCTATGATTCTAGGAACTTTTCTGCAGCAAGCAAATCCTTCTAGGAAAAATGCTAACTGAAAGGAGGTGGGGTTGATTTGTGTTCAGTAGACTGAGCCACCCCTTCATTAAGTTTTTCTGCCCAGTGAGTACAATATCCATTTGCTGATTTAGAAAAACAAAGTCAAAACAGCATTGGCAAAGTTGCATCAATATAAAAAGAAATATACGCTAGGATCAGTAGCGCAAATTTGGGAATGGTGACCATGACACATGGCCAGAATTTCTCAGAGTTTTATGGCTTAATTCCAAAGTAGTCTCCATTTCTCAGTAGGCAGAAGTGTCGTCATGTTGCTGGCTGGGGTTAAACCAAGACAGTCACTGTTTGGACTGATTGAAATGCTGACTCCAGCATAGGGACTTTTGTGTATGCAGAGAAATACGGTGTTAAATCTTGGCAACAAAAGGTTCTCCGCTCTCACAGTTTGCCTCTCCATTGTAGCAAGCCTCTTTCCAAGCTCATGTCCTCTGTTCTGACATTAGATGACTCCCCACCCAAACAACATAGCCTGAAATGCATATTTGATCCCTAGAGGAAGCTGATAATGCACTAGAGGTCATGAGACGTCGTAATATACAGCAAATGTTTTTGGAATATGTTATATATTGTATATTATTGGCCACCCTCTCTCCTCCCCCCACCCCCAAAAGTGAAAGAAGAAAGTAAATTAAACAGTTCAGCCTAGGAAGGAGTTTCTCTGAGGAATAACAGTTCTTATTAGGGTGGTTTCAAGTAAGGGAAGGAATTGAATCATATGCAGCAGAGCCATTCATGAAGCAGAGAGCCATGTTTGACCTCGCAGCCTCTGACAGAACAGATATGAACTGAAGGAGGGGGCTAATTCCCAAGTATCCAAGAGGTTTTCCCCCAGGGAGCTCCAGCAGCAGATCCAGAGCAAAATCCAGGGCTTCCATGGGGGTGGCAAGTTCCAGAGGAAGCGTCCAGAGCTCAGGAGTCCCCCAAGAGGCAAGACAACTCTGTGAAACCTGGATTTTTGGATCTCAGAGCTGAAACACAGGTTAGAGATTTTGAAGTGGTTCACAAGGAATCCTGCTGCCAAATTTTGTTTTCTCTTTGAGCTCCTCGTTTCCAAGATTTTAATCTGTAAGGTCTGAAAATTCATGAATCTAAACCACAATGAATCACTATTATTTACTGCTATTTACTATGAAGACTGTCTGGCTCTGGCCAATTACTTGAACCAGAATAGTCCAGAGCTATGGGGCAGACTGGAAAGAGGTGTGCCTACTGGGGGAGGAAGGATAGATAGCCAGAAAGATACACAAAGGGAATCCAAGAACTGCAGGACTAGACTGCATGGGGCTAGCTGGAAAACACTGAGGGCGGAGGCTTTCACAGCCAGCTGCCAGTTTTGGAGAAGAAGGTAATGGCAAGTTACAAAGTACAGACTCTGACACTGCTTTAAAATCTGCAGTATTCCAGGAAAACACAAGGCATTGCAGACCAGCCCTCCTTTTTAGCTCTTGTTTACACCTGGCAATTTGACAGCATCTCTGCAATCCTCTTCTTGTGCTATAAGCCTTCTGTCTTCCCACCTCTGTACAAGGGCAGAGGTTATGGTGCTGAGATCTTTTTCACTTTTGTCAAGACCTGGACAAGAGCAATAATGCTTGTGCTTCTCTTCAGTCATCCTTACAGGTTTTTGCCTGGTGGACAGTCCCATAGAGGTGGTCTTCATTTGCAGAAAATCAGTGAGGAAATCTGGAAGGTGCAAAGTGCTGCTATCTGCAGCTGTTCCCATGCAGCTGGTGCAAGGATGGGAATGCAAATCTTGCTATTGGGCCATTAATAACAAAGCTCTTTCATCTTCTAATACTCACGCCAGGATAGATTCTTATCTCTGCTTTGCTTTTAGCTTTCTTTGATTACTCCTACATAGCAGCAGAGAGTGTACTGCAAAATGAATAGGACTCAGCAGTAACTGGTATGCAGCCAATGTCTTAAAATACCTCTGTTCAAACAGGTTTTGTACCCTGGTCTGCCTTGCAAGCACTGAGGTGGGTGAGGAGAGCTTCCCTGTAGCATGCACTCAGGAGCCTAGGGCCAATGTACCTCTTCTAATTTTTTTAGCAGTCATGCTACAACCAGAGCTTCCTTCAAAGTTACAGAGATACAATCCATTTCGTTTTTGAAAGTCCCTGCAGCAGAAGGGGAGAGGAGATCTGGCAAAAACAGCCGTGGCAGGCAGATGGGTGAGAGAAGGAGACTGAAGTACAAATCATTAAAGCTGATCATTTTGGAATTCACACTGCTGTGATTTAAGATTTTAAATCTTTAGCCTTCGAGCACATATGACATTTCCCTGGAGCGGTGCAAGGGGCAGGAGAGAGGCTGTGCAACAAACAACCTGGGAATGGGTATGGGGGAGTAAGTGTAGCCAATGGGCACAAGATGAGAAATTGTAGAGAAAAAAATCTATGTACGTAAAAACATCTGCTGTGGCTACCATGTGGAGTTGGCTGGGCAGGTGTGAGTTAAGTGCCAATTTGGTAGAGAAAACAAATCACATAGACAATAGGGGTATTAACTCCCTGAATGCAGGTGTTATTCTATGTCTCATGGTATTTACACATAGTTTTGCAATGTCAAGCAAGATGTCAGATAAGCGAAGCCATTTCAGTGGAGCTTGCACATGAGATTTCTCTCCCTATCCCACATGCATCGAGTCTTACAACGTCCAATTATCCTTGTAAGTCTTCCCTGGAGTGGGTGCCGTGGGGCACCCTGGTGGTTTAGAGGCTGATTGATGTTTCCTCTTGGGTGTTTTACTGATTCAAATGAGATCAAATGCTTGGAGCAGAGGTGTTACCAGGGGTGTTACTGAGGGCTTCAGATTCCCACTTTTTCAGAGCACTTTTTCCTTGACTCAGTCCTGGTGCCAGTACTGTGAGGGACCTCTGGCTGTGCCCAGCAGATGCCTGCAATCCACTCCATCTTCTCTCTATAGACTGGACACTGAAGCCCAGGGCTCCTGCATGGCTTTCCTCTCCAGGGATGCATTTCCTAGCACAGCTCAGATGGCTGTGCCTTAAAGCAGGGCTTTGTTACGTGCAAGGGCACTTTCTTTTTCCCCTCCATGCCTCTCAGTCCATGGCCTCATTTGCCCAGCACAGCCATGCAGCAGCTCATGGACCTGCTGACCAAATGACCTTAGCATGGGGGCAAGCAGCCAGGGGTGCAGGAGGTGAGGCAGAGGCCTGGAAGTTGGGCAGCTGAGAAGGGTCCCAAGCTGAATGTATGAGATGGACAGGCCTGGCAGCGGGGTACCTGGCAAGGAAAGGGACGCTTCTGTTGATGTTTCACTATTGAAGTGAAGAAGCAGCACCTCCCTTTTGATGGCATTCAGGATTTAATAACGGGTTTGTGTCATTAAAATCTTACTGGATTTTATTACTTTTGGTTTTTTTTAAACACATGGATATTCAGAACAAAATTCAAGTCACAAAGCCAAGAATTCAAACCTTCATTACTTTCACTGTTAATAATAAGCCAGCAAAGTCTTTCTGTTCCAGGGGATGCTTTCTGTTGGAGAGAAATGAACTGAACGGCATGAAACTAGGGTCAAAGGAAACAGAACAAGAGATGTCAAAAAGAGTCACTTGATGAGGTGGCACAGATAATCAACAACACTGAGCAGACATCTACCAGAATTTGTTAGTGTAGACCCTACAAACTGGCATTTAGCTAGCTGAGGTCACTCAAGAACAAGGATGGTGGCTAAATAGGATGGACCTGTAGAACAAGATGGACATATATCTACTTCATGCCGGGGACAGGACTGGCAGGGGATGAGCGAATGTGCTGGCCTGGAGAGAAAGCTGGAAAGCCAGATTCTTGTTCTGCCCCTACAGTGACCTTTTATGGAAGACACTGTTGCCTGCCCAAATATTAAAAAATCTAGAACTTAAAGATTTATGGTCTTAATTCAGCAAAGCACATATTGAAATACAGGCACACGCAAAGTCTCTTGAGAACATTTCATTTATCTCTCACCTTAAATACCTTGTACTGATCACCCAGACAATTGCCCTTTAAATTTCTAAGAAAGGATCTGAAACAGTTAAAAAGTAGAGGCATTGAAGACTTCTAAAAACCATGCTCGACAGTCTACTGATGTGATCGTTTTACAGTTATGTTTCTTTTTTACTGTGTTAACTTTTCTAAAGAAAACATATGTTAGTCTGGAGGTAATTAACCAAGCTCTAGTAAAACATGTCCTCAGGATTAACCTGCTTACAGACAGAATTTTTAAATTCCACATCTTGAGATAAGATTTATGTTGTACTATTGAACGGTTTTCCATAAATCAAGACTTCCATGTGGTAGATTTTAATACTCTACACCATCAACTGGATATGTCATTAATCTTATTTTATAAGATTATTTTAAGTTAGAATCCAAAATTTCCCTTCTAGCCCCCGATTTTCCCAAAAGTTAATTACACAGACTGTATTGGTATTTGAAAGAGTACAATTACATAACCTGACGGTCAAAATGAGAAGCCAAACTGAATACTTGAAAATTCTAATGAATTTGCTTTTATATTAATATATACTCGTTTTCTACTAGGTCTACTCTACCAATTTTTATACTTGCTATTATAATAATAGCTACTAATAATAATTGCTATTATCCAGCTAAGATGTGAGGCTACTCTTCTGCAGATACCAGTCAGACACAAAGATGTGTCTCGGGCTCATATTCAGGGCAACACACACTGATTCATATTTCCAAAGAAAATAAGAGCTCAGAAGTTCTAACTTTCCGCTGCAGATGGAAATCCGCCAAAATCTTCTGTTATTTGGAGACTGCCTTTTCCTTCTTCACAAATGAATTTCTAAACAATAATGCAGAATGTCACATAAAAGCCTTTCTGTTGATATTTCATCCTGTAAGCAGCAAAAGCAGAAACCAAACCCAAGCCACTAAGAAACGGTGAAAGTGACTCACTAACCATATCTCCGTACAGTGTTTGATTGGGTGACAGGAGAACAGGACTCTCCGGAGGTATGAACAGCTTCTCCACTGCAAGCCCACCATGAGCCCAAGCTGCTGCCCCAGGCTGGCATCCCAGCCCAAGCAAGCAGCACACCACGTACGGGGCCCTGAGTCAGCCACCTTTTGTTAATAACAGAAGTAGTTATCTCACAAAGTGGGGAAAAGAGGTAATTTAATTAACTAAATAATCATTAATGGCATCTGGCTTTTCCATAGCATATTTTTAATGGAAATGTTCCAGCTTTCAAAACAGATGATACCATTATATCCCAGAAAAGCCAATGCAATAGACAATTTTACTTTAATTTACACCATCTTTCAACATCATCATGCCGCAAGTAGTTTCACTTTACTCAGTGCCTATTACAAAAACTCTAATATCATGATTACTTAATATTCTCTCTAGAATCTCGGTGGTTTGCATTTAATCTTCACAGAAATTCAGCATTTGAAAGTGTCAGTAACTCTTGAGCCTCTGTGTGCAGCAAGGCTCAGGTCCCCTTCGAGCAGACCTATTTGCCTGGCCTGGTGCAGGGCTGGGACCCAACAGGGCTTTTGACTCTCATGAGTGCATCCTCATTCGGATCGAAGCTGTGTGAAGATGTCCTTTCAGTGCAAAAGCCAAAGTTTCTTCAGCTTTCCTGTTGAGCTGGGTGTCATCTTGCTGGGCTACAAAATCTCCACATTGGCTGTACCCAGAGGTTGGGTTTGTTGAAATCCCAAAGTGATGTGACCTGACCAAGAAAACACACCAGCTGAGAAGTCACCCAGTGTCCTAGTCAGAGCCCTGGACCTCAACTTCTAAAACAAGGGCACCCACTGCAGCCAGGGACAGGGTATGAGTGGAAGGCAGAAAATTTGTTTTCCTCCCTGCCAGGGATTTGGGTCAATTCCTGCTGAGTCAGAAAGACTCGCTGCCGTCCCAGCCAGCTGACGGCAGCCAGGGCTTCTCGCCCCGCGGTCCCAGTGGCTGAGCAAGCACCGCGGGCTGGCACTGCTCACCGAACTCTGCTAGGGAGGTCACTGCCTGTGGCACTGTGAACACGGCATGGCCATCCTGCACATCCCCTACCAACCCCACAGCCTTCATCTTCTTTGCTTTTCTCCCTCAGCCCTATTCTCCCAAGGGCGTCTCCAGCTGAGATTGCCACAGGGCTCCTCTTCTGTTTCCGTCCGACACTGGAGTCCGACAGCACAGGCTGCAGAAGGACCATCATGTTACCGCTGCCTCTCTGTAGGTGTTTGAGATGGGTGCATCTTTCCAGGAGGCGCAGGGAGCCTGGCTGAGGTATAAGGTGGGATAGTCAAAAGCAAAGAAATAATACAGCTGGAAATGTGTGTCCCTGAGGGAGTGAGAGGCCACATACGATAGAGCCACCTTCCCCTAAAGCAGATGAGGCGCAGAGTGGTTGGAGACGGTGAGGTTCGGTGCTGGGGTATAGCAGGGAGTGAAGGGGCTGTGCTCCTCCAGCTCTGTGCATCTCGTCCACTTTCCAGACTGTGGTACAAGACAGGGCTCATTCTCAGAGGGTCAATGGCCAGTCGGGTCTCTGTGGCTAGGACATCTGCACTGCCACAACCTTGCTTTGGCCTGGCCTTCACTGGGGGTGCAGACACCCCCAAACCACGACTCAGCTAACTCACTTCTGAGCGGCGAAGCTCCCCTGCCCTGGGTGGTGGTGGGGGTCCCTCTCAAGGGGCTGTGCTCGGCACAGCTGGGGAGAGAGGCAGGAGGAGAGACGGGCAGCCAAAGCCAGCATCCCTCCCTGCAGGCAACAGTTACCCTCTGCGGGTGAACTCCTGCCCAGACCCACGGTGCAGGGGTGCGATGGGCTGCGAGGGGGATGGCTGCATGGGGTGGCGAGTACTTCCCCTCCCTCCCCTCAGCACACACGGAGCAGAACGCTGTGTCTGTAACAGGAACAAGCATAAACATTTCCAGCCAAGGTACTTAACACAAGTCTGTTTGCCAAGTGGCTTCGCTACCTTCTTTGGTTAAGGTTAAGAGAAATGTTGTTGCTCAAAGGAGAAAACAAGTGGGGATGTTTTCCCCCCTCACCCTTCCTGTCTGCAAATCCAGGCATCTCTGGTCTGCAGTTCCTTATAAACAAAAGAAGGAGCTTTTGTGGAGCCTGTTGATAAGAGATACTCCACACCACCCCACATCCCACAGATTTTTATTATTATTTTTATGTTTGCAATAATATGCAAATGTTTGAGCACTTCCTAAGGTCACTCGCTAGTTATGCTGCGGTGTGGTGATTGCTCCGGTTACTGCGGAGACCTAGGGGCAAGCCCAGGGCAGAGTAAGGCATGACTGGTTGCCTGGGCCAGTTGATAGGATTTGCAGTTGATCAGCAAGCGCTGGGTGTGCAAGAGTCAGATGTGCCCCGGTGAAAGGAGAGTCAGGGAGACAGGAATGGCTTTCTCTTGCACTCCTCTTTCCTGGGAACAGTTTGCAAGGAGACAAAATGCTTGCAGCCAAGGAAAGAGAGTCCAGCGTGCAAAAGCTGGGGCACGGGGCAGGCAGAGAGCTCTTGACAAAACACATAGGCCATAGCCACCCAAAATACATCAGACAGCTTGATGGAAGCAGATCATTAGGAAAGCAGAATGTGAGTTTGCGAGATGCAAGGCTCTGCCTTGACCTGGTGGTGACAATTCAGCCACCGCTTTCAGTACAAGAGGGACCAAGTGGAGGCTAACTGCTCAACTGGGAAAAATCAGATCATTTCCAAAAACTTCTAGCATTTCAATAAAAAGAATGAGTGGGAGCCCTTATCTAAGGAATCTGAGTGTTTTCAACCACCTGTTCTTTACAATTTTACCACCTTAGATCGCTTCAAATAAAAATCTGTGTCCAGCAACAGACTTCCATGTTGTGCCCGCTTGCTCACGCAGCCCCGCAGCAAGATGGTCACAGCTCATACGACTGAAGGGAAAGCACTGCTGAACAAGGGAGAGGAACTAGGAAGCAAAGGAATATATTTTAGGTGTGCAAGACTCCTGAGTACCTCTTTAAAAGAAGAAAGAATGACGAGGAAAATTCTCTTTCCAAACAAGACTCATTTCTATTATGCATGAGTCATGCAAAGTGATTTTTAGAGCCAGAGACTTTTTCACTGGCATTTCTCACTTTTCTCAGTAAGCGAAAGAAATAACATTACTTCAGGGACTGAAGTTCACTGGGTTACATCTGCTTTCACTCAATTCTTCCAACAGCAATATTTTCTAAATGGGTTTATTTCTCTTTTCTTTTCTCTCAACATCTTTGCAGCCTTACTGTCTCCGTTACGCCACTAGCAGAGACAGGATCATAAATTAGTTCAGTGCTATGTCTGACCCTATACTATTGCTGAAGTAATGTTAAGTTTTTATAATCTATCCCCTCCTTTGCCTCAAAAGATCTACCTTCTCCTTTCTAAATAACTTACTGGACACTCCACAGAAAAAAAATTCCATGAGCTTCTAGTCAGCTATCAGGTCTGTGTAGATGGACCAGCAGGGATCAATCCAATATCCAGGATCCTCTTAGTTGAGATCAGGCAATGCATGACATATAGATTGGACTATGTTGCAAAAAAACCCGAAAGCAAGTCTTTATAAAAAAGAGCTTGTCTGTAAGATGTGAGATGGCTTCTGCTTGGCCCAAGCAAAGCCTCTGCTGCAGTACTGTGTCCAGTTTGGGTACTACACTTGAAGCAAGATGCAGAGCACGTGGAAAGCACACAGATAAAGGCAACCAGAATCCCTCCAGTTTACAAAACATGACCTATGAGGAAAGACTGGAAGAGTTAAGACTGTTTAGTCTAAAGAAGAGTAGACAAACTGTAGGCACAAAAATAGCCTTCAAATATGTAAAAAGTGGCTGCAAACAGGAAGAGCACAGTCAGCTCCCCATGTCCAGTGGCAGGAAATGGTGAGCCTGTTTTAGCAGTTAAAGACTGCTAAAGTCTTAAGCAGTTAAAGACTATTAGCAATTTTAGCATTATATCCTAAAAAGAGCTGCCTTTTTCCGTCTCTCTACGGACTAGATCTAAGCCTTAGCTTAATTTTGTTACTCTGTGGTTGTTTTACTCTGTGGTTACCTGAATCAGCTCAACCTTATACCCTGTGATCAGTTCTAGTTGCTGGAAGTTAAATGTGCCTGCTGAAATCCTTGCCTCTTCTTTCTGGGACTCCCCCTTGCAGCCTGCTTAGGTGGAAAGCTGTAATTCAGAAAATATAATTTATAAAGTATCTAAGGTCCACTGGTTAGGCCTTTGGCCTATGAAGGTCTTTTAGTAGACTTTTGGTCTGCAAAGGTTGGTTGGTATTAAATCCTCTTGTGCTTTTTTAATATACATTTCCTACTTTTTGTCTGAATTGGGAGTAGGTGTTTTGTTCTGTGCTTCACTACCAGAAGGACATTGAGGTGCTGGAGCATGTCCAGAGAAGGGCAACGAAGCTGGTGAAGGGTCTGGAGCACAAGTCTTCTGAGGAGCGGCTGAGGGAACTGGGGTTGTTTAGCTGGGAGAAGAGGAGGCTGAGGGGAGACTTCATCGTGCTCTACAACTACCTGAAAGGAGGTTGTAGTGAGGTGGGCGTTGGGTCTCTTCTCCCAAGTAACAAGCGATAGGACAAGAGGAAACGGCTTCAAGTTGCACCAAGGGAGGTTTAGATTGGATAGTAGGAAAAATTTCTTTACTTAAAGAGTGGTCAGGCCTTGGAACAGGCTGCCCAGGGAAGTGGTGGAGTCACCATCCCTGGAAGTATTTAAAAGACGTGTAGATGAGGTGCTTAGGGACATGGTTTAGTGGGCATGGTGGTGTTGGGTTGACAGTTGGACTCGAT
The DNA here is from genome assembly GCA_013400755.1 of Pelecanoides urinatrix. Lineage (NCBI taxonomy): Eukaryota > Metazoa > Chordata > Aves > Procellariiformes > Procellariidae > Pelecanoides > Pelecanoides urinatrix. The sequence continues at coordinate 219,195 of VZTQ01006207.1, read as the reverse complement.
GATCTTAGAGGTCTTTTCCAACCTTAATGATTCTATGATTCTATAAATCCCACCCTGACTCAGCAGATACCTGCAGGTGAATCCTACCCTACCTTATATCAGTTGGATGTAATGTATACCCACAACTTTCAATCCAAACCAGAGTGCTCATGAACAGCAGTTTCCTCCTTTCCTCCTGCAGTTAATTTTCCCAGATTTCACATCTCTTCCTTCTCCCAGACTGTGCCAAAAGGGAGAAACACTTTCGCCCGAAGCTGCTGCAGGAGTAGAGCACTGCAGCCCTTAACATGTCACCTCAGATTGAGAAGCCCGTCTCCATCCCACGTTATAAGTCTTCATTGAATAGAAGCTGACCAGGACTCAAACTGGCCTTGATGTGCAAAGCCTTGTTGCCCCCTCTTTCCACACAGCCTGGATGCCCCAGTTAAATCCACATCCTTCTTTAGCCATAGCGCGATGTTGGGCATGAGTACGGAAAACAAGTCTCTGATAGGCATTCGCTGACAGTCTGGATCTCACTCATGCAAGAGATAACACCAGCTATTTCAAAAACTAAGCCTGCTGTTTATTCTTTTCATCAAGCTTTTACATAAAACATGCTCTGTGTGCGTGTGTGTGCGCACACAAAGTCAAGCTGTCTCTCATTTTCCTAGTGCAGAAATAATGCTATCCTTCTTGGAAGATGCTTCACTAATACCAGGCTGATGAAGAAGTAGTTACAGTGAGCAAAAAGGCTAATCAACAAGAAGGGCTGGTTAAGCTCAGTTGTTCAAGGCTATATCGTTGCCAAGCAGCTTTTGGGAATCAATGGACATTTTCATAAAGTGTTTAATAGTTAGAATGCACTGAGACAATATAAACCCTTTCCAAAGGAGCCCTTTGTTGAAATTTTGGCAGTATATCTCTGGCTGGAGTCAAATAAATTAGTCATCAGATAAATCAGTCATGCCAGCTATGAGAGTGATACCAAAATAAACAGAATGTTTTAGTCAAATCCATGAAACAAAAGGATCAGCAAATCTTATTTAAAATTCCCCCATGTAATTGATGCATAATTAAGCTTCTAAACATGAATGCAAGTGTGCTGTTCCAGAGTATGTGACGATGAAGATTGTATCTTTGAAAGTAAATGGGGATCTCCGGATGCGATTAAAAGTAATTTTTGAATTTCTGGTTCCAAGTTCCTACTGGCAAAATCCAAGAAATTCAAAGCCTGAGTCATTCCTAAATTGCTGCAGTTTTGATGCCAGGGAAACTCCACAGATTTTAATGGAGTTACACCAGACTCAGACTGAATCAGGCCTTCAGAACTTAGTCCTATTAAAAATGTATTGTCAAATATTTTTAAAAGAAAACGTCAGGATAAGCTTATAGAAATCACATTCTACAACAAAATAAGTTGGTAAGAAAAGCAATACCAGCAACTCGACTGCCTTATCCCAAATATGTTGCCTTAAGTAATCTACCTTCCTAGGTCTAAAATACACAACCAACCTGAACTCTTTTAAATTTTTCTTGTCCTAAAATACAGACAAAATAATAACAGTGATACCTTTGTAATTATTCCAGTTATCCTTATGTTTAGCTCATATATTAGTCATTATTTTCCTATAAAATACTTTTAAAGAGCTACTTCTTTTACCACTGTCCTTAGCCCACCCCTTGAGATGCCTGTCAGTCTGGCAAAGGACCCAAGTCCTGGGAGGGGAGAAGCCGGGCATGAGAAAGAGCCCGTCGAGTGTAGCAGTATGACCGGGTGCAATCTTGTGGGAGGGAACAAGCACTGCTTTTAAATGGATTGAGGAAGCTAAAAATGCTGTGAGGAAGCTTTTCTTACCCAGTTAGTGTTCCTAATAGCTGCTATCTCTATTACACTTTGGGTGCCTAATGTCAGATAGGTAAGCAGACTAACTGGCCTTGTGCATAGAGGATGCAGTTTTCACTGGTTTTGGTTGTCCAAGCCTCTGGACTCAAGTCCGGAAGGGATGCAGGGGCAGATTCTCCTTTTCCCGGAGATGTGCATTTAGACACACTGAGTCTCGTAGCTTTGATGTGAATCTCCCACTGTCCTCCCATCACACGCTTTCCTACGCCAGTGCCGGCGCTCCCCTCCTGCGCAGCCGTGACCACCTCTGTCCTGCTCCGACCCCCCCTACGCCAAGTGCAGCTGGTGGTCGTGTCCTTCAGGCAAGGAGACCTGCAAGGGGATGGCTTGTGCATGGATGACCCATACCCAAGTATTAAAGCAACTAAAGCATTTCAGCTCAGGTTGATGATGGGATTCCTAACAGAGGCAGTACAGAGAGGTCTCTGAGAGGTAGCATTTCCCCTCCTTTCCATTACTGAGCACTTGTTTCCATGAGATACCTCTCCCAAAAACTAAAAACACTCCTCACATACCAAGTCCCTTAGTAGGACATATCAGAAAAGTAGCAGCCTTTGTCACATTTATTCACTAATGTGGTATTCAACACGCATATACAGAAAGGACGGGCCGTCACCTCTGTGCACACCCGCCAAATTCCACTGGAAAGAGACAAGGGAACAAGCTTCAGATGTATATTCCTTGGTGGAATATCCTCAAAGCAGAGAAATTTCACATTTCCTCACAGAAATGTAGGAGCCCTGGCAATGTGGCCAATAGTAGTGCTGAAGTTTGACTTACATTACTTCCCTTTTGCAGTAGCTTGTATTCTATTGAATTCCGTATCTACGTTTTAATTCCAGCAATAATGTTGCATTCTTTCTCTTGAGGGATAAGACTGAAGTCAATACTGTATTTGCATCGGAAAGGCCGTGCTGCTTTCATTATTACCATAAACCACAAAGATTTGAGAACTGACAAGGACTAGAAGGAAAATATTGCTCCATAGGGTGCTTAGGGCATTTGTGAATCTGATTCTGCTTCATGAGATATTTTCACTGCTCTGCTGATGGTCAGCTATATTTGCATATTTTGGGGATTACATCTCTCTCATCCAGTGCTCCACAAAGGAACCAAACACAGGCATTGTGCTCTGTTTGCACTTATCAGGAACTATTGAAACCAGAATAAATGTTTATTATTTTTTATTATTATTATTGGCTTCTAGGAGTACATCTTGTAATTGGCACTGTGCCAACGCAGAACACAAAGGACAGCTCTGTCCCAAAGAATTTATAATCTAGCGAGCAAACTTCAAAAGCAGCAGGTAGGTTTATGCCATAAAGGAGGAGGAAGAAGGAGGTGGAAGAAGAAGATCAAACATGTTTGATTACACTGCTTCACAAAAAGCAAAAGGAAAAAAATCCTTTGGATTGCTGGGGTTTGTAGGCTCTTTGTCAGGCTGTTCCTCTGGGGCGCTGGGAGTGACTCCACCAGTCACTGCGGCGTTTCCCAGCTCGGAATCATTTCTGTCAAAATCGAGAATGTACAGCACCCCGGCTCTCCTTTAGAAATGTTTTATGGTTTATAGTTATTCGACGTCTTGAAGAAAAGGATCAAAATGTCCAGTCAGACCCCACCCAGAAACGAGACGGGAGCCAGAACCGTTCGCCGCAGCGTGACTGCCGGATAGGAAACCGTATCCACAACGGCGGCAGCCGGGGGCCGGGCGGCCCCCTCCTGCTCTGCAGCACCCGCGGGACCGCAGAGGGCACCTTCCTCTGCCGGGTCGGGCCGGTGGCCAGCCAGCCCCTGAACGGCAGCACGTTAGGCATGGGAAACTGGATCCAGTACATGGGAAACTGGATCCAGTCCTCTCCAGCTCTTGAATTTCACAAAAAGCCTTAGTGCGAATTAGGGCAAAACATAGTCTGTATGATGAGAGGGTGATTTTGGGTGGTTGATCGGCATTGGAGCTAGAGAACACACTTGTGAAAAAAGGACTAATTACAAAAGAAAGAAAAAGTCAGCTCTGAAACCCCATGGCCACTTTCTCAAATTGTTTAATCATTTCTGAGTTGGCAATAGCACCAGAATACTTTTCTGGTATCAGTACAAGAAAGATTCAAATGGTACCTCCACTCACCACCTCAGACAAGTCATATTTTAAATTGATTTATCTGTTTTCCAAGGAAGAAATAATTTAAATAAAGGGTTTGACTGTTTAGCTCCAGTCTATTTTACACAGATAATGCTTTTAAAGAGGGGGTCTGGATTAAAATAATTAGAGTTTCTTGAGAAGAGGACATGAGACAACAGAGATTTACTGGGAGAAAGATGTCTCTAACTTTTACTCTATTCAAACAACAAATCTGAGGCTGAGAAGCATAAGTGTAGGGCACATTTATATAAATGGATAAAGACTGACTACCTTGATCATTCAGATTCTCAGTAACCACTCAGACGCAAAAGTCTCAGTGGTGGAGATTCCCCATGCTGGCCCTCCAAAATGATCGAGGAGGTTGTCAGTTGATACAACCTAGGAAGAGATAAAGATAGTAGTCCTCATGGATAATGTGCTCTTAATTGCATAATTTGAAACCCTTATCACATAAAACAATTTGGATTGTACCCTTTGGTACAGTTCATGTATCTCACACTGTGCTCTTCTTTTTTTGTGTCTTGGGAGAAATTAATCTGCAAGCATGAGAAATAGGTTTTGATGCAGACACCAGTCTGGTCCTAACCATCTGAGCAGGAACATTGGCCACTTATCCAAGCTTCTGTGCTATACATAAGAAGAAACAGCTGATTTCTTTAAGTCGGTGTCTTGCTTTTGTGCTAATAATTCATTTATCATTGTCCATTAACACGTATATGACAGAAGCTCTTATATAGCCAGTTACAGCTAAAACCAGGGTCTAAGAAACAACCGTTAGGGGAAGAACTTTATGTAAATGCATCAAGAATTTGCTTGGTGGCAGGATTAAAAATTTTTATGTGATCCTCTGGGATAAACATGTCTAAAAATTTGATTTTGGGTTCCCCAAATTACTGTGCACACAGAAAAACAAATCTTTCTCACCTACAGACAAAGGAGAGGACAGTGTCACATTACCCAGGCACAGGTGTTTCTTCTTTCTCCAGTTCCTCTCGCTCTTTATGCTTTATGAACACACTGGCATGTTCAACTGGACTTTACTAGGAAGGAGGAGAGGTTTTACAGTGGATAATCCTTTTTGTTCTTGAAATGTCCAAGAATGTGAACCTTGTTGTTTGTCTTTTTTTTTTTCCTATGAATTTAATGCCTATTTCTAGAGATTCAAAAGTTCATCGGTAAAAACCTAAAATCCATCTGTTAGGATGTTCAGTCCAATTATGACTAAGACATGCAAGAGTATACAAACCCAGTAAGGTTTCCACAACATGTAAAGCATTATCAAATGTTGTTTACAAGTTTCATTTGAAATGCTGTCTTGCACAACCCTTGGATGTTAACATATGTGATTAAAGTTTAAAATTCCCAGCACTCGTTAATCTGCTTATAGTTTTGTTCAGCAATATCAGTGAAAAGGTATACACCAAGACTGATGTAATTAACCTGGGTTTATGTAAGTCTGGGGCATGACATCTCATTTAAAAGGGGGCTAGCACCTCCTTCCATAAGTCTGGGAACTCCAGAGGAGCCTTAGCTGGGAGCACCACACTCAGGGAGGGCAGGGGCTGCCGGGGAGCTAGGCGCAAGTCTAAAAATAATCTTGCAAATAATGTGACAGAATCGGGAATACGTTAGTTTACACGCACTTAGTTTCAATAGCTCGTGCTGTAGCTTGGCCAGCACTAACAGAGTTCCCATTTGCTAGCTAAGCTAACGAAGGACCGAAAAGTAGCGGGTTCAGCACAGATCCCTGCAGACCCCTTCTGAGGGCATCGTGGACAGAAAGCAGAAAGCCACTGATGATTCAGGGGGTGTTTGGGGTCTCTGCTTTAGGGTGGTTTCAGCAAACTTCATATTGTTTTCATTGAGTGTAAAAAACTCAAGGTATACAACATTTAAGTACAGCTTCCTACCTAGAACGCCTTCTGGGTAGAAGGAATTAGATTGATTTGACATGACTTACCTGTATGGCTGTTCATCTCTTCAGTGTACTGGCATCTCCTCATTGTCTTACAGGTACTTGCAAATAGTTTATTTCACTACCTGTTCCCAAAAATTCCAACAATTGACATTAGGTGTATGAATTTTTAATTCCTTGATGTTTCTGTTGTGGGGCTTTTTTTTCAGTTTGGCCCTGTTTGTCCTTTTCCAGGCTTCTGCCATTTACAAATCCTCCCTGAGCCTGTGAAGGCTCTGTCCATGGCACGAAATAAAACAGGCCAGACTGGTATTTAGGATTGCTCAGGGCACGCTCCAGAGCAGATATGTCTTGGGCAGAGCCAGGTGGTGTGGCCTAAACTGAGCCATAAAGTTGTACAACTGGCAGAAGTCCAACGCCAGAGCTCATTGCTTGGACCTTCTTTCTCTAGAAGTACGCATGTACTGAAAATTGCGTGATCTTCTCTAAGACTGCTTCAAACTCACTATCTCATTCCAGGCTATATATAGGACATCTGCCTCCTCTCCATAAAACAACAGCTCTGCTCTGCCAGAAGTGTGGCACACAGGAGCACTGCCCTGGCTGAGCACCCACTGTGGAATTCCTGCCCTGTCAACGTGCCACCGAGACATAAATAGGACACAGCCAGGGCAGAGAACTTTACCCATAAAGATTTTGCTGCCACTTCTGATCTTTAAAGATCTTTAAAGTAACCTTGTGTCTTTAAAACACTTTTTAGTGTAAAACGAATGCTTCAAACAGGTAGAATTACAATGTCACATGTATCACAGCCCTTCAAATATATAGTATTTAAAAATCATCCTTTAAGATTTTGGCTCTAAGTCTGTATCTGGGTATTTTTCAGACAACATTTTTGCCTGATCCCTCACAGGAAAGCAGATGGAAGTCAGGAAGCTTCAGGTCACAGATTTACTTCAAATCATGCCTTATAATGTCAGACAGGAAGGTACCTCTTTCCAAACTTGATGAGTACCACTTGCATAGTGCCCTGGAAGCTCCTGTTGTTTGCAATCATCCCCAAATCCTACTCTCAAGGGAACTTTTGAAGGCTAAAGGAAGACTCCCCAGAAAACAAAGCAGCAAAGCCTCCTGACACTAGCAGATTAAGATAATTTAGTCCTGGCTTCCTTTGTTCTGTGAGAGTTTTCAGACTGGAATAATGTGAGGCATGTTCAAATCTCACCCAGTACTACACAGGGACATAGAGAACAAGCCAAGTGCCTCAGCCTCGGGTTTTGTTTACCAAGATCTGGCAGGCTGTTCTTGCAAAATGCTTGCCTCTTGCTCTCTCCATGGATTCTTTGGATCTGCTTCCCTCTAAAGGCCATTCAATGAATTATGGTATTGCCCTGAACGTCAATCAAGTCTTAGCGCAAAATCAATTCTCAGATGTATTCCTTATCTGGAGAGGTGTTTGACCTCTATGAAGGAGAGGAATAAATACTTTATGGGTTACTTCTTGTAAGACAGCTTAAAAGAAATAATGTTCAAGTACAAAGTCAGAGATTTTATCAGCGAGCAGAGGTTTTCATCATAAAATTTATCTAAAACTGAGTCTCAAGCATACATGCTTTTGAAGTAGTACCTTATTGTACAGATAAGTGAACCACAAAAGTGAACTGGCTTGTCCCAGGCAGAAACTGGGATCTGGCCATCCTTGCTCCCAGCCTTGTGCTTAGAGGAATAAGTGATTCTCTCCAAACACGCTGGGGCGTTCAGACTCTCAGGCATAGCTGCAGTATTGCTGCAGTTTTGAACTGTGGTTCCCAGTTTCGTTCCCAGGTAAGGAACTTTCTGGTGTAGCAGAGTTTGGGTGGGCTATGTCTTATCTCAAAAGGTGAATTGCTCCTTCAGCTGAGAGGCTCAGATGTGCCATAAAATTGAGACCTTTAACTGAGGTGTTGGACTCCCACTGCACTCAGTGGATAAAGAGAAGCCCCAGCTGGAGTGGCATGCTGTGAAGTTGGTCATTTTGTCTGCTTGGTTAGAAGAAAAAAAAAAAAAGGAGGTGTTTAAAGTTTCCCTGTTTGTTATTTAGGCAGATCATGAGAAATAGCATAACCTCTAAGCATACTTGTAATCTGAGTAATAAACATTGTCAGCCAGCATTTATGCTCAGCTTCTGCACTGTATAGACATCTCTGGAGGGGACGGAATCAAATTTTAGGTAAATTGAGTACCTCTCTCCAGTCCTCTCTGCAGGGGGAGCACAGGGCAGTTACACTCCTGAATTAAATCGGATGAATTGGGGCCTGAGAGGAGGGCTCATCGAACCTAGAGAGAAGGGAGCAACTGAGGTGTTTAAATATAGGCCATCTTAAAAGCCCTTAAAATGTCTGAGATTTTCCACAGCTCTGGCAAATACGATACAGGAGACCCACATCCCACAGTCAGGGCACTGGGGGATACCTTAGGGCAATTAAAATGGCGCTAGCCACCCATGTTTATGTACCTGCATTGCTCCTTAGTTATTTTGTCTACTGGAATCGCCCTAACCAGAGAAGGAATTGTCCTTTGGGATTGCCTCTTTCTCCCTCTGCAAACTGTAAGAATCTGCATGACAAATTTAGGGTAAATCTTTTAGCTAAAGCTGGCTGAGCTGCACCCTGCCCCAATATAAGGAAGCAGCAGCAGGGCTCCTTATTAGAGCTTTAGCTCCCTCCGGATGCCATGTAGTGACTGCAGGCACCTCCCGGCTGTTTGGGGTCCTGTTCTTAGAGACTGAAGGCTCCAGGTGCAGAGTTGCCCACACTGACACTGGGTCTTCACCAGACCCCTCATCATCCTCACCATCATTGTCCACACTATGTCATTTAATTCACTTCCAGGATCACTTTTGGAGATAACTAATTAATTTGACCAAAACATAAACTGGGATGTAATTCTGAGGACAGCAGGCTCCACAGATTGGCTTTACCAATAGGCAACACCTTCTCCCACACATGCCGACATGTTATACAGGGATGTGAAAACCTTAAATTCCGTTTCATGATACAAAAACACTGAAAAAAACCACTTTAAAATTCATAATTATGTCTTAGAGCCATCACATCAGATCTGGAAGAGATCCAAACCAAACAATATACAATGAGATCCCAGACAATTTGCTTTAGCGATAGCTAGCAGGTGGATATAAGTCACCCTATAAAATTTGGCCTGAGAGCACCGTCTCATGCCCAGGAGTGCCTTTAGCTGCCTTCAGCTATGCAGAGGCAGCCTGTAATTCTTACGCCTTTAGGAGGGTACCAACGCTGTGCATGAACGCAGTGCTCACAGCAGCCAGCCCAGCTGACTCTGCAGCTCTCAACAACGCTCTCCCAGTCGATAGCAAAGCCATTGCTGCTGGGGACCTGCCAAAGGTATTAGTCACAAAGGTATTGCAAAGGAAATCTTCTGCAGATCTTTACCCTCTTCAAAGCAGACAGAAAAAACTCAAAATTAAGCCACCTTGGTGATTTAAGTACTTTGAACTAGATCTGAATCCTGGGTTACCGTATCGTTTTATGAGGGTGCACCTCCTTTGTTCTTCAAGCTCGTCCTGAATCCAGTTTCAGTGCTTCTTAAGACTGCTCATCTTTGCTTTCTGCATCCATGCAGCCCGCCCTGCAATCTTCTGCGCTTAACTTCTGCTGTTAACGAGAGTGCTGCCACATGCCTCGCACTTTCTGAGGTCAGCCCGAAATACAAAGCCCATACAAGCAACAGAACATTCAAACTTAATAAATGAGAAATTGTTAAAATAAGTGAGAGAGCAGATATTGCCGAAGGTGTTTTGGAACGGCTACAAAACATTAGACATAACCAGTTTTGCAAGAACTGTGTCCAGAGTATCTGCAGAGCCCAAAACCTGTGAGACACTTCTGTGGGAACAGAGAACAATATACAGTAAAATGAGATATCCTGAATACAGGTAGTATTATTTACAGAAAACATTATGTTCTTTGGCAGGTGATGGGGGCACAAAGAGGTGTTAAAATGGGAAAGGGTGTAAGATAAATCTTCTACCAAGAAATTGTTTATAGAAAGAAGTTATATAAAACCAGTAAGGTTTTGTCACTCATAGACCCAAAGCTGCCTACAACAGTAGCTCAGTGCAGTGGAATAAGGAGATAAACAGGTTAGTAATTAGGTTCATTAGAAAGCACTCCCTCGGCTTGAGGGAAAACTGTTCTCAAAGATATATGACAGACCTCAAGGTCACTGAAGATTAGCTGATCAGGGATTTCTTGTCCACTTAAGTGTGCAGAAAGTACAAATAACTAATCCTATCTCTCCCCAGTCAGGTAGATCACTATCCTGCAAACATAAAGAAAAAGATACTACCTTCTTTCAAATACCATATGATTGGAGGTATCAGGTTGTCACAGCTGAAGATGGAAATCCTCTAATGTCCAAAAAACGGATGCAAAGAGGACAATAAGAATTAAATAGTTTCCGCTCTCCCTACTGTCAAGAGAAAGAAAGAGGCAACTCACCCCACCTATCTCAGACAACTATTTTTGGATATGATGTCCCTCCCCCTCTGTTGTCTCTGTCTTGCCTATAGAGAGAGCCTAGAGAATTGGCATAAACTACCCCCTGAAATTTTAGTCTGCTCAAGCTGGGCTAGATGAGACACATCTTAACAGTGCAAGTTTCTTCAGCAGTGCTTCATCCTGGAGCTAGGATGGCCACCTCTTGAAAGGGAGGTTTAGTTACCTATCTCTGACACTGGCAGATGGTCGACGTATGCTATTTTTAATGGTCATTTGGTACCTGTGCGCCTTCTGTAGCTGCCCATGCAGATAATTTTACCTCCATAATCTGAAGGCACCGGCTGTAGAGTCTGTATGTTATGTTCCCAGACAGTTTGCATCTCAGGAGCATGGAATACCTAGGAAAAGCCTAATTTTAGTAAAGGTTTCCAGGGAGTAAATTCCCCTGTACTCAAGCCAAAAAAAGGTATGGTAAATTTGAGAAGGAAATTCATAGAGGCACAGTCTGGTTATCGTAGGAGCGGTTGGTACTAGATCAGCTACCCAAAGTATCATAACAAGTGCCTCAGTTGAGAACTGCTGAAGTACTACCAACTCAGGGCCACCAAGACTCTTGCCTCGGCTAAGCCCTTTAGATAGCACAAGGCCACAAACATTATCCCACTGGTGGGGCTCCCCTCCATCACCTGGGGAAAAAGTTTGAGTTCAAATAAAGGTTTAAATATCCCTTACAGAAGTGCCTCAGTGAGGTCCTCAAGGTTAGGGAAATGAATCTGCAGCACTGCCCCAGATTTGAACCCCAGGCACTTAACACGTGCATTGCTCTGCAGCTTTGCCTTGTTCCCCCTGGTGCCTACAGAGACCACCCATTACAAAGGCTGAGCAGAAGGCAGGAGTAACTCCATGCACGAGTGCTGGGATGTTCAAACATGGGATTCTTCTAGATCTTCAAGTCCAACCTGTTATGCATTGCCTGGTAGATGTCAAATCCTAGATAAAGTTAGGGAAGGTTTTAGAAAGGGAAAATATAACATGTTGGGGCAACTGAGAGAAAGATCTACTCATAAGAAAAAAGATAAATACAGAAGCCGTTGAGAAAAAACACAGAACTGTGTTTCAAATACTGTAAGGCTCAGATGTGAGAAACAAAATTATATAGTAGGAGAAAAACAAATGCTTTCACGTCCTCAAAAGGACCACCGACCAGGTCACTTACTATGATTTACTTTTAATTCTGCTGAAAGGCTGAAATGTAATAATACCTGGAGAACTGATGCCTGGGAGGTCAAGCAGGCTCATTCACCAATTCCAAATAGTAGCATTTAAAAAGTACTGCCAAGAGGAGCGGACAAATAAATTGTCTGGGAAAAATGAGCAGGTGTCACAAATCAATACCATATTGTCTCAGCTTTTTATAATAGCAGGGGAAAAGCGACAGAACATCCCCCACATACGAAGGTCTCTCCCCTGCAAGAGCGAAGGCATGCCTCCTGCCCAGGGAGCAATGTGCTACCCGCTGCCGCTTGGAATGGAGCTTGCCTTAGAAGTGATGGTGAGGGACAGCTTTATGGGACCTTGTGAGAGGGAGGCAGATGGCCATTCTATGCACCAGGTCACATGTTTGTTCCTGTGTTCCTCTCTATCATCAAAACAAGAATGAATCCCCCCTCTCCAGAAAACTCTTGCAGTCATTTTACAATTGCGGTGCAGCTGAGACAGATGAATCCTCAAGAGCAGGAAATAATATTCCTTGAAATATAAGATGCACTACCATAGGGGATATATAATTTGCCCTGTAACATCTGAAACTCTTCAACACAACACAGAGACAGATGAGGCACCTAAAAGAGAAAAAATAAAGAGTAACTAAGTGGTGTAAAGTTAAACAAGTCAGTACAGATGGAAGGAGTGATCCATATTCTTGGCTTAGAGCTGTGAAAGGGAAAAAATAAATAGGTAAGAAAAACAAAAGTGATGACAGAAGAGGAAAAATGTAGCACAGGATTTCAGGTAGGAAATGAAGGAGGTGAAAAGCCGTTCCCTCCCCCACAGAGATGCCATGAAGTGTGAGTGAATACATGTAAAGCCCGTCAGATAACTTAGCTGAAGAAAATCAAGATGGTTTGACCAACAAACACTCATTAAAATTCCAGGCCTACTCACACGGCAAAGTTTGCAGCAGTAGACCTTACCTGGGAAAAGCATTATTTTTAGGACAAAACCATTCACACTGGAGCTTCCCTACTATCCTGCTGAATGCCAGAGAACAGAAAAAAACCAGACGTTTCCACACAGATCACTTTGCACAGAATATATTTGTCTCAAAATCTCATATAAACTCCTTCCATTCCACACCAAAAAATCTAGCAGTCTCTTAACAGGTGGCAAGAACAGGTCCAGAGCTCTATATGTTAATCAGATCCCCATTCTGCAAGCGCTGAGTGGTAAAGGTGCCCTACGCCTCCCTCCCTCACCACCCATGGAGCGCCAGAAGGACCCAGTACCGGAGACCGGAGCTGCAGCAGCCTGCCATGTCTTCCTCCCAGAGGTAGCGAATGACTCGATGAACAAGATCTATGTGAACAGATATCTGAAGAGATGGCCGTAATTCAACTGAGGGCAGTAAGAGGACATGCCAAGGCAAACACATTCCACACGACTTGCAACACAGTGTGAAATTCCACCCTATCATAAATAACACAGTAAAAGTGAATGTTGTATTTCCCAAGATACTGGTCAGACACATCCTTTTCCCTAAGGAGCAGTCGTGGAGGAAACGTAGCATCCCTGCTCCTTACCCCCGAAAGGCAGATGGGAGGGATTCCTGCTGCGATGTTGCCCATCTGATCCCACCCGCTGTCTGCCTGGGTAAAGATGCTTCAAAAGCTGCGTACTCCGACAGCCAGGGCGCACACAGCCAGCGCATTACATAAATACCTGCAACTCCTGGGAAGACAATGAACAAAGGCATATTCCTTCCCCTTCCCCAATGTGACCTTTTTGCTGTGTTCAAGCCATCCGCAGTACGATACCTTGATTCCACCACAACTTGAGGCCATACCCTTCCACACATGTAAAAGCCAACCCACTCGTTATGCTGAAAGCAGATTTTTTCGTTGTGTCTATACATTATTAGTCAACGGCCAGGCTCATCCAACCACAGCTGGAGCAGGCATCATCTCAGAGGAGAGAAATCCTCCCCAAGTGTGACCACCAGGTCTGTCCACTGACGGGAGATGACAAGACAGGTGCCAGACCGTGGGCAGTATGTGCGGTTTAGCACTGGTCCAGAAAGTTGCTCTTCCAGAGGCGCACAGACAGTCACTCCTTTCAACAGCACTACCTCTTGAGTTGAGCACTGCTTCGGAGGTGGGACTCACCTCACTAATTTTAGCAGTCTAAAGGGGATGTCTAAGGTAATCATCTTAAACTCCTTCTACAATAAGTAAAAAGACAGGCGTCCCCAGAGGGCAATGCGTATGAGGTCAATGGGCTAGATGGAAGTGTCCATCTACTAGACACAGAGTCAGTGGCTTAGGCTAAATCCTAAACTTTAGAAAGCTAAGTTAAGAGAGAGAAATCCCATACAAAATGAGTAGGTGGCTCAGGCTCATGGCTCATAGGTGAAACCCGTGGTTTGTCTATTACAGATGTCTCATGGACTGCTCTGTGTTCATAGCCCTATTACATGGAGAGTAAGTCTTTCTTACAAAATGACCATATATCTCATTTTGCTGTGCCTTCTTACCTCCACGCCAAAACACTACTAAGTGCTGAGAGGTTCTTCTTCAGGGCTTGCTACTACTTGCTACAGGGTGTTTTCCCTGCCCACGGGCAGCATATTCTGAAGTGCCACACATTTCCATGTCTCCTGGGACCACAGGAGACAGGTTGCTTGCTTTCAGGTTTGTTTGAGACAGGTTTGTTTCTTTCTGCTGCTTTCTCACTTTTTTTTTGCCTTCCACTCCTGTTGCAGCCTCTGCACCCCATACTCCCATGTTGCTTTTATGGAGCATCGAAGTGTGAACAGACCTATTCTTCCATCACAGTGCGGAGTTTGGGAACTCACGGGAAATTCAGTTCCCAAAGAACAGTTATGACCAGGGTTAATAAACATTATTGGTCTGTCAGCAGTACAAAGAGTAGTTTGTGATCTTTGCAATTTTAACAGTAAATCCATCTGTTGATGTGTTTATTTGCTATTCACTTGCTGATACCTAGCCAGCATGCAGCGAGCTTCTGAGTGATCAGACATCGCCAACACGTGACCGCATAGTATCAGTAGAAAGCAGATACCCTGCAAACGCTTCTGCTGAGAGCATACAGACTGGGGACTCTGGTAACTGCCTGCTCCATTTTAGTTTATCCTGCTTAAATGAGAAGTTTGGAAGTGGCATCATTCAGCTGAATTGGACGAAACCACTCAGAGACAGGAATGTGCAGATCCCACCTGGAAAGTTGTCCATACTCTTTTCATGCCCCTTTTCATACATGTTTCATGTTTCAGACAAAGAACCTCCCACACAGTGGGCGGACTGGTAGCTCTCTCTTTTTTGATAGCCGAAATTACCATTCTTCCAAGGTCAGACTCGCTAGGTCCAACCATTTCTTTTGCTTGCATTATCCGTCTGCCACATTTCAGCTTGTTCAGGGAGATAAGGTGTGTGTTGTAGCCCTGAACAGTGCCATTTTTTCTTACAAGTGAAATAATAATTGCTGTTTGCTTTCCTGTGACTGGATATAGGATCTGATTATGAAGTCAGAGCTGCATAAAACAGTGTAGACGCTAATCGAGCGACGTTGCTGTAAAACTGCCACAGTTGAGATCATATTCAGACTTGTCGGGTCATTTTCTGCTCTGGATTTTCCAGGTGAACAGATACCAATAGACCTTTTTTTTTTAAATCTTTGCTTTCATTGTGCTTTGGTGTATTCACCTGGAAGTCATATTTCGCAAGAGACCACAGTCTGGTTATTAACTTCATCAGCAGATAAAGTCACGATTCAGGAGCCACATGTACCGGTACTTGTAAGTGATCAGAACTGAAGGAACAGTCAGCATCTAACAAGTTGTTCCTTGTGCCAAGTCTGCTCTAGGAAAAATTAAGAGAGAACTTTACTGTATAGATGTCTTTTTTATATATTTTACTACATCAATGTGCCAAACATTTTTTCCAGAAGAGGGCGCAAAATTTATCTCCAGCAATACAAAAGAACTACGTTGCTGCCAGCCTGTATTCGTGCATGCTGAAACCTTTTCAGACTGTTTCTATCTCCATTTGTAAATATGGGATTCGACATTAAACATAGTAAAAATCTCATCCTGTGACATTTATAATGTAGATGACTATATATGAATCTGTCAGTCTTGGTTCCTTTTACAGTCAGCAAAACAAAATAAGAACTTTAAAGCACACAGTTAATCCCATTTCACCCTATATTTGATCAGCTGAGGAGCTCTCCAGACTCCTTTGACTATATTGTCTGGAGCTCCGATGACCACTGTGGAGCCTGGACATCTACCTAACATGCGGACACCTACAACTAGATTCCTAGGTCTAGGTGTCTACAATCTGGAACTGAATCCTACATCTAGGGTAGGATTCACCTGACCTAGTTTAGATAGAGACAAAGGTGACTAGCCCAGATGTGGACATCTGGACTTTGGACATCTAAGTTAGAGAGAATCCCACCTCTTGCATTTGCCAGGTAATGGTCTGCAGTGATGGTCTGGGACAAAGCTACCCATACTGTGGTTATTGCCAAACACCAGTTGTCATATTACATCATATTCATTGTAAATTTAAGTGAACTTATGGAAACTTCTGATTACTTCGTTTGTGGGGCTGTTATCAACGTTGCAATAGAGACCAGGATGAAGGGCCCCTTGCAGAGACGCTAAAGAAGTCATGATGAAAATGGCTGGCAAGGGAAGGGAGAGGAAGAAGAGCGTCACTGTGGTTAGACCACACTATTACTTATGACAGCTGTCGCACAGATCAATAGCTCTGTTTATTCACGTGTCATCAATCCCTGTTACCATTTCACATGGCCTTTGTCAGTGCTCTTTAAACTTCACAGACTGGCAGATCTTGAGGAGGGGTTGAAAGCTTGAAGTAAGCCCTTCCTGCTAAGTCTTCTTCCTAACTGTTCACATGAAAATGAACAACCGTGGATCATCATTCAAAATAATGACTCATTTCAGAGATGTACATGCTGTGTAGATTGTATCACCTCCACTGGATGTGATACAATCTTCAAACACAGTCCTTCTGTGATTTATGTATTCACAAAGAGTTGCTTTCAGCTCGAAGATGTAACCCTGCCCCTTAAGCATATACACAGCAGTCATCACACAAAACCACTTCTGTTAAGGTGTCTCTGCATGCTCAGGTGCAAAGCAAGCATCACGTTTCTAGCTGTGGTCCAGCCAAATGGGGAGGTTACACAGCGTGCCCTCCTGTTGTCTCAGCCTACAACGGTGGGGAAAATTTTGCATTTCTCTGGGGCTTCCCACCTGAAGATTGCTTCCCAGGCACAAACGCATTTTAATCTTACCCCTGCTCCCAGCAAACAGGGATAGCTAATAATTATGTAGTAGTACTGTATTAGTTTAAGAAGCAGCAAAAGTAAGTCTAAGCTAAATTCATGATCATGCTAATACATTAGGCAAGGTGAACCTTTACTACCATAATTTAGAGATCCTTCCTGAAATGGGCACCAAAAAAGGGTTTGGGAGCTGGAGAAACAGCATTTACAGCTGTTTCACACCTACATTAAAATACTGCAATATTAATATAACAACAAAGTAAATCCCTCATGACTTGCGTCTTATGGTGTTGATCCTTCACTGCTTCCAAAATAATAATAAAACCCACCAGGATCAGGCTCATAATGAAGAACGAACCACTGGCAATTGGTTTTGGATGTGAACTATTTAGTGAGTTGGTCCTGAGCAGAAATCATTCAAATAAGACCATAAGTTACTGGATGCACAGTGCAGAAGTAATTGTGCAAACTACCAGTGAAGGAAGACACTAGGCAGAGTAGGACTACAGCAAATTTACATAAGCTGGCAACTTCATCCTTTTAATACAAAATCTGGCAAGCTCTACTGACGAGTACAAATTAATCCAAAATTACACGGACAAAAGAGTGATTATACAGGGCCACCATCAAAGCTCTGGGTGCTCCAAAGCTTGCAAATATATTGGGACAGTAGAGTTAAAGTCACTGAAGGTGATGGAATTCGGAAGTGAAAAATACTGCATTGCAACGGTACAGAGCATGCCCACAGAAATGCTGAACACTATCCTTATTGCCCAGCTGAGTATCAGGAAGGGCTTGAGATAGCTTATCTAGCCAGGCCTGACTTCTGCGATGAAAGAAAAAAGTGAAATCGGCATCAAATGCTGGAAACCAACATGGAAAGAACCTCAGAAACCTCTCTCCCTTCAAGGCTACTGCAGCCCTACTGAAAACAAATGGAGATCACTCAAGTACCTTACTTCCCCATTACAAAAATCCCAGCTGTTGCACAAACAAACCAAGCCAGAATGTCATACTTCATCAGAACCTGCTGTTTGAGTGGAGCTGATGAAAGATAACGACCTGCAATTCACAACTGGCTCACTTGGGAAATCTTCTCTAATGGATTAAATGCACTAAAGCAAGTTCTAACTAGCAAGAACACAAATAGTGTAGAAGGAGAAAAGAAAAAGGATGAAAAGCAAAATCCCAATGAAATTAATGTCCTGATAGGCATTTTTAGGCCAGGGGTTTTTAAGGCAAAACTACAAAGGAAGTACCTCCCTGTTTTGCAAATAAATCTAGATAATTCCTGATAAGGCTAATGAATTGCTGTAATTATAACATGCCCATCCCACTTCTAGTAATGAAAAATCCTAGGGATATACAGGTCGTGGGTAGTAGTATGTAGCAATATTTAATGCAGAAGAAATTCTGTGAGTAAAGAGAAGCCCTGTGATCAGACACCATTTCTAGGCCTCAGTTGTAGATTTCTATAAGGGGAGGGAAAAGAACATTTTTACCTGCTAAGGGGGAGTTGGGTTACTTTAGTCTCCTCTACTTATCCTAAAGTAGGATTTCTCTCTTGCTATTTTATGAATTGGCTTCATCAGTTTGTAGTGGTGATGCTTACTTATTGAGCTGTATATGTGTTTAATTTTGTTAAGAAAAGATGAAACTGTGGTTGGTGGGATTGTTGGCTAATAATTTTGCTCCTATATCAAGGAAATAGCAGTTTTGATAAGAGCCTGATATCTCTTTCCTGTTCTGAGACATAATATAAGGCAGGGACATAAAAACCTCTTTGTATCACATTCTTTCAATATATACATATATATATATATGTGTTTGTTTACTTTGTTCTAAGATGTGAGACATTTTCTTTGTGAAAGATCACTGATTGGTATTTCAGTCTGTTTGATAACCTGCAGAGCAAATTCTGCTCTCAGGGACGTGCATCCTAGTCTAATGGTTTTATTTTATTTATTCATGTATATTAATATATTCAATGATGCATGTGCCACATAAAGGACCTGGGATAATTTCTCAGCATGATGAGTACATGGCATGAATCATTCCTCTAAGCGCTGCTACAGGCTTTGATGTACTCAAGGGAGGGCTTCCTCCGCTGAGTTTAAAGTTCAGAAGTTCAAAGGCACTTTTCATTAGAAATTAACCACGACACTTTAAAAACGAGAAGGGAATGACCTACTCCACGCCTGAAGAACTTGGCAGGGGCCATCCTCACAAGCCAACAGACACCAGCATGCCAAGAAGTCTCTCGCAGAAAAGGGGTTGAGTTCAGGGGCAGCACAAACAGGAGAGTGACCTCTCGCAGTCCCACCTTGGAAAACATGGTCCCTTGGCTTCTCCAAGCCTTGTGTGGAGAGCAAGGTCTGCAACACGAGCTGTAACGGGCTGTATTTACAGCTGACCACGTGGTAGATACCTAGCTGTATATCCAGACGGATGCCCACCCTTGGGGCATCATTCCGGCTCTGGAGAGATCAAGCAAATTTTTAACTTTCCTGTCTTTCTGGTGTGGCGTAGAAACCCCTAAGCTGACAGGCGGAGGTAGCAGGTTAATCACTGAAACGCAGCTGGGCAAAGAGCCTGTCAGCTGCTAGGCATGCATCCAAGGATGCTGCTGGTCCCTGCCAAAAGCCAAGAAACACACTGGCACCCATGAGGTTCGCCGGGCAACAGGGCAGTCTCTGCTTGCATGAGACGCTCGCCCCTGGGAGCCACTGTTGGAGACGTGAGAGGGGCAGAGGGATGAGGGCTCAAAATTCGAGGATGCCCATTTGCTGAGCCACTTGTGCCGCGACTCATCAGGAAGAGAGCAGGCAGACGATGTGTACGGTTAGGGGGGAGGCCTGGAAGAGCCCAGGACAATATTGGACTGGTGGAGTGGGCGAGCGGAGGCTGCTCGGTCAGCGCTCCAGGAGTGAGGCTTGTTAGAAAAATATGAGAAATAACTTCCGTTGAGCACAGGGGAGGATCGCGCTTTCCCTTTGTTTTAAGCGTGGCTTTTCCTTTCTATGCTTTAAACTCCATCCTCAAAAGCCATCATTTCTTTCATTGTTGTGGTCACCCTTTGTAGAGCTGGGCCGTAACACCTGCCTGAGGCTGGTGACCTTCGGCCAGTGTCCCCCCAGAAGCTTGAAACAGAGCTGCCGTGGGGCTCTGCAGAGAGGGACTTGTGCCTTGGGTCACGCTTAAGCAAAGCCCAGCCTGCGGACGTGTCCGGCTCTGGGGCTTGTGCTGCCGGAGCTGGAAAATGCTTGTGGCAGAGGTGGGTAAAACCTCCTGCGAAGTCCAGGCAGCAAAAGGGCTTGGAGCAACCTCCAGGGCATTACACCGGCTGGACGAGGATCCCAGCTTGAGGTTAGCTCCTGTTTGGGATGGGAGGAAAACTGCAACTGATTCAGGCATGTGATCCCAAAATCAATATTTTCACAGCTCAGGGAATGTGACGTGTCTCTGGAAAGTGCCTGGCGAGGACAATGGCTGGCACAGGACCGCAGCTCCACAAAGCTCTAGTGCGCTCCGCCACCGGCCAACCTCTGCACCAGCCTCTATAAGCTGATGTCTATGCCTAAGGCAGTCGCTCTAGGTTTCCTTTACAGGCAAGAAAATGCCTCTCATAAATCTGCACATCTTCCTGAGATGCCCTGTATTTAAGGGGACTGGAGGGGGAGAGGGTGGGATTTATGACTGAGAATTGAATTTCATGCATGATTGTGTTTTGCATTTCATCCTGGAGTATTTTGCATTAACAGTATATCCGGCAATAACACAAACACTTCCTCCAGCTGAATTTTAAGATTTGTGTCAGGTTCTTTAACGGATGCAGCAAACCTATAGCTTTTGTTATGTCCTAACTCTCTCGTACCAAATCAGGTTTTTCCCATATGTACATAGAAAAGTTAACACTTTCCAGAATACCACATGGAAAAAACACTCTGGGCCATCTTTCCAAATCTGGAAATTAGACAGACACCACCGAGAGTCATTTTTGTCAATAGTGCACCATCCCATAGAAAAACAAAGAGTAGTCACTACAATAAGCACTGGTGCCTCACTGTTTGGCATCTGCTGGCATATTTATTTTGTTGGTATTTGTCAATCAATTTACAATCAAAAGCCACCACTTTGTCACATGAAATTTATGAATTTGCTGTTGGAAGGTTTTCTGATTCCTACCTACACGTAACAAATAAGATAACTACACCAGAAAGAAAGGGGAAAAAAAAGAAACTAAATTTTCCCAGAGCTGGCACAAAGTAAACAGATCACTTCATTATCCCATTTTCTCCCACTTTACAACTTTGCTTACTGAAAAAAGTGCAGCGCAATATTTAAATCCACATAAAAGCCTTACCACCAAAACCAGAAACACTGACCATGTGCATGAGGCATCATTCCGTGCTGCAAACTTTCCTGACAAACTGGACTTAAGTCAAAACTGGGTAAGAATTTCTCCTTTTCTAAAAAGAGAAATTGTCTAAAAATGCATTTCTGACACAAAAGAAGACTTTATATAGTTTTAATGCTAAATTCGCAAAAGTGATTCTGCCCTTCTTCACTTGGCTTGCAGCTAAAATGAATTAAAAAGCTAGAATGACCATCTAAATGAGCCATGGAAATAAACAGTCAGCTGACAAAAGACACTTGAACAAAAAGGCAAACAGAAAAACACAGTGCACGCCTGAATCTCTGTTATCAGTGGAAAATGCTCTATTTCTTTACAAGGGCAATGGCAAGGTAGGACTACCACAATGTAATGAAAGTAAAATATCTTCAGTATGGGAACATGAAAGCATTAACATAACAGGCAGAGCACATTGTGTCCTGCCCTTGGCGAATGTCTTGTCGGCTACTCTGGACTGTGACCCAGCAAAAATAAGCAGTCCAAATGAATTTTCTCCTAGGTAATACACTGCTTCATTTACTACATGCAGTAGACACTGGCAGACTGTTTTCTCGAGAGTCAGCGTGGGGGCACGACATTGCACTGAGGAATAGGAAGACCCCGTGTTGCACGCAAACTGCACACAAAATGAGCCGAGACACCGCTTGGTGCACTAAAAAGCTTCTGAGTACATTTGATCCATTTGATTTTTGACAAGGCAGCACTCTCAGAGGACGGGGGAACCTGACCATGTCCCCCAGCACATGCACACTCCCATTGGCATCTATGTTTTTAAGGGTTTTTCCCTCCTCAGATCTCATTATTGTCAGTTTTATTTGTGGTTCCTTAAGCTCACCGAGTTTAAATTTGATTTTAAATCTGTCCTCTTTATCCAAGAGCTTCTGCTTCTGCAGGCAGACCCCCTTTTTGCTGGAGGTTTTTACCCACTTCTGTCAAATCAGTCTGGCTATCGCTTCTGTTTCAAATACACACACCGCTTGAGAAACCAAATCCAAGCAGTAGGATCAAAAGAAGCAGTACTGCTGATGGATGGAATGCACATTAATTTCAACCTCAGATTATCAATTTTTTGAATCTGTATTGACCAAAAAAAAGTCACGTCTTATTTCCTTATTCCCTTTGTTTCTGAGTTGCTTGAGCATGTTGATCTAAGTCAGCTTTTAACTCCGCTTTGTCACTCTGACCTTTTTTGATCCCAGCCCGTTTGCTCTCAGATTAAGTCACGCTACAGAAGCTGCTTTGCTCCAGGTTGTGGTTTTCATGCTCTCGGTTAAATGAAATCTTTCTGTGCCACCAGCTGGGACAACTGGTGCCTGATAAGCAGCGAGGCCGGAGATGGTAAACCACATCACCCTCTTCGTGACACAACCCTTCTCTGAGCAAATACAAGCTGCTGTGGGAATCGGGGAGAGGAACCGGAGGAGGGCACGGGGAAGAGCTCCTTTGCAGAGAGAGATACCGCTGGGAAGGCATAAAGCAGACCCTCACCTTCACCTGTCTCCCATTCCTCCCAAGTGGAAACTGGGACAAATTTGTGTTGAGGGTAGGTGGGACCTAAGCAGGTCTAGGTACAAAGAGCACGGTGTAAATTATCACCCCTCGCCCATTATCTCCCCTGGCTTATTTCTGCCTCCTCCAGGACCTTTGTCATGCCCACCAGTCACCTCACGCCGTGTCATCTCCCCCACCGCTGCCTCCAGGCTACCACTGCCTTTAGCTGAAGCACACGCCTATCATCTTCACTCCTTGCATCTGCTCGGGAAATTAATCCACCTTTTCAGAAGCTCCTCTCTTCTCATCCCCACTCTGCTGTCTCGGGAAGGGTATTACACTGGCAGAGCTAAAGGCCTCCGTGCCATACTCCCCGCTTTGGGCTTTCTTTAGCATCTCCAGAGGCATCCTCGAAAAAAAAAAAGGATGACCATTGGAAAAATTTCCCTATGTGTAAACAACTGGAAAAGTTGTTACATGTACCGCTGTTACGAACTGAAATACACATATCTGTGAAAAGAAGATTTCAGCATGTAGGTTAAATAACAGGGTAGCAGGGACCATGTGCAATCATGTTCTGAGCATAACATATAATATATAATATATAATCATTAGTGCACCGGTGCACCACTGAGAGCTATAACAAGCCAAACGCATCCCAGGGCTACTCTATTTGCTTCAGTGAGGCAACAAAATTGTCGGTTAATAGAATAATTCAGGTTGGAAGGGACCTCCAGAGGTCATCTAGTCCAAAAGACATCTAATGAGATGGGCTTGTTCAGGGCCACGTCCAGTTAAGTCTTGAGCACCTCCACGGAGGAGATCCCACAGCCTCTCCAGGCAGCCCACTCCAGTGTTTGACCATCCTCATAGTAAACAATTTTTTCCTAATACCTAATGGGAATTTCCCATGTTCCATTAGATACAGTATTCTTTTATTTTGTGAACACTTTCTGAATCGCCTTACATAGGCCCGCATGTTCGAAAAATCAGTCCAAAAGTTTCCCCTCTTTCCGCTGTGAGCTACTCGGGTTTAGCAAAACTTAATTTGATGTGGAGGCAACTTGTGAACGCCAAGAGCTGCACCTGTGCTGTTGGCCAGGTGGAATGCACCTCCAGTAAAGTAGGAGATGCGCTTCCTCACATTTCCTGCTCAGTTTGTTAAACAGGTTATATCTATTTTTCAAAGCATTGTATTACAAACTTTCAGGGAACAACACAGGCTTTTTTCAACAAAATTAAGATGAGCTGGGAAAAAAAAAAGAAATAATGCATTAATCTCAGTGTCAAGAAACAAAGTCTGTAATGTCCGAACGCGCTGCACAGAATGGGAGAGGGGAAAGTTTATCGGCTCATGGAATGCAATTTTTCACTCCTTCAAAACGCTCTGGGTTGTCACTTCCTATTAATTTTTTACTTTTTGTTACATAATATATGAACTGCATAGCTTAAACTCATTCTTGTCCTGGCAGTTTACAAAAGACGTGCAGTAATTTAATTTAATTCCATTTCTCATAGCTTAAGAAAAACAACGGTGGCGACCCCAGCAAGGACTGGTGATTATTAACTGATGTTCCCACTCTGATGGATTTTTTTTAAGGAAACACAGAAACATTGCTTTGTCTACTCTCCTTTGGAGAAGAAGATCCGGTTGCTCGTTTTTTAGGCAGCACTTTTTACTCTGCACAATGCAGAACACCATGCAAGCCTCCTCATTTTACAGTTCTGTTTATCTCCTCTAATGCATACCCCAATTTGAGGTGTATTCCCCAGATCTATCACTGACAGCAGACCTGACCTTGCCCAGGTGATGACGCTCTTACAAGCCATATTCCCCACATGTCTATTTTACCTTTTCAATATTCAAACTCTCAGGGAAACCCTAGCAAACAAGAAAGTTGTCCTTCAGCCTTAGAAAAATAAAGTTGGGTTTTTTTCTTTTGCACAAGTGCTCTAGGCAGCCTGGAAATCATAACACAGCAGAGCCAGGAAAGAGTCTCAATTGCCCAACCTATGCATGGTAAAATTACAAGAAAAATTACTCCGGGACAAAGGCATGACGACCCTAGCCTGCTTATCCTGGCTGCAGAACAAATGCTGTTGTCATCCGGTGTTTAACTTATGAGGCAAGAACGATTGCTTGTGATTTTGATCCTGCAGGAGCTAAAATAATATCCTGTATTCCAGACTTGAGAGCAAAACCGTTTCTGAAGGACTCTTCTGTACATAGTAATAGAATAAACTTTTATATATTATAAAAATCCAACTGCTGAATAATATTCCATTCTGATTTGTAAAATATATGTAGTTTAAAAATCTTGGGAGTCTGAGGAGGCCCCTGCTGACTGGAAGCTAGCCAATGTTACTCCAACTTACAAGAAGGTCATGAGGGAAGACCCAGGAAACTACAGACTAACCTCAGTTCCTGGAAAAATTATGGAGAAGATTACACTGGGTACTGTTGAAAGGCATTTAAAGAACAAAGCAATCATCAGGCACAGTCAACATGGGTTCACAAAAGGAAAGTCCTGTTTAACTAATTTGATATCCTTCTATGATAAGGTCACCCGCCTGGTGGATGAAGAGAAGGTGGTGGATGTAGTTTTCCTGCATTTTAGTAAGGCTTTTGATACTGTCCCTCACAGCATTCTTCTGGACAAGTTGTCCAACTGTGGGATGAGCGGGTTCACAGTGCGCTGGGTGAAGAACTGGCTGGAGGGCAGGGCTCACAGGGTTGTAGTGAGTGGGGCTACGTCTGGGTGGCGGCCGGTCACCACTGGTGTTCCTCAGGGTTCAATTCTAGGGCCAGTTCTGTTCAATATATTTATGAACGATCTGGATGCAGGAGTTGAACACACCATTAGCAAGTTTGCTGATGATACCAAACTGGGAGGTGCTGCTGACTCTCTTGAGGGACAGGAGGCCTTGCAGAGGGATCTAGATAGATTAGAGCATCAGGCAGTGATTAATGGGATGAAATTTAACAAGTCAAAATGCCGGATTCTGCACCTAGGATGGAGTAATGCCAGGCACAAGTATAAACTGGGAGAGGAGTGGCTGGAGAGCAGCCCTGCAGAAAGGGCTCTGGGGGTGCTGGTCGACAGCAGCTCAACAGGAGTCAGCAGCGTGCCCTGGCAGCCAAGAGGGCAAACCACAGCCTGGGGTGCATCAAACACCACGTAACCAGCCGGCCAAAAGTGGTGATTATCCCGCTGTATTCAGCGTTGGTGCGGCCTCACCTGGAGTATGTGTGCAGTTCTGGGCCCCACAATTTAAGAAGGATGTGAAGGTCCTTGAATGCATCCAGAGGAGGCAACAAAGCTGGTGAAAGGGCTGGAAGGAATGTCCTGTGAGAAGCGGCTGAGGACTGTGGGCTTGTCTAGTTCGGAGAAAAGGAGGCTGAGGGGCAACCTCATTGCTCTCTACAGCTTCCCAAGGAGGGGAAGTGGAGAGGGAGGTGCTGATCTCTTCTCCCTGGGATCCAGTGATAGGATGCATGGGGATGGTTCACAGCTGCACCAGGGGAGGTTTAGATGTTAGGATGTTAGGAAGCATTTCTTTACCGAGAGGGTGGTCAAACGCTGGAACAGGCTTCCTAGAGAGGTGGTCGATGCCCCAAGCCTGTCAGTGTTTAAGAGGCATTTGGACAATGCCCTTAACGACATGCTTTAACTTTTGGTCAGTCCTGAATTGGTCAGGCAGTTGGACTAGATGATCATTGTAGGTCCCTTCCAACTTACTAATAATTCCCCCCAAAATGCCATTTTTATGCCCAAGAGCCAATGAATCTTGCCACAAAAAATGAACCACAAGGGTCGTTTTTCTTACAAGAAGGTGTGAGCACCTTTCTTTCCCAGTCTGAGGGAACAAATCCACACTTATTCAAATGACCTGGCACAAAACTGTGTTAATGCAATGATCTGATCGATTCATGTACAGAAAAGAACAGGAATCAGTCCCACAATGATCTGAGGAACTTCAAAAAAATTCTCGAGTCATAGCTTGTCCCAAAACACAGGAACAAGAAACAAAGCAAAGGCCAAGTCTTTCACTCTACTACACAAGTTAAAAATAGCTTAAAAAGCCAAGTAAGCAAAGCCAAAGCCAGAGCTATGGTGACAGGAAGAGAGAGCTTGAAGGGAGTTATGGGCATGTCTTCATATGGATATTAAGTTCCTACCACAGCAACGGGGAGAAAAGGGACCATTGTTTTCTGGAAAACTGGAAGCTGGAAGACGTGAGAGTTAAGCTCATGACAGAGGGACTTGCAGTTGCACAAGAGAGAGAAGCTGAAAATGTAATAAGGGGAGAAGCACAGCCTCACAGATGAATGTCTTCCAACGTCTAATCCCTGCAGATCCCAGCCAACACAAAGAAAATGCCACAGGGGAAGAGTAGCTCTTGCAACTTCCCTTACCCTTCAACCTGGGGTAAATACTCAGCTGCACACAAAGTCATTTTGGGTTTACACCACCACAGATGAGATCAGAAGCTCAACATCTTGCTTTGATTTTAGATGAGAAACACAGTAACAACTGGGCTAGTAATAAAAACATCCTCAGAAGCAGCAGTGTCAGGAGTAGAGAAGAGGAGCCTTTCCCTGAAGCTGAAGTGAGCCTGGTTCTCATGTACGCTGAGGCTACTTTACATCATTCTGGACAAAATGAGATTTACAAGGGAATGAATTTATAAATTTGCCCTACTTGAAGGTTCCTTGCTCACAGGCAGAGTGGGTTTGAGGTGGGACACACTTCATGTGTCCTAAACCACCTGCATGGGCTCCCTCTGAAGTCCCTGGCAGTAGATAGGTGCCTGTCAGAGAGACATGGATCCCCTGCTGCACGTGGCAGCCAAAGACCAGCTCTGTGGAAAGCAGAGTGGTCTGGGACAGCAGAATTGGTTGTCGGAGATCACAGCCAGAGCCCAGCAGGTTCAGCAGGGTAACCCACCTTCAGCAGGGTTACCCACCCAGCCTGCCACTTCCACAGCCCCTCTGGGAAGGGGTGCCTAAGCTTGCCAGGAAGCTCCTCTTCCTCCTCCTCTTCTTCCCCAGGGCTCAGACTCAGACCTAGAAGTCCCCAGGCTGTGCTCCTGGATTCAACAAGCTTTACACCAACCAAAGCCGCTTTATCAACAAAAGAATAGGTGAGCTCCCCACATCAAGAAAACACGATGACCCAGACTTGGACTCGAGTCTCCTACCTCAGACTGGATTAGATCCCAGCTGACAGCTGTTTGGATTGATCTAGCTTTCCACCACCAAAAGAAATCCAGTCTGCAAGACCTCAAAGTGCTATGATGGGGGAAAATATTAAAAAAAAACTTCTTTGTTTTCCTTTCTGCTGCTCTGCCCTACAATAAATAGATCATAACGTCATGCAGATGAGACTTGGATCTATGGTCATGCCCCTGTTCCTTGACTCCGAAGCACTACTCTGTGTCCCAAAGTGAGCTCTGGCTACAGCCCAACACCATAGCAGAGTGTGGCTCACCCGCATCCAGACCCTTTCCCTCTCTTTTCTCTCTTTTCCCTCCCGAGGAGAGGAGAGGACACCTTGGCACAGAGGTTGAATGGGAGCTGTAGCATACTCCATGCCCAACGCTGCTGCATGAACAAGCCTACCGCCTGCTTTCCCCTCTCCCTCTTCCCTGCGCGTCACCTGCAAGTCGGAGGGTACCAAGGAGGCAGAGAGCGGGCAGAGAGCCACCGCATCGGTAAATGTGGCTGCAGACCCCATTTTATCCTGCTAGGGCATTAACAGATCAACAAATGGCCTGTTCCCATTGAGCTCTGACACACATCCAAGGGTACACCTAACTATAGTTGGCTTTTTTTCCTTTTTTTTTTTTTTTTTAATGCCTATAGGGTTATTACATCCGGGTTTGTGTCCACACAGCCAAGCCAAAGAGCATTCATCGTAAGAATAATGATGTAAATGTGGCTTCTTATCCTCCAGTGATTGCCCGTCTGGCAAAAAGGTTTAGAAAATGTAACAATAGTTTTGAAATAAATAGGAGGGAAGTAAAGACCGGCAGTGTACTTTCCACATCAATGGCAAATATACTCCTGATGTGGAAAGTAAACAGCTTCAAACAAGAGAAGAAGCCGCGGTGGATAACTTTACCCCTGTAAGCTGCAGGCTGGAATGCTAGTGCGTTAAGACTGAGGCAGAAAATCTCAAGTTCATCACCTCACATTGCAAAACCAGCTATTAAAAGCTGTATCATCTGTGGCCGGATAATAACAGGAGACCAGCTGAAATTTAGAGGATTAAAAAACCTTGCTGCGTATTTCGAAAGCTCACCTCCTTGTATGAATATGGAGCACTCGATATGGTTGGCACACCTGTATTCTACGAGCATTGCTCAAAACTACCCCCCTGGCAAGGCTATTGTGGGGGGCAGGGGGGTGTCTGCATGCAAGGAAGAGACGCAAAGCTGAAACTACTGAGCAAACGCCAAGGAAGCGCCTGCCAAGTTGCTGCCACCCTCTCCCGTGCCCTGCAACGCCCACCTGCAGGGGCAGGAGAGACTAGAGCCTAATTACAGGTCGCGTCGCTGGGTGTTTGTTTTCGGGTCCGGTTTTTTCGCTACCCCGGGGAGGGCCGCGGGGCCGGGGTCCGCCCCGGGGGCAGCGCTCCCCGCCCCGCCGAGCTGCCGCCACCGCTCGGGCGCAGCCGGGGGGGACCCCGGGGAGGCGCNNAGCGGGGTCGGGGGGGGCGGCGGGACCCCGGCGGAGGCGGCTCCCACGCGGACTCGTGGGCAAGTGCCCTCGTGTCCCCTAGCAGGAGGCAGCGCGCTGCTTGTGCACACCCGTGGCAGGGTTTTTTTTCCCTAAAACCCGCCTATTGGGATTGTATTTGGTCCCTAAGTGTCCAGCCTGGCCTCTCTCGCTGTCGCTACCTGCTTTTTTTTTTCTCATCGGAAGACTCCGTGCGTGTGGATTTGACGCAGGAAGAATGCTGGCAAATTTTTCTTGCCGATTTATTTTCCGACTGTCGTGACATTCCTCTTTTTTATGGATTTGCCAGCCGTGCAACAGTCGGTGGAGAAGAACAAGCCTTTGCATCATTTTGTTTTAATTAATGTTCCTTTGCTTTCTTTGCTAAGCGGTTATTAACTCGGATGTAATTGCTTCATTGATAAATGACAGTGTAAAAGCTTGGGGCAGTAAGGGGTGCAAAGGTATGCAAAAGTGACGCATAGCTTGGCTTAGTTTTAGGGCAGTGTTATTTTGAAGCAAAGCGGAGAGTTTTGCTGTAGTGCCTGACACCGAAGACTGAGTTGGTGCTGCGTTTCTTCCCTGGTTGAGGGGAAACATTTTTGCCCTTTAAAAAAGCCCTACTGGGAAACTGGGTCACTGCAGGAAATCTTTACGACTAAACTTTTAGTTGATAAATCCGCACTGGTTATGGCTGGTAGAAACACGGAAGGTGTGCATGGCATCAGTTTATAGCCTCTGGAATGACTGTAAAGAAAGGGAGGAAAGGTTTTTAAAATGATGGCACCTTTTCCAAGTTTTTATGGCCATAAACCAAAAAACTATGCAGGGTCCCAGTGGCTTGATACCCCCCAAAAATGAGGTCTACTGTCCACAGTCTGGCCAGACATTCCCTTTGCACTGGAGTCTGGGAGTGGTTTTTGGTGTGAGAGGTTTGTTTAAAAGGAAGAGAAAGTCTGTTAATCAAATCACTAACAGATTAATATTATCATAACAGGGATTAATATTATCATGAAGCTAATTAATATCAATATCAGAAAACCTTTAACCTTTGTATGTACCAAGGGCTAAAAGAGGTCAAGATACTAAAAAGAGGTAATGCAGGCAACCCGTAAGCATCACTATTGCAGGATGCTTCCCTCGGATGGCGAAGTACCGTTCCCCAGACCTTCTTTTGACCCATGGTGGCAGAGGGGTTTGCCGGTTCCTCCGAAGGGGTGGGAGAGCTGGTTCAACTCCGTTGGCGTCAGTGACCCTGTGGCCAAGTGTAGCAGCTAAGAATA
Organism: Pelecanoides urinatrix; assembly: GCA_013400755.1. Lineage (NCBI taxonomy): Eukaryota > Metazoa > Chordata > Aves > Procellariiformes > Procellariidae > Pelecanoides > Pelecanoides urinatrix. The sequence goes on along the minus strand of VZTQ01006207.1, from coordinate 188,280 downwards.
TGGTTTCCAGGCTTGGACAAGGAGCTGTGGTCTGTGTGCAGGCGGGGACAGAGTGGTCACCAGTGCGTAACCTTTTGGATCCACCGAATCTATTGTTCAGCTGTTCTTTTAGTTCTGGGTTAATCTCTTTTCAGAATAAAAAGAGCGTGGTTACAAACAAAGCGTGCAGAATTGGGAACATTTAAAATTCCATAAAGAAAAAGAAACATGACAGCAAAGTCCTTACCACCCCTTCCTCCAAACTCAAGTCTGGGAAACCTTGTGCATTGGGTAACACGTTCCGCTCGCCCAAGGAATGCGTTTCTGAGGCACCTGCTGCACAGTGGAACAGCCATCCGAGCACTAACTCCTTTTGGACAGAAGTGAATCCGAAATGCACATCTGGAAGGGCCTTATCCCATCCTTCTGGCCAGATGGTTTACCAGTAGTGGAGGGAAGCTTGGCTTCAGTGTTCTCAATAACATCTCTAAATGCTGTGGGGCCAGATCCTGGTACCCAGGCACACTGTGGATGAAAGGCAGACTGGAGAGAAACATAATCCCCACGGCACAGGCCAGGCAAGCTGGGACAGGGCGGAGGGGCAGCCACCACAACCAGAACTGGTTTCAGTGGCTCACCTAGCCCAGACTCCCCTCCTTGTGGTCACGGGCTCTGCTGGGAACCCGTTACCTCCTGACAGTGGGTGGGTACGTCCCCTTTTCGCCCTACCCCTTCCCCGGCGCAGGAGCGTACTTGGGGGTTGCAGTGCGTCACGCATAGCTTAGAAGGATTTGCGTGTCAGCGTGAAGCCGAATCTGCCTCGGCCCTCAAGTAGCCTCTCCCTTCCTCTTTGCGTAGAGTTAAGTGACTAAGCTCGATCCCATTCCCTGTGACCGGGAGCATGGGAACTTCCTCACTCCATCCTCAGGTGGGGGACTCGGAAGACCCAGAAAAGGGCAGATCTGGCTTCTTGTTTTTCCTGAAGTGTTTGTGAGCAGAAGCAATAACCCTGTCGAGATACACATAGGGGTAACGCATTGCTCTCCTCAAAACGGTAGGGCAGGACTGGGAAATGACTAGAACTCTTTTTGTTGTCCCAGGGAAAGGTGGCTCCACTCCACTCCTTCCTCACCTAACTGGAGAGGGTTTGCCTCGCAAAGCAGTTCCTCTTCTACAGAAATGTTATTTTGTCAAATCGGAAACCTCTGAGTTTTGCTGGACTTCTTGTCCAGAGAGGCTGCTCAGATCCGCCGGAGGATCAGAGGCAAAACAAGGGGGTAAGGAATCGGGGTATCACCATGCTGGTTGCCGGGGCACCCCTGTGGGGCACAGAAGTCCTTCCTTCTTCAGAAACAATGTCGTAGTTTGGGTCAGGAGTGATGTGGAGATGGTTCCCCGTTACCCTTGTTTTGGTTTGCATCATGGAGTGGTCTTGGACTGTGCCCCCCTGGGTTACCGTAGGGTGGCATGGCAGCGGGGCTGTCCCAATGGCTTTCAGGCCACCACTCCACACGAGCAGCTGCCAGAGAAAATTGCATGTGATGCCCTTCCACCTTCATGCATTCCCGTACAAGAAATCAGTTTGGCCAGTCCTCGGTAAGGGCTCAGCCCCACATTCTGTATGCAAGTGAAACTCTTCTTGCTGTCTGTAGGACTTAGATTTACTTTGGGTTTATTTTTGTGCGCTGCTGGTCATAGGTGGAGACGTAGTGATGAAACCACCTCTCCGAAAGAGGATGTATCAGTTACCGTGTTTCCAACGGTAGATCTGATGTCCTTTTGCAAGAACAGAGCTGAACAAAAATTTACTTATGAGCTAAAAGAGGGTATTAGAGCTTAGAAAAACATACAAAAGCAATGGGTGTGTACTTTTAAAAGGAATCTGCGCTATATCTGTAAGGCAACCTCTGATACTTCACGTGATGGAGTCTGAAAGATGCCACCGGTGGGATTTATTGTGAAAGTGACAGTCCCCAGAACTTCACTTTTTTTTTTTCTGAGTGTCATATGATACGAATATACAAATTCCTCCTAACTCTTTGTCAGCATGAGAAGCAAGCATGAGAGCTGTGACGCAAGAAAGATGAAGTTCTAACAAGATTAATTTGAATGCAAGACAAAACACATTTGTTAAAAAAAAAAAACACACCTTGAAATAGGTTTCTCTTGGAATGCTGCTAAACATGACTTTATGAGTAACGCATGTTTGTCTGCTTGTCTGTTTAAAATGTACGGCTTTTTGTGGCTTGGGAGCTTCATTTGGGTGGTCAACGTGTACATGGCAAGCTTCCTACAGGAGTTGGTGCAAATACAGACAATAAATATGTAGAAAGGGGACAGTCTTTGGTCTTGAGTGGAGGAGTGTGAAGAAATAGGCAGCTCCCCCTTACACTTCTCTGCATTATAAGACTTGGTAAGCAATGTAATGTTCTTGCTTTCTAGGAAGAAAAAGTTTAATTACTCTTACAACCAAATGCTGTACATAGTTTTAACGTAGGGTCCAAGCAATAGGAGGCTGGATTTGGTGAAAAGGTTGATTTCACCCTTTTATGCTTCTTAATGCTCCAGTCAGCCTAGTGGGACTAACAGAGTCTTCTGCTCTTCTACGTTACTGGTGTAGATTGTGAATTTTTTTCATATATTTTGTTTTAAAAATGTGTGCCAGTTGGATGATGGCTGTGGTGAACTGAAACAAGTCCCGCTGTGGCTGACCTGCCCAATTCGGTGAAATATTTAGTGAGGAAGGTTATTCATTCAGCAGAACTGAGCAGTCCTCCAGCTTATGCGGTTTATAATTGAAAATGATTTCTGGGTGAGTGAGTTAATTATTTCTTGCTGTCTCACTACCCTCTACCTATTCTAAAACTGTATATTGACCTTCAGGAACAGCTGAATTTCAGCCGTGTGGTTCCCAGCATATGCTGATTATTTTGGTTGGGGTGAATATTTACTCCTGTTGTTTCTCCTAGGAGGTTCAGACATAAATAAAAGTTTAGAGGACCTCCGGGTAAATATGTTCATGGTTCAGCACTTTAATGTGTCAATTAATGACTAACAGTGTCAATAAATTGGACCTGTCAAAAATAATAGCTTCCTTGCCAGTCTTCATCTCCTGCTTTACCTGTGTGCTACAAGAAATTAATTACACACCATCAAAAGTAGTAAAAGCCAACTTTTCCATGCCTATAGCAAAAATTAACAAAGCAAGACTGCTTTTTTCAGACTTGGGTTTTATAAACTAAGAATCACCTTTTGAAATCTTCATAAAGCCTTTTTCCTACTGACATCCCTTGGGTTTTGCCCGAGTGAAGAAAAAGGAGTAAGAACAGGGGATTTGACTCAAAAGCAGAGGTGTACCTATCGCCTGAGCTTGGACTGAACTGTTTGGAAGTACAGTTTTATGTCACTGTTGAGGAAATTTTACTCTGCCCAATTGGATGAGAAAGGTGGTCATCTCACCTGATTTTAGGTAGCCGCGATCTGGCTGTTCACTGTGAGTCACCCTAGGCTCTGCCCTTCATTTATCGTGAATGGGCAAAAGGAGGTTTCCCCAGAGAGCAGCTCATCCTTCTACCATAGGAGTCTACCCTATAGTTCAGACTTAACGTACCTAATTATAACGATAGACACTTCAACAGGCGCAAATTACTCTCTCTCTTATATTCCAGCATGAGAGGCATACGAGTTATAGTTATTCATTGACTATTGTATTTCTTTAGCAGATGGGCTACAGAAGCATGTTGCAAATGAAAGAAGTCTATATGCATGCTAACAGAGGTAGATAAATGGCAGTAGGTTGTGTTTGCAGACGTGCAGCACCGCACCTAAATTCAGTAGGACTGATAAACAGGGTGTTACGTGGTACAAATTACTTCTTGTGTGCTGCTTGTTGCTCAGAGTTGTGAATCAATGGGTTTTTTAAAAATATTGTTCAAACACAGAGGGATCACCCTGGAGCTGATACGTCTCCAGCAGCGGCCAAGGTGGGTGGCAGTAAGGAGAGCAGAAGGTGGCCAAGCATCAGTGATAGCCATCTGCAGCTCAAGGACCTGCCAGCCAGACACAGATTTCTCTTTATATCAAATCTCTTTTTGAATCTCTGTAAACCTTCAGCATCCACATACCCTGTGGAAAGGAGTTCCACAACTTCATTATAGGAACAGGCCCACTTTTTGTTTTGAATCTGCTGCCTTCTGTTTCCATTAGATGTCCTCTAGTTCCTGTTTTGATATATTAATTTTCTATATATTAAATACTTCTATGCGGGGTGGTGGTGTTTATTTTTTATGATGTAATATTTGGTGTAATAGGCAATGAAAACGTGGTTTAGCTCTCAACATTTCCACCCACTGGAGATCAAAGGGAAAAGAATGAATACCCTAATAGTGGAAGTACATTTTCATTTTAAGTGAGATGTAACAACAGATTAAAGAAGAACATCTTGTGATGGTTATTCAGCTGTGTAAGATTTCAGTGTTCCACCCTGTAAACAGTGATATGAGATTATCACCGTCTTTCAGTTACAAGATGTTCTCAGAAGGGAGAAGAGGCCAAGCAAGCCGTTGTCCCGCTGGGAGGCCCTGCCCCTGGGAGGTCCGGCTCAGCGCAGCCTCAGCCGGCACGGCAAAACTCTACGTGGCTGAAGCCAGGCACATTTGTCCAGGCTTAAGTATGGCAGTAGTTTGTTTTATCTCAAAGGGTTACTGCTGTCCAGGAAGCTGAGCACACGTTTGACTTCCTTGCAGAACAAGGGCCTTCTTGGATCCAAATCAAAGCGGTGGCATGTCCAGGCAGGCCCAGGACCCCAGCCCGGGTCAGCGCTGCCAATCTGCTGCCAGTCGTAGCGCATCTGCGACACACACGCAAAACAAGACCGACGTGTAAGACTCGCTTTGTGTGCAGAGAGCGGCTCTGCAACCTGTGACAGCCGCTGCGCAGACCACGCGGAGTTGCTCTTCAAAAACTCATGGGTACAAGCTCTTGCAGACACTGTACCCGATGCTGCGGGATTATTTTTTGCAGCCCTGAATACCGTAGTGTGTTTCTGAGGAGCTGGGCTGGGGTGGCGGTGCCCTGTGAAGGGCATTCATCACCTCGGAGAACACGCGCAAGGGTAAGGTGACATCACTCCAGCCAAGGCCCGAGTCGGTTTGCAATAGTGAATGCCTAACGCTGCGCAGAGGGAGAGGAGCTACAGCGAAACCCGTTGTGGTCCCAGTTCTCACGTTAGCCTTACTCTTTCTCACCGCAGGTTACATCCAAGCCTGCAGAGGACTGATGATCTCTGCCGTCTGCCTGGGCTTCTTCGGTGCCGTTTTTGGACTGGTTGGGATGAAGTGTACCAAAGTCGGAGGCTCCGATCAGACTAAAGCAAAAATAGCTTGTTTAGCTGGACTGATTTTCATACTTTCTGGTAAATATACCTTATTTCTCTAAGTTCGGGTATTTGAAGTCATACCAGAGCTGCTTCTTTTCCGCAGAAATCCACGCACGATTCTCCATGACTTCATTGGCTTCAGGGTCAGGCCCAAAGCTCTGCTGCCGGCTCCACTGAATGGTTTGTCTTATGCTTTTCAGGGTTGTGCTCTATGACTAGTTGTTCCCTGTATGCAAACAGGATTACGTCTGAGTTCTTTGATCCTTCTTTTGTTGCACAAAAGTAAGTACTTTCCTATACCCATAAATCTTTCAAAGAAGTAGACCTTAAGTTTCATACTGCGCACCAGAGCCCGTTTAGTCAGAGAGCAGGTGCTTCTGCTGTTGGGCAGAGAAGGAGAGTGGGCTGCACTTTTATTTAATCATATTTTCCAACTGTAGTAACCGTGTGCTGAAATTTAATGAACGAACACCTTCCCGTACAGTGACTGCTCTGTAATCTTTGTGCCCAGGCTTATGGCGGCTCAGCAGGTCTCTGCCCCGCTTGCCGCAGAGCAAATGGGGTTAATCGGGAATGAAGCTTGCATTTATGTCAGAGAGGCAGCAAAAGGATTTCACAAGACAGAGGCGCTCGTTAGGTGCATCATTCAATGGGAAAGGAAGAAAATTATTTCCTTAAGCTTTCAACAGAAAGTGGTTTCCATAAAGGTGTCGAGCACTGTGCAATCTTGACTTCTCTTGAAGAGAGGTTTTGGCAGGCTCTGTGGACTTTTTGCTGACAGATTTTTTAATCCAGATGACTGAAGTTTGGATCATAAACCTTATCGTAACCTGCGATCTTATATGCACTATAATAAACGCTTTGACTATACTCGTAATTAAATTCAAGGAAGCAAGTGTTTATAGAATTGCAGGATCCATACCAGAAATAGTTGCATCCCTGAAGACTCCCTTTAAAGCTGTGCAAGTTCTCAGGACCTACAAAGGCAGCAATTCATGAACCAGTGCTTGGAGTTTGGATTCACATCTTACCCACCAAGTCGGAAAACATCGGCTGTAAATTATACCATCATAGACTTCTTGTTTTGGCTTCTTACGTAATGTAAAGTTATCTTTAAAGACAAGAATTTCCAAGTTTTCTTGGTGGTGATTCCAGAATATGTCAAGCATTGGGTATAAATTTCCCTGAGAACGAAGTAAGGGCTCAGTAAGGAACCCTGAGCCTTTCTGTTTCTTCTTGATAGAAAGAAAATAGTCTGAATAAATAACATTAACTGGATCCACGTTTGTGGTAGGGCTGACACTGTTTCTCTGGTCTTGAAAACAAGTTCATATTAGTTTACTCCATAATTCTGCTATAGTTTCTGCTTGTTTGGTACGGTGAGGACAGGATCCAAAGGCCTCCAAAAGAAACAAGGATGTGGGGTACTCTGAAGAAAATGGAGCCTGGCTACATAGCCAGGAGTTAATTATTCATCAGGCTTACTGTTCCTAGTGAAAAATACCATGGTTGTTGCCAGAAGTCCCTTTCCTACACTGTATTCCTATGCTCTTCTGCTGCAAAAAAGCAGGTGGACCTCACAGCAGAATTTTACTGTGAGGGAATGAGAAATTCAGTTTAAATATCTAAATAAAGGTAGTAAAACATCCTCTGCAGAAATTACCTTTTCCCTGAACAACCAGCATAGCTCAGCTATGGGCACACATAATCACGACTGCAAAGATAAAGGCAGAGAGGAAAGCCAGAACTTGAGTTGTGCATGGTGTATGTAGCTCATGCAACAACCTTGTGTCAGATTAAGCTAATGGTGGCATTTGACTCCTTTCTCTCTCAACCAAGGTAAAATATGTTGGAGTAATGTATTTCGTTGCCTTCTCGCAGCTCTTACTTTGATATGCTTTGCAGAAGCACTTAATACACTTTGCTTGTATATTGTGGAAATTTGCCATTGGCTATTCACTGAGAGAGGGTGCTACTTTGCATTTCAACCTTTTGCCTTTTGCTGCATATTTCTCTCCTGAAGTTATTCTGGCGGTGTCAAAGACAGGCTTGAGATGCTGTTAGGGGAAAACAAACGACATGAGATGTTTAGCATCAGAATTTCCGTCCAGCCATCAGAATATCCCTCCAGCCTTCTGCATTTGGAAGAGGCACCCTGACTATGGGTGCAGGAGGAATCAGACACCTGCCTAAAGCTGTTGCCCAAGAGACTTCTGATTTGAATTATATACCTAACTGAGGAATGACAGGCACCACGGGGACACCCTAAAACCTGCCTTACTTAGAAAGAAATCTTAGGCTGGACTTTATGTACTGATGCGATAGTTTGCATTGCCAGTTTAAAACTGCTCCAAAGGAATTGCTTGACCCTACATAATAACATGCACAGAGTCTTGGGGACAGCACGGGACGCCTTGGTGCTTGCAGCCAAGATGCGTTTCATTTGTCTTCAGACACTTCTAATAGGGGAAAATCTGTGCTTCTGTTTTGCTGTCTTGCTAATGTTGCTCCCACAGCTTCTGTTAGGAAACGATTTTGTCACTTTACTACTTTTAATTAAAAAAAAAACACTCTTGTAGTCTTTATCCGTTTTGTCCCTTGCCAGTTTGAACTCCATAATCATGATCATTCTTACTGATGAGTGGGGTTAGTTTATCCAAATTATCTGACTAACTTCCTATTCTCTTTTATAGAGAATTGTTTCCCTTCAGTTTTCTTGTCTCTGAATGGATCGTGTTCAGTTCACACAGGCCCTCTTTCCACTGCCCCGCTGTTCCATTTGAATCTATTTTTCATTTTCCAAGAATTGTAATAATTAGACATTCCACATGTGTATTTCCCTTGGGTAGTTGTGCTGATTCGGTAGGTAGGTAGGTATGTCCTTTACATATGCTGACATGCAGTCGGCTATTGAAGCTTCCACTGGTTTGCTTGGAAGTTTACTTCATGGTCCTAATGCATGTAACAACTAGAATATTTTTCTTCTATACTGATACTGTACTTTCTCTCTTTCACCTGGATTCTGCCTCCCTGGATTACAGCAAAAAATCTGCTTTTAGCCTGCTTGGTCAGTGTAGTTGAGGGTGGCTTTCAGTTCTCTGCAGATGAATTCTCGTAGTCCTCCGCGGTCACCACCTCCAGCCTCTTCATGAATGTCCCGCTCCCCCCGAGCTGCCAGCAACCGCTAAGTGATCTCTGATCAGATGGATTTCACTGACTGGAGGCAGTGGATACACAGCCAGACTTCGAGAGTGGCTGCTTTGGTTCTGGCAGCCAAGAATTATAAGAACAGAAGAGTGTGTTTCCTGCAAAGATTTTAATGATAAAGAGGGAAGGGAAAAACAGCAAGTGCAGAAATTTCTTCTAAAAAAGCCTATCTGGATTTTGATGGGAGGTTAGGGTTGGCTTAAGATGGGTTGGATAAAATCCAGGGAGCCATACACAGGTTAATAGGCAATTGAAAATTGAAGTTTTCCTCGTAAGCACCAGTGTAAACCAGAAATTTTTTTAATCTGTTTAAAGATGTGGAGGAAAGACCAATTAGGCCAGCTCTGCAACTCGTTAACCTAATGGTGTGGCAGTCACCAAGAAGGGTCCATATATGCAATCTGTTTATACATGTTATAGTAACAAATGTTGCTTAAGAAGTACAAGCAATCCCAAGAACAAAGGCGGGACCCTGTGTCTTCTTTCCCAACTGGGAGGCCACAGTCAGGTAACCCTTTTCTACCCAATTAAACCCAATGTAACCTTGATTTCCTTTCTGTACAACTGAAGAGCTTTAGGAGGGGAGGTGGCAGTTGGTCTCCTTATCTCTCTCACATTGGCCTCTGGCCAACCGTTTAATGTTGTTAGATGGAAATGCGGAAACGAACCTGCGTTTCCCACTTTCTAGGCAAATGGTCTTGGCCAGTTAAGTTGTTACAAGCCACAGCCTCCCTTGGTCTCGTTCTGGCTGTGTCCTCCAGCACCGCGGTGGTCTGCGCTGACTTCACTGGGGAGCCTCACCCCGGTCCGTGTGCTCTGGCAGTAGCTGTGGGGATGGGGGATCCCCGGGGTGGGGCTTACCTCACATCGGAGCTAGTCACTTTGATCTGCCTTCACAGCTGGTTGAAAGAGGTGCCTTCAGGGGGTTTTAGAAGTGTGCTTTGTGTGAATTTCTTGCGTGTTGACTCTAACGGGATCCTAGGTGATGAGCTCTGATGTAGATATCTGCTTCTAATCAGAGAAGCCCCGGTCCTTCAACAGACAGAAATCTGCTCAAGTCTTGTGAAAACCGTAGCGCGTGGCTGGAAGTGTAAGCATAGTTAGAATTAAAGCTTTACAGGTTTGGCAGATTTTGAAGTCAAACAGGGCTGGGTGCAGAGTCTTCCAGGGTGAAAGGCAGCTGAGCTACAGTTTCCAGCAGCTTAATTTGGGGGTTGGGTGCCCAAGTCCCACACTGGGTTTGGAGAGTGTTTGAGGGAATCTGATACTTTTTTAGCAAGGGATGATAAATAAAAACTCTGCTTAGATGATGTGAATGGAAAATGAAAAAGAAGCCTAGAAGTTAGAGCACTAGCGGGGCCATGAAGAGTCGGGTGCAAGCCCTCGCAAAGTGTCCTACCTCTGAGCGCCAATGTGTCCAACTGTTTTTGGCAGTAGGTCTCCGAGTCAGAAATGACTTGAACCTGAGTGTCCACAGCATTTTGCACTGGTATCCCAAGTGTGGCTTTTTCTCCCTGTGTGACTTTTTTTTTTTAAATCTGTGCTTTACCTCTGGTTAGAATCTCAAGAAAACATGGAAGTGTGATTTTTTGTTCTCCAGACAGTGTTCACCCTCTTGTGACCTATTATAGAAGTCGCTATATCATTTTCTGGGTGTCTGGGCTCACAGGCAATTTTTGAGTGTTTCTGTAGTGTCATCTTTGTAAAGATACAAGTTTTGTAGAACAGCTTACAGGTGTTTACAGTTACATATTTCAGCTAATGTGGAGTTAGGATCTGTTCACATGGAAACATTCAGAACTAGCTGAAAAGTATGCCACTGCACAGTCTTTCAGTTGTACAGGCAGGCTGTCAAGAAGAGCCTTTCGTTCGGCTGCCTTACAAGAGCCAACAATAAATAAATAAACTTGCTAACAAAGGCTTGAACAGCACAGCCACCTGACCGGTAACTGCGGCTGGATGGGGGACAGGGGCCTGTGTTTTCAGCGCGGGGTCCTAGGAGTCAGGAGGAGATAAAGGTTTCCTCAAGGAGGAACTGGAGCGGAGAAGAAGGAGCAAGAGACACACAGTCTGTCCTGATAGTGAGGAATATGGGACTCTGGAGACTGTTGGGCCTGTGGTCTAATGCAGGTCATCCTGAAAGTGGTTTAAAGAGCGGTACCTCAGGCAAAGAGCTGGGGAATGGAGCAGACAAGTGGCAGCCATGGCTTGCTGCTTGTCTTGAAGCTCCAGAGCTCAGGTTATGGGCACTGAGCTCGAGCAGGGGGAGGAAAAGAATCTCTTCCCCATGCCCTTCTTTTCCTTCATTTACTACTGTTGCTTTAGAACCTTGGACTTTGTGTGATAATCCTCCTAAAGCACCATCACCTCCTCTTGGAGTCAAACTGAGCAGTTTCTGGCTGCAATTTGTGGCTGCCCCGGGCAGCAGAAGGGACCATTGCTGGTGACCTGGAGCTGTGCCCAAGGGCTCGGAGGCGAGTGGTGTCTTCCAGCCTGAATCCAGCCACACAGAGAAGCAGAAAGTTGCCGGCACGTGCACGTGTGCTTGTGTACACACATGTACATCTGCATATGTGTGCATGTATGTACATATCTGTATATGCATATGCATATATCAGTTACATCTGTGTATGTATATGCAGATATTGCACATGTGTGTATATATATTGCTTATGCATATCATATATATGTATAAAACCCTCATGTTTTAAGCAGGCTGGAGTGTGGATGGGGAGGGAGAGAGATCCTGAGAGCCAAAGGGGAGAGTTAAGGAGAGCTGTAGGCAGCAGCTCTAGTCGCTGGCTCAGCAACAGCCCCGGTCCAGTTTGGGAGCCAACGGGAACAAACCTGAAACGGTCGAAGGGGAGAGGAGCTGTGCACTGTAAATGGGCCACAGAATCATGTAACCCCGCAGCCAAGCAATCCAGGAGGAGATGTGGAAAAGCCAGGCATCCTGGCTGGCTGCGCAGGGAGATAAGCATTGCCCAAGTGTACCGCAGGGACAGAGTTTGCCTCTGACTAAGAGGGAAATAATGAAAAGAACATGGGTGAATGGCAGAGATGCTTTGCGATGAATAACATGTATGTCAATGGAAAGTTATTCAGGAAAGAATAAAATTTAAGTTCTTTTATTCTGAAAAACTGTTAAATTCATGCTGTCTTGTTAAAACCATTTCTTAACTTCCTGTAGGTATGAATTAGGAGCAGCTTTATTCATTGGATGGGCTGGAGCTTCTCTCTGCATAATCGGTGGCAGTATATTCTGCTTCTCAATAGCTGAAAACAGTAATTCTCCAAGGTAAAACACAAATTGTACTTATTGAAAGAAATCAATACTAGTGCATTTGTGCCTGTAGTGTATGTATGCGGTTTGATTACTTTTCCGAAACACTTTGTAGTGAGGTTCAGAAAAGGATTGTGTGGATGAAAGAAAATAATGGGATTTAACGATAATGCTCTGTCCATCATCAATGTAATTAAGAAAAGTTATTGACTCAGAACAAATACTTCTGTTATATATACTTCATAAATTTACTACCGCTGGAAAAAAATGCATTCACTGATGCAGGAAAAGTGGTCAGGTCACCTTACAGGTGTGAATAGACAAGTTTAGAGAGGTGAAGGACAGCGGGGATGGCAGTGGGACCTCCAGCAGCAGAAGAGGGGTGGTAATGAAGAGGCAGAGCTGGAGGCAGTAACTGTTCCCCTAGGATCTGCCACAGCCTAAGTATTTCATGATTGGGCCCTAATTTACTTAGCTGTGAATGGGAAAGGGATATGTATTTATATAAAAGTGAATTGCGAAGAGGCATGCTGGAGAGGGAATGTCAAACCAGAACGAGACCACACAGGGAAGGAAGGTGTCCCCCCTGACCCCTCCCCTGAAATTTATAGGTAAGTTCCTATACATTTCTTCTAGTTTTATATTGCTGTAACGCTTGGATACAGAGATGTTACCTGTCTGTGGGATGAGCTCTAAATGGTTGATTCTCTTTTCTTTTCAGGAGGGGGTATGCATATAATGGAGCCACATCTGTGATGTCTTCTCGTACAAAGGTCCACAACAGCGTCCCAGACAAAACCCCACCAAAGCACTTTGACAAGAACGCTTATGTGTAATTGTACTGTTGGAAGATGCAAAGCGTTTTAAAAATGAGTTTGTATGTTTCATTCAGAGTGATTTCCCCCCCCAAACCCCAATGTAATTACCACTAAGACAATGACTTTTTAAAACATTAACTTGCAGCTTTTTACATATTGATGTAAATTTTATTATATAGTATTTTAAGATTGATGTTGGTATTGTAAAGTTTATACCTGGAAATCATGAGCTGTTGTTGCTTTCTTGAAAAAAATAAATGGGGTATTTACCAATTTAGTATGTCAATTGCTTATGGGAATGGCATCACCCGCATCGTACTGACTGCAGTGCATCATTGCAACCGTTTCTGAAATGGGTTCAGTACTGGACAAAACAGCCATACTCTGAGCAGGTTAATATGTAAAATATCTCACCACTGATTAGCAGTGATGTCGGAATTGCAGAGCACAGCGTAACTGCAGTGGCCAGACGACAGTCAGTGGGAATCAGCAGGCTCTTACCTGCTTACCACATTGCAGGGGTGGACAAATGTGCGACTTGGTGAATTCCGTGCCATAGGAGTAAGAAGAGGAAGAGACTGCGTGAAGTGAAAATAAGTATGGGATTTGGGGAGGCAGGAGCAGGTACTAAGAAGAGTCAGGGCCAGTTGTTATGGAAACAGTCACTAGAGAGGGTCTTGCATGGCCTAAGAAGAATGCATGCGTGATCGTGAGCATTCGTGTGCATGGCAGGGAGAGAAAAGGTTGAGGGTGCAGACTTTGGGGAGTTTTGTGGCAGGCAAGACAAGGCTTGGAGACAGTTCTGACATTCTGCATTTGCTTTGTGCCGCTGGGCTCCTGGCGTGCCTCGGCACTCACCCCTGCTGGCGACAAGTCACCTCCAGGGGGCTGGTTTTGTTCCTCCGGCTGGGCAGGGTGCAGGGACACCTTCGGCTCCAGAATGGCTCCAGGCCACACTGGGTTACAAAAGGGAAGGAAAAACCCCAGGCAATACCAGCTGGCCTGCTCTGCCAATGACGCTCCTGAAGGGCTGACCAAATAAAAGCAGGCAATACTTACAGCACTTTTTAGATAATCCTGAATCAGTTGCAACAGTTCAAAAATTCAGCTAGTACTTTTTTTTTGGGCCTGCCCATAGAAATGCGATAGCTTTTGAGGGAATATTTGTACAATGATTCAATAAATTAGATTAGAGATTGTGAATAACCACAAAACGCTTTCTAGACTGGGACCCTAAAATTAGGCACAAACTCAGGTCTGTCCTGAGGTTTGAACTGATGGACCCTTGGAGTTTCATTTTGGGACAAGGGTGTAAATATAATAAATGAATAGTCCTATTTATTAATGGCACAGTATGATTGAAAAGGTTTTGTATCAGATACCATCCAAAATACATCAGAACTACAAAGCCATTCAAGGTTCCTTTTATTTTACCTTAATTTTGTATTTCATTTAAGTCAAAACGCTATTGTGTTTTTTTTTAAGAAGGCACCCAATATGGACAAAACAGAAATATGAAAGTACACAGGTCAGTACTTTCCTCACTTTAGCTGGATGTTTTAATTTCTTTTCCAATTTTTGTGCTTTTATGTTAACTAAGACTCAGCTCTAATAGGAAAAAAAAAAAAAGAATGATTTCCCAAAATAGGAGGCATTTAATAGTAACTAGCTTTATAGCTGAGGCCTTTTTTTCCTTTTCATTTGGTGTTTATTGTAAACCATGTTAGAAACATAACATTTTAATATATGGAAATATTTTCTTTAAAATGTTCACAATTTTATATAAAGTTTATGATTAAATACAAGCAAATGTGCATTTTAAAATTTTATAAAGTAATACTCCAAAGTAAATTCTGTTCATTGGTTAACAGGCTTTCTTGCAAGATCAGTTTCAATCTTCAATGTAAACATTAGAGGCAAAATCTTCACCTCAGTGAAATCAAAGAGACTTTCACCATTGAGTTCACAAGAAAGAAGCATTAATTCTAAATTTCCAAATAGACATGGCCAGTAATGTGTATATGAATATTCTTGTTTCAAATTCAGGACTGAAAGACACAAGAGCTCTGTAAACAGTATTCCTTGTTATTACATGACCAATATGAGAAATGAATAGGAAACACTTGATGTTTTCAACTATGTTGTCAACCCCGACAGAACCCAGAAGCAGTGCCTCCCATCAGGAATGCAACCATTATATATCTGAAGAATCACTCCAATCTGTTACAGTGACTAAGCTGCTTTTTAACGTGCTTGTATTATCAGCTTCATGAAGCCCTGTTAAAATAACAAAAAAATATTAACAGTTCATTAATAATGTTTTGGGGGTATTTTTACTCTGTATTTCTCTATGAGATAAAATCACATGCTACGTGAGCAAACACCTTCAGGAAGTCCAGAATTTCAACCAGTGAGGAAATTACAAGTGTTGATAATATGAAGGCTGTTTCTGTCACAGAATACAATGCACAGTAGGAGCAGTCGGTGTCAACATTACTTTCCCTTTAAAAATAACGTATATAAATGAAGTATCTATATGTAACTGACACAGCTTTAACTGTTAAGTATATTGAAATGTTGGGGCTCAAAACTACTATGTAAGTTCTATGTAAGATTGAGGCTATTACTTTGCCAGTAGCTCAAATATTTATCTCAGCCTGGTAGGTCACTTAGATATCTTGAACAAAGCTGAAATTTGATTATTCTTCTCAAGACAAAGTAAGAAAATTTCCCTCCTCCCTTAAATTTGGGAAAGGATTAAAAAAAATCCTGGATGATTAATTTTTAAGACAAGGTTGAAGCCTGATAGTACTATATTTTTTAAAATCGCAAATTTAAGTTTCTTGGCATCTCTGTGTATTTATGTGTGTGTGTTGTTTACATATAAGTATGTACCATAAATATCATATATGATATTTATATGACATAAAACCAAGCACACAGTTTTTCTTACTTGTTCTTTTCTTATAAAATACCATTGAATTACAATGTGTAATACAGTATACTTAAGTTCTCTTCTAAGTGTGTTAGGCGCTTAAGGCTTATAATGTAGAAGTATGAATACGTTACCTTCCTGCTTTGGTACACTTGTCTTCGGAAGACCCCATGCATGTACCACAGATGCAGCATTTGGCTCATTCTTCTCAACTGTCAATGCCTTCTGGCCTCTATCATTTTTCATTAATAAAAAGTCTTCTACTGATGATATATCCCAATCATCTTCATCAACTTCTGAGAACTAATAGGGAGAATAAAAAAATGCATTTTTCCTCTGTTCATTCAAATTGTGCTGAGATCTTCCATAAACTCAACACTGTGACACTGCTAAAGAAAAATACAGTGGCACATAGCCTTTTTGACATCTATCACTAGTTTTAAAATCCACATAATGCAATTACCTAAAATATATTAAATCACTATTTTAGTCCTAAAGCTAAATGTGTTGTTTGGTTTTTTTTAAGTCAGGAGCTGCAAAAGTTAAAAGTTCTGCCAGTTATGGAACTGGCAGAAACCTATGTTTTCAGGTATTACATGTCTAACTTATCAAAGGATCGTCTTTTCTGGGATATTAGCTATTCCAATGAGATGGAAAGTCCGTTAAGCATTAGAATGTATATTACTTACATGAAAATAAAGACATGACATGTTACCATGCAAATTAGCAGTTTTGTATTCACACTAGAAAAATTTAATATTGCAATAAAGGCCTTTTCAATTTAAAACTAATTTATTTAAAGAGAAAATTAAATAATGAAAGTTAAAAAAACCACATGGTGCTCAAAATTAAAATATGTATTCCTCTTAAGACTCACCGTCAGCATGTACAAGTATATTTTTAATTAAGTGGTGGGTTTGCATAATAAGTTCACAAAATGAGAGTCAAGTCAAACAAATGAACCTGAAGGCAACGAGTCCATGGTCTTTCTTATCTCAACGGCCTGAGAATTAAATATTTTCATTCAGCTTTTGAAAGAAGAGCTACAGCACTTCCCTATTTGTCTATCAGATGTGGTTCAATGGAATCAAGCCATTATTAGAGAGCTTAACTGTGGGAAGCGAAAGACGGCTTCTCACAAAGCTAAAACCTTATTTCACTGGAGTCTCTCAATATTACAGTAAGATACAGAAGGTGCTTCTGTTGCACAGAAGAAAGATTCAGATGCTATAAGAAAACAATGTAAGGTATGTATGTACTAGAGAAAAATCAACAAATATGAACGTGTCATATGTCTCGAAAGAAGGGAAGAGACTGCAATAATGCTGTATCTTGCAACATAATTCAGTTTTAACATTGCAAACTGTTTTTAAAAAACTGACAGATCTGCTCGGTGTGCTGTATTATTAACATACCAGGATTCAACATTTTGCTGTTTTAAATTATCTGTATTTGGAGGGTGTGGTAATAGGGAAGTCAGAGCCACATATATTGAGAAATGCTGGAGGAAGAATTTCCTCAAACATTCACTAAGCCCCAACTGATTTTTAAAGTACAAAATACAGAGAAAAATGTCAACTTCAAACAGAATTCAGTTTTGATCAAGTGTAAATACACAGCACCAATCCAAACTGCTAAGCAGTTTTATTAACTCAAAGACTTGCTCCAAAGAAATACCATAATCCATACAATGTCTGGTACAGGTGAACTCAGGTAATACAGGTTCAGGTAAGCACAAAATCAATTTTCTCTAAAATGTTTCTGAAGCAACTTCTGTAAAACATGACCTTTATAAAACATATGACAATGGGATGCCTTACAAAGGTTTAATGGTATTGTGGGTTTTGAGAACAACCACTAGCAGCTATAAGTATTTAAGCTTTTAGTATTTAAGCTAATAAAAAAATCTGGATTTTCAGAGAAACCATCATTCCAATGGCATTTTGTGCTTATGTCTCTGGGCACCTTTGAAAATCCCTCGTAAAATTTAATGAATTAACTTGAACTATATGCCTACATTTAAACATACAAATACGGACATGAATATATGCACATTCATATATAATTAGCAAGAATTGTATTGATGGTTTGTTGTTCTGTCCAGAAACAAAGTAGCAACGCCTGCCCTGGGTTCATAAACTCATTTCAAACTCATCACGTCCATACAGCAACACGCCAGTGTTAATACACCAGGGACACAATGTATTCTAAATTAATTATAGCAAAAATACTTTCCATGGAATCATGGAATGGTTTGGGTTGGAAGGGACCTTTAGAGACCATCTAGTCTGACCCCTCTGCCATGGGCAGAAACATCTGTCCAACCTGACCTTGAACACTTTCAATGATGGGCCATCCACAACTTCTCTGGGCAAACTGTTCCAGTGTCTCACCACCCTGACCATAAAACATCTCCTCCTTATATCCAATCTAAACCTACTCTCAGTTTAAAACCATTGCCCCTTGTCGTGTCACTACAGGCCTTAGTAAAAAGTCTTTCTCCGTCTTTCTTATAAGCCCCCTTTATATTTTGAAAGGCCGCAGTTGGGTCTCCCCAGAGCCTTTTCTCCTCCAGGCTGAACAACCCCAACTCTCTCAGCCTTTCCTCATAGGAGAGGTGTTCCAGCCCTCTGACTGGAACCTGCTCTAACAGGTCCATGTCTTTCTTGTACTGGGGAACCCAGAGCTGGACACAGTACTCCAGGTGGGTTCTCATGAAAGCAGAGTAGAAGGGGGGAATCACCTCCCTCAACCTGCTGGCCATGCTTCTTTTTATGCAGCCCAGGATATGATTGTCTTTCTGGGTTGCAAGCATACATTGCCGTCTTATGTCCAACTTTTCATCCACCACTATCCCTAAGTCCTTCTCCACAGGGCTGCTCCCAACCCATTCATTCCCCAGTGTGTATTGATATTGGGGATTATCCCAACCTAGGTGCAGAACCTTGCACTTGGTCTTGTTGAACTTCATGAGGTTCACCTGGGCCCACTCCTCAAGCCTGTCCAGGTCCCTCTGGATGGCATCCCTTCCCTCAAGCGCATCAACTGCACCACTCAGCTTGGTGTCATCTGCAAACTTGCTGAGGGTGCGCTCAATCCCACTATGTCATTAATAAAGATACTGAATAGTACCGGTCCCAATACAGACCCTTGAGGGACACAACTCATTCCTGGTGGGTTTCCACTTGGTCATTGAGCCATTGAGTGTAACTCCTTGGATGCAGCCATCCAGCCAGTTCCTTATCCATCTAACAGTCCATCCATCAAACCCATATGTCTCCAAGTTAGAGACAAGAATGTTGTGGGGGGCAGTATCAAATGCCTTAAGAGTCCAGGTAGATGACATCCGTAGCTCTTCTCTTGTCCACTGATGAAGTCACTCCATCATAAAAGGCCACCAGATTAGTCGGGCCCGCTCTGCCCTTGGTGAAGCCATGTTGGCTGTCTCTAATCACCTCCCTGTCTTCCATATGTTTCGACATATCTTCCAGGAGGTTCTGTTCCACAATCTTACCCGGCTCAGAGGTGAGGCTGACTGGTTGGTAGTTCCCAGGGTCCTCCTTTTTCCCCTTTTTAAAAATGGGTTTGATGTTTCCGTTTGTTCGGTCAGGGACTTCGCCTGACTTTTCGCCACAACTTTTCAAATATGATAGAGAGTGGCTTGGCAACTACATCAGCCAATTTCCTTAGGACCCTGGGCGGCATCTCATCAGGTCCCACGGACTTATTCAGGTTCCTCTGGTGGTCTCGAACCTGATCTTCTCCCACGACGGGAGGGACTTCATTCCCCCAGTCCCTGCCTTGAGGTTCAGGGGCTTGAGAGATGTGGGAAGACAGGTTACCAGTGAAAACTAAGGCATCTTTAAAACATAGATTTTAAGGCTTATTTTGCTACAGCTTTTTAATCTTGAAGCCGAAATTCCTTAACATAGTGGCCAACGGTCTATAGACCTTTACAAAATATAATATTCCCTAAATTTAACTGTGAACATTTTAAAGTCTTTTATCATCTGACGTTGCAGAGAATTTGAAAGTAATATTTGGACAGAAAATTACACTGTAATAGTGTCACGAATGAGTGGTTTAGAGGCCGCTCTAAAATGGCAAATAGTCATGTCTGAGTTGATAATTTTGAGTCTGGTGTGATTTGCAGCTCCCACACCGTCAATGGACAAGTCACCAGTGGCAATTAAAAGCATGCAGGCTAAATGTGATTACCCTAACATTAGAGCTAAAGTTGATTAAGACAATCTGGAAATCCCCTTTCTGGAAACTGAACTAGAAGTGTCACTGTTTCTGGGAGGACTGATAAATTTCAGGTTTAACTGTTACTCAGGAAGCCCTAAGGTATCAGTTTTATTATTATTATTATTATTATAGGATTTTCAGTAATTATTATTTGTTTATTTAGTGAAAAAATATTTTCTTGAATGCTAGAACTAGTATCTGGCTGTCTACTTCAATC
Organism: Pelecanoides urinatrix; assembly: GCA_013400755.1. NCBI lineage: Eukaryota > Metazoa > Chordata > Aves > Procellariiformes > Procellariidae > Pelecanoides > Pelecanoides urinatrix. The sequence continues at coordinate 168,216 of VZTQ01006207.1, read as the reverse complement.
TAGTAACAACTACTAAAACTGAAATAAATAGCACTATCTGCTGTTGATTTCTTTGCAGTAACTTTGGTTCTTTTAAAAAAAATTGTTCAGGCAAAGATCAATTTGCATCGAAGAGGCTTACCAATTATAAAACTCTAAACTGAGGGGAAGACTGGGACATTAGGAGCCTGAGGGGTAAAGAATAAGTTGTGTTAGTATTCTGATTGTGAACATATGCCATACTCAATGGACAGACATCAGTGATATATCTGATGTAGTTTGAAAACAGTGTATGATTGTCAACAGATGCAGCAGAACAAAGACCATACTCAGAAATGGAACTTGTCCCCTCGTTAAAAAGATTTAAAAGTTCCATATCAGATAAAGCTCTAGAAATAAAAATATTTTAAAATATTAGATAAGCAAGTTCATTTTTTTGTCCATTAAAACAAGATACTAGGAAAGCAAGTAAAGAAGGGCTCTCTCTATGCTGCTAGAATAGGAGATAAAAATTATACAAATTGTGCCCAACCTGCGGGCTAGCTGTAGTGATCCAAACCAGTCATGGTATAAGCTAATAAGCAGGGTGGATGAAGAGTTCACTTGCCACAGCTCACTCGCTCGCACTTTTCTACATACCAGTGCAGACATATCCCAAAAGACTACTTAGCTGTAATTCCAAAACTGTCTTTGAGAATTAAGTTCTTCACTGCATCAAGATGGTTCCAGCATGGAAAAAGAGTAATAGATATAGATCTAGTTCAATTACTTAATGAAATAATAATGGCTATTAAAAGTGATACCTTCAGTTCTTGCACCTCTTCTTTCTTAATAAATGCCTCCGCAACATTAATCCCTCCAGCTGGTTTGTTCTTATTCCCATGGTTAGAAAGACTCTTTCCAACTTGTTCAGTCAGTTTTTGAATAACTGCTCCTAAAGTTCATAAAAAAATTATATTGACAGTTTCCATTCACAAGTAAGGGGCTTTATTGCAAACCCTCTAGAAATCTTCCACAAAGTAAAAATAAGTAAAAGGCTGAGAAAAACCGTTTTAGGCAGAAGTGTCCCTGAGACACAGATTGTCTCTTTTTCTGCATTTATATAAAACAGCATGATACACATCTAATTTGAACTAACATCTCTAAGTACTATATTAATATAAATGTATTAGCAAAAGCATAAAGCATACACAAATATACATACACTCAAGACTAGATAGTCTGCCTTCATTATGTTTTCTAGCACAGAAATATTATCAAGAAATGCAAAATCATGCACAGCTGTTAAAACACGCATATACAAAAGTAGTGAAAAAACCTTTTGAAGTTTTCACAGATGTTCCAGTTTCTTCAATTTCACTTTCCTCCGTCCCACCCATATTGCTTTTGCCAGAAGCCTTCTGAAAAACACTGACTTTGCTGCTTGACGTTTTTGACTGCTTTTGCAATAATTCTGGTGATATGTAAAACTGCTTAGTATCATCTTCATCAACCTCTTCCTCTGAACTGAATGGTGGAGTTCTATGCAAAAACACATACAACCCAAGGACTTACTGGGTTTCAGTGACTTCATTGATATATACATATTTAAGCTTCCTTGTATTTTCCTTTCCAGTAACATGTGCATTTTTCGTATGTGAAAAAAACAGGAGCTCCCATAAATTCTAACTATCCATAAAACTATTTAAAAGAAATCATGCTGCTAAGTAAACTCAGAAAGTTATCACAAAATGATCTCTTATGTAGACATGATTATTTCCATCTATGCAACTATCTTTACAAAACAACAGATCAATATACAAGTCTTGCCAGGCAAACAAAGATAGGCTTTCATGGATCAGCAGGGAGAGAAAAATTCAGGGTCAAGGAATCTGCACCACAGAAAGTCTGTTCTGATATTCTGTTAGATGAAAATAATTCAGGAATTTTTCAGTGCAGGCAATTACAAAGTAATGTGCATGATGTGAGTAGATCTGGAATACTGTGTTTAATTTTGCTCATAGTAAGAAAATATCAATAAACTGAAAAAATAAGGTCACCAAAGTTTTTAAATGCTTTTAACTGGCTCAGAAAAAGCATCTGAGAACGAAACTAAAGGAAGTGATACTACTAGATTTTATTGAATGTCCCCCTCTGGTTCACAATAAAGAATACATCTGCTGAAAGGAGAACATGCTATCTTTCAGGGCTTATAACAACAGACTAAAATGGAATAATACTTTAAAACAAAATATGAAATATGCAGTCCAGAAAGCGTTTATAACTTCAGCTTAATAATAGCTTTTGCGTGGCAAGCACATGAATATTGAGTTACGAAAAATGTTTTCTTCAAAAATACAAGGGAACAAAACATACGTGATACTAGATGTCTTTGTGGAAACTCCATTTCCAAAAAGCTTCCTGGATCTAAAAATAACAAGACAGGATATTTCAACTAAGTAAGCATAAAGTTTATATAGGTAACATGAATTCTTTGCTCAATTCTTACAATATTAGTAGGAAATGTTCACATCAGTCACAAAAACTCAAACCCAGAGGATTGTTACCTGAGGTATGAATACTATGAGAATAGCATCTCTTACTTTGGTGTAGATGTATTCTGAGCAACAGCTGTTCTTTGTTCAGCTGGGCGGACAGCTGTTGAAGACCCTTTTACTGGTTTTCGTGATGTGGCAGATGAGGAAATTCCCAATTGATTGAACTTCTGTTTATCTACAAGAGAAATTATTTATCTCATTATTAGAAACAAAGTTTCTAATCTTTTATATTGGTATCTTTTATATTTAATTTCTAAAATTAAAGATGTCTCTGCTGCAGATTATAGTTTTACAAAAAAGAAAAAAAGTAATTTTTTCTTCAGAGCAGTTCAGAGTTACCATGTATCTTGCCAATATAGGAGCTAAGATTTCTGCAGTTAAACACGTCAAGGACCCTTTAAAGGAAACTGTTTAGTTGGCCATAACTATATAGAATATTTATATGAAAAATTATGAAAGCAGCTATACAGAAATGTTGCTAAATAAAACCTTAAATAGCAGTTATAAAATGTAAGAGAATGAAAAAAAACTGAAAACATTTTAACCTTCTGAAGGAAGTTGAGGACAGGAAACAGTTCTATTGCAAGATGAGGATTTCTCTTCAACCCTAAAGCTAACTTGGCGTTCAAGATGCTCTCGAATTCGCTGAATGTCAGGCTTTTGCTTCTGTTTGCATTCTCTAGCAGATTCAATAGCACGCAAAATTCTATTTAAGCCATCATTTGGGATACCGCGAACACCCTAAGGAAACAAATTGTATTGTAAACACAGGGGCTATTATTTCTGGGATTTCTATCCTATAATCATATTCACTCTTAAACTTCAAATATTACAAAGCTTGTAGAAAAATCACAGAAGTTGGTGTAGCCATATCCTCCACAGCTGTAATTTGATGGACACCCTCTCGCGTTAATGAATTACACTTATTTTTAACACGTGGAAATTTAGCTTTGGATTTTATAGGTTGAGGGTTGTGGTACAGGAGTGAAAAAGAACAGCAAAAAAGTGGGACAAAGACTACCCCTCTTTTAAACAACTTAAAATAATCTTACTGCTTTAATTCCCAAGGATTCCAGCTTTTCCTCCAGGGTTTGCTCCAAAACAACTCGTAATTCTTTAGTTAAAGAAGGATCAGTCTTCAAAGCATTTATTAAATAGTGGTTACTTCTACCTGTTTTATGATCACCTTTCTCAATTTCTGAAATAAGAATGGAAAAATGCATTTAAGAGACATTTGAAAAATCCACAGTGCATGAGACAGTTAAAACCTGCACTGAAGCATGCATTTTTTAGAAACACCATAGACATACATGTGCACTTTTTGTCTACATGGAGTTGTATTCTTTTTAAAATCTTGGGCTACCTTACAAAAGTCAGCTCACTTGGAATCTATACCTCAGTGCCTCGTACTCACCGTCACAAGTATCTTTTATGTTTCTTGTTACAGAATCACTGTAAAGATATATGCCTGAATATTTAGCAACAAAGATCTTTACTTTTAGAACTATACTTGGAAACTTCTGATAAAGACTATCTTCTGATAACTAAGTTCTCTAAAAGTGGTATTTCAAATCAAAGCTGAACTCTAGCAGGAATTAGAACAGGAATATGACAAACTTGTTCTCAAGAAAAGCTTCAAACACCTACTGAAATAAAATCTTTGGAAAGTTGTAACACTTTCAAAAGTCTTGGTAAAGTCAAAACCTTAGTCTGAGGCAGACCGTTTCACAGAAAATACATGACGGATAATACTTATCTTCAAAACTCTTTCAAGGACAAAGTTCAGTGTCGTGTTTTCTTCTATGCAGGGCTATGACATCATACATACTTAAAAGCAGACAAAGAAGCTTCTATCTCTTTTCCCTGCTTTAAGTGTCAGTAATGACATGAACTCTTATGCAAGAAATAAAGAATCATCTAGACAGATTCTTCTGTCTAAACTAGAGATTGACATTTAAGTTAGGCCAAAGTATTATAGGGTCATACAGGGGAGTAAAGAAGCAAAACATATCCATTTGGAACCTGCCTATAAAGTGTCTCTGGCAAGACAGAGTTCTACTGAATGCCACTTATACCAAGTGAACCATTAATCAGTGGGACCATGGTAGCTTCTTCTGTCTCCCAGTGGTCAGCAAAGCTGGCAAGGTGTACACAGAGGGATATACAACATCCCAGGAAAGCATGCTGTAAACCACACTCCCAACTTCGCCCCCTGAAATAAAAGGTAAATCTTGGGCAGGAGTTTGTCTCCTTCCAGCATGCCTTACAAGGCAGCAGAATCATTTGCCAGCCCACAGACAAGGACATAAATGAAGGAATAATTCCATATTGTGACTTTCAAATATTTTCTTTCAAAACAAACATGCCACTTTTTCTATTTTTAAACAATGATTGCTTAAAAAGCAGTTCCGTTTAGTTTTCATTTTTCTTTAATGGAAAGATAAGCACCCTGAAGAGAACCCAAAAAAGTCTCAAGATACACAAATGATATTTAGGTTGTTTTGAGGCGGTGGCTTCCGATGGATCTGGGAAAGAACTGTAGGTAATGAAAACGGAAAGAGTCCAGCTACCATACTAAGAGATCTGTATTGAACAGGACAGAATCTGGCTGAAATCTTAACTGGCTTTGGGAACTGTGTGGACAACTCAGTCGCTGACAGAGGTGGGATTAAAAGTGATTTGGCTGGAGAGCTGAGTCCTAGAAGAGGCAAACTACCGGTTGGTGCAGAAATATAGGGCTATCAGACTATCCCCAATGAGGAAAAGGTGCATTATGCAGTATGAAATCTTCCCACAAAGGCAGACATGAGACGTTTAAAGTGGAAGGCTCCAAGAAGCCTTCTGAAAATCCTGTCCCTTTCAGATGTTAATCCTTACAATAAAATAGATCCATCTAAAATAATTTTAAAGTTCGTAATTACTACATACTAATATGGTTAACAAGAGTATCTGGCATTATCCTAATTAATGACAATATTAATTCTTGCTAATTAACTCAAGCCAAATCCTCTTTGCTGGAGTCAACTATTTAAGGAACTGTTTTCTTATTAATTTTTTTTTTTTTTAAAAAACTCTAAATACTAAATTTGACAACTTTGGAGACAAGGGACCTTAAGTCTCGTCCACTGTCTCAGCTCCTACATAATCCAATGAAATAATCTGCCAAGTCAAGAATTTTCACACTCTCCCTTACAAATGGCTGTCACTGAAAACAAAAAATCTTGGTCTATCTTTTCAGACCACATTCTTTCTTTCTCTCTTTTTGTACTGCAGGCCATGCCTTTAGGCACAGCAGAAGAATCAAAGACAATCCATCAAGAGAGAAGATGGTAAGCAAGAGAAATAGCAGAAAGAACGGCAAAAATGCAAGCAGTCTTTATTTCAGATTGTTCAGAGTCACTGGATTTTCCCTGGGGAAACCTCTCACTTATGCGCAGATGTATTCAAACAACAATTCTGTTTTCGAAACAGCATCATTCCTTCAAAATTTAAACTCATTGGCTATAAAGGTTCAAGACTGATTTTGATTTTTGCACACAGTACAGATTATTATGCTATTCAGCTATTTGGTGTTTCATCTAAAGTACTGTTAGCCTTCTTCAGGAGAAAAATACCATGCAGGATGAACCAATGTTTTCTCTTCTGTCACTGTAAATGTGGCCTTCTCCAAGTTTCCCTCAGATGAAGCAGACGAACAGCTGCCAACACTGGGCTACACAATTTCATTCAGAATTGCACAACCCTGGCTGGAGCTGTGGCTGCTTAGAGGTAGGCATAAATTACATTACTTGCAAAAGTATCTTTGGTGCATCTATCAAAGTAGGCAGCTTCAACCTCCACCACCAACTTCCTTCTTCGATCTGAACTCTTTATCCTCTTAAGCAGAGTTTGAAAAAGAAGTGAGCATACATTGCAATAGTGTCGGCACCAAAAACTTCCTAGTAAGGGGGGATCCCCCATCAAACATTTTCACTCTGCCTAACTCAAGTGCCTTTAGACATAGGGAATATGCCTGCTTTAAAGAGTTAGCCAGCTTTCCATAAAAACATTGAACTTGGATAAGGAAATCATAATATTTACAAGCGCCAATAGCAAACAGGAGACTGACATAAACAAGGAATGTTCCCACCCAAATCACATAAGCATGCTCAAATGCAATGAAAAAAATATGGTAGGTATCAAATAATACATTTTTATTTTCAAAAAAACATGCCACCACATTTTGAGCTGAATCAACCATTACCTTTTTCCTCTTCTGAAAGCTCCTCTATGGGCTCCAGCATATGCACCAAGGGTGCCTGCTCTAATAATGAGGAAGAACAGGAACACCAGACAAACAGGACAGAAGAAGGTCAAGGTCCAGAGTGGGAAAGTTAGGCAAAAAACCACAGTGATGTCAATTTTCCTGATTGCTGACAACCTGCTTAACAATCACAAACCCAATGCAACGTGACCCTTCACTGCCTTCCTTGGTGATACATTTTTGTAGAGGAGACCCTAATACAATAGTCACTTCAGGAGCAACTCAGTTGCCCAAACATGGGTGTCTAATGTCATCTCAGATATATCAGAGTTTTAAGACATTGGCACAGGGCTCGCTGATATGTCACACAACTACAGAAAAACCCGTGCCCTTCTGGAATGGCACCCAGAGGCCAGGTGGGATGTTTTTAGCCGTCTACAATGACAAGGCCACCTAGGATTAAGTAAATGAATACTGTCATCCATTTCTCATAAGAAGCATTTTAATTTTAAAATTTATTTAAAAATACTATGTGCAATTTGATACTAAAAGTTTACAAAAGGCAAGTAAAATGAACAGACATAGAAATCCTCAAAAATATATGAAAAAAATATGTTAACTCATTATTCCAGAGAATTATTAAGTACTGAATCCATATATGCAAGACAGAAATTATATATATATATGATAATTTCCAATAAAACCAGTTTTAAAAATCTTCAATCACTCCAATATAGTGAAATTCAGTATTATCATGTGCTTTAAAGAAATCTTGAAATGTCCTCTGCTGAAAACAGCTTCCTAAACACATTGAAATTATCATTCTATAGGCTGTCTGGTACAATTTCCTTTATATAAATGAAGGTAGAGTACAGTTTATTTACAACTTTATAGACTTCAGCTATGAGAGATGCATTAAAATGCTTATACGTAGACTAATAAAAATTCAGGTTTTTAAAATGTTAATATTCACCTTCCATAAATAAATTTATTTCAGTGAAAACTAGAATTTTAGTTTATTCTATGGTTTACAATAAAAACCAAGAAACATGCAAACTATATTTTCAGCATTCAACTACTGGCAGTATAGGAGAAAACAACTGATTGGCCAATATTTTGGGCCAACATACATTTGTCCCAGCCTTCACAAGAAATCTCTGGCACTATAAATGGTTGTTACACTGTATGGGTAGAAGGGGAGGAGGTGACATTGCAGTAAAGATGCCTGCTCTTCAGCACTTCTCGTGCAATTAGATACAAACATGGATGCACTGTGATGGATAATCACAATGAAATGAGCACTTGCAGCTAACTGACACTTACTGTCACATCTCCAATATTCCCCATGTGAAGGGGACTAAAACTGGTGTTGTAAATGCTTGGGTATCGCTGCTGGTCTCTCCATGCTTTCCATACTTGTGGTTCTATTCAGCCTCTCACCTGCTTTTCCAAGCAGGTTACAAGACGTAAGATTTGCCCCCATATAATTTGCACTAAATAAAAAGTTCTAAAAAAATGCTTCTTACACCACCACAAGATGCTAACAAGATGCAAGTATCAATATATTTTATGGAAGCGCTTAAAAGCAAAACTCTGAGAGACCGATTGACAAATAGGCTTCTGGTCTTTCAGTCTCTAAGGTTGTAAAATGTAGCAGTGGCCAGAGCATTCCTGGGCACTAGAATATGATCCTCCACACTACTGAACTCCTGGCACACTGTTGCCCTGCACCAACTGACATTCTCCAAACCAATGTTCAGGCACAGTTTGGGATCATTCCCAAAAGCCTACCGTGAGCCCGTTTTCGAGGACAGAGCTGGAAGCACAGATGAGGGATGTTCTGGAGGGATTGAATTTGGCTGCACGGGCATTGAGGCCTCCAAGTTTCTTGGCTGGACCTACTAGACAGTTAGCCAGTTGCTGTGTAATTGGATTTAATCTATACTTGTTTTACCTGTACTTTACTCAAATGCAATCTGCTTAAAGGAGCTGACTCATTTCTGTACAAGCCTTGACAAGTAACTTAGTTTAACAGGAAAAGCCCAATCCCCAGAACTCAGTCCTGAAAACAGTCTGCTCATCTGGCATAAAGGTACATGCTTATCTTCCTCAGTATACTAGAAACAGAGGAAGTTAAAAATCAGTAAAAGAATAGTTGCAAGAGCTAAACCAAAATGTATTACTTGCTATGTGTAATATTGTTCTTCACTGCATGATGACAGAGATCAAATTCTAAGACACAGGGGAGTGCCACACCTGGAAACACCAACTTCTCCAATGTAAGTGGGCCTTTTCTTTTTCTTTACTGTACATTTATTCTAAGAGATATTTATTAAACAACATGTTGGAATCTAAGAAAAAGCAGCTTAGTTCACCACTCCTCTGGTTTATAGACAGGTGTGGAGATCAGCATCCTAAGAAGCCCTCTCCTTACGTTTACCAGAGATGTGCTTCTTCTAGCTGTCTGATCAGACCTCTCAGCTCTTACCTTAGTGTACATCCTTGAAATCAGCACCATCTAAATATCAGCAAGCTTATTTTTAGGAATCATTTACGTCTGACTATCCAGCTAAACCTCAACTCTGTACAAAGCAGTCTTTGCTAACTTCATATTTAAAACAATAATGCTAATGCAGACTGAAATCCTAACTACTCTGCATTACTGTAACCTTCTCTATTTCATCAGACCTTCTTGCCCAAAATCTCACGAAGCCACAACCCAATGTTAGCCTTAAATAAGTAATTACTACAACTTCTGACTTAAGTAGAGCCAGTTACCTTCCTGTCAATTATCAGCCCTAAGTCTAGTTCAGCTGACCCTCGTGGACACTGCTCTACATCAACATCTTCAACATCAGATCTTGCTGTCCAGGATCTTACTCCTAGCTTTCATCCTAGCTTGAGTGTTAAACCTAGACAGACTGCTATCTGGCATGTTGTGCTCCAGCAGATCACCTGGTTTGGACTACCGAGTACTGGTAAAACTGGAGATTACATCAGCCTTGCAGTTCAGCTGCAACGTCAATTATACTTTGTTCATTGACACAGCTTCAGCCCTGGCTCTCATCTCCGCCCCTTTCTTGGCTATGAAATAGAGATAAATTTCAACTTCATACTTAAACCTATTCAGTCAGGCTCTGCTGATGCTACCTTGCTTAATTGATCCTTCTTAACTCAACCATAACTCTCGTTTGCCAATCAATGTCTGCCTAAGCCTAATCCTAACCCTAACCCAAGATCAGTGATCCCTGTAAAACCTTGGCTCAGCAATAACCAGATGTCTCTGGGTGATACCAGCCCTTTGCAGACCCTGCCATAAATCAACTTCTTATGCTGGCATGAACCTAATTCGTCCAGTCCTCCCCAACAGTCTGACCCTAACCAAACAGTACCACTGCTAAATCCCATACCTAGCCCAGTGGCAAATTCTGGACACATCCTCACCATATGTCATCAGCCAGCCTCAGTCCAAAACCTGACCCTAGCTTTACCCTCACAAGGACGGTTCCTGTCAGTCTCAGGCTTGAACCTAGCTAAATAGCAGACACCAACACCAGTATTAATGAAGGCTGGTGGTACTCAGATCTCACTGGCCTGAATCCAGCCATATTAATACTAGCCCTCATTAAGGCCAGCAATCTTAAGATGACTTCCACAATTATGTGTGTGTCATCCCACATCTTCCAGAATATCTTTTCTGCCAGCTAATATGTGTGGAGAGATAGATGAGATGTATCAAAAGTACAGGCTGCCTTAATTTCTTCAGTGGATAATTATACTACTGAAAAAAAGCCTGGCATACTTTGACAAATCATAAAGTATCAGTTTTAAATAATATTTGAAGACAATTTCTATGCAGGTAGATTAGGAAAATATATCTAACAATAATGAAGAATTCAGGCTGTGTATATTTCAAGCATATCATATATTATTTGTCTGTTCTTATCTACTCATTTCAAAAAACCCAATATTCTAACAGTACTATTGGAAAAGCAGTCTTCTGGCCAATATCTAAAGGAGAAATCCTGTCGATTTACTCTGAAATATGAAACGCTAAAGTACTTTTAGCCTGAACAGAAGTGTTACAATCATCTATAGTGGAGTATCACTTACAGTAAGCACTTTGCAGTTGCAATATGAAAACTAAGGGTGAAACATAAAACTTGTTTGCTGTAAATTGCTGCACTTCTTAAAGATGTAAGGAACGTAAGCCATGGCTATAGTCATTACCTACTCCTTTAATTTATACTCAAATTCCACATAAGAAGAGCTGCCAGACTAAATCTGTCATATCTGTAATTTTGACTGTCATCTTTGAATCAGTGCACTTCATGTATTTTTTCCTAACTAATGGGAAGCTATATGCTGCACATGAGCAGCTTAAGTATTAATTTTAAACCAATATTCTTAAAAATGATACATTTTTGACACTTACCTGAGGCCTCTAAGTTAGGAGCCTAGTCATCTCAGACTCCTACAGTCAACGAAGAGACACAGGCAACTTCAAAGAGCAATTCAGGTCTTAGTTCAGCTGAACCAAACTCTGAAGGTGCCCCTTTTGTCCATTAACTGTCTAGGAAGATGACTCTGACTATATTTTCCTCAGATGCTTCAGTTATGTCCCTAACAATAGCTGGGCCTTAGTCCACACCATGTTTGAAGACTGAGTCATAGATTTTAATGGACAATCTAATTAATATCTTTGCTTTTTAACTAGTCTTCAATTCTACCTACTATTATTGACCTAACAAAGATTAAATATTGAACAAGTATCAACAATTCAAAAGTAATACAGGAGCCAAAGTCTGATTTTAAAATATGATTTAAAAAAATCATAATTAATCCATTGCCTTTTTGTGAGACTTAAGTAATCTTTGAAGATAAGACTTAAGTTATATCTGCAGAAAAGCCTACAGCTTGCTCAGAAACTGAGAGAAGAATGGTCAGCCAGGATGGCATTCAAGGCAGACTATTAGCTCTCCCAAGAAATCAGGAACATGAACACAAAAGCACCAGGCTAAAACAGTTATTCCACTACTTTGCACCTAAAATACCTCATTTGTAATTCGGGTATCTGTCCATAGCACAGATTTAAGATGTGCAGAACTAATCTTAGGATGCAAAAGCTTCCAGGCAACTTTGAAAAGTGTACTTAAGTTCACATATGAGAACCTTTTCCGGAATTAATTTTCTTTCAAACAGAAAAAAAAAAAGAAAAGGAAGATATTCCATATACAGGCAATCATTTGTAGGAAAACTATAGCTCTTGTGATTTCAGAGATGCTTTGTGCTAAATAAATCTGTGTACAGAAGTTACCAGCAAGCACTTTCATTTTCATAATGGCACAAGATGCAGCCATGATGTCTTAATGCAGTATGTAAGTCAATCCCTTGAGGAGCGGTCAAAATTTTGGGAAAGACACTATAATTTCTGCTAACCTTTATATCCAGAAATTAGGTAGAGTAAGTTTAAAAAAAATCCAGAAGGGAAGAAAGGGGACAGACAGAGAGACCTGCAGAGATAAATAAAATAATCATCAGCAAAGGAATCTGAAGGCAACACCTTCTTTGAGGTTTCATAATAAACCGATAGTGAATCTTTTGTATATCAATGGCAGGAACAGCCTTTTCTATCTTGAGATGTTCCATAAGGTGTCACAAACTTCACATGTGGAGCAGCAAGAGATCGGGAAAGATCTGAATGATCTGACATAAATTGTCAGAGTACAGAAAATACTAACGTTCACAGAACTGTTTTCCTCCTCAGTCCAAATGAAAGTAAATGTACTAAGAAAGCGATGCTTGACAAGCTTGGTGTGTAAGCCCTTAGCAGCAACATTCTTCATAAAACTCATTCTTTAAATTCAGGGCAACAGCTAAACTACTTGCTGTGAAATGTCTTAGCTAGAACCAGCACTACAGTGTTGGTGCAATGAAGCTGGTTTGAATGAAAAATAATTGGATTATTTAAAATACTATTATTAATAATCTATATTTAATATATTATTACTTNATATATTATTACTTTTCTCCACACATTTTATCTATGCAGTTTCACTTTAAAAACTTCTAGCAATGAAGCACATCTTGCATAGGTTAGTAAGAAATCTCTGTATTATTAAAATAATTTTACCATATAATAAAAATAATAATAAAAATCTCTTTTCTTTAGTTTAATAATTCTTGACACAACAAATATTTTGAAATCAACAGTTCATATTCATCAGTTTTTCATTCCTTGTCAAGTTATCTGAAGTTTCTGTTGTATACTGCTCCTTCTCCCCATACGGCTTTTCAGAACTTTTTGAACTTGTTGAAAAAGAAAAGTTCTGTACATTTTTCTTAGACAAATTCCATTTCCTCTCCCCTTGACAGGTTTTAAAACTAAGAGAAATAATAATTTAAAAAATAATTATTTAATTATAGCTCAATAACTCAAATAATTTATAAAATGTTTTTAACATTTAAATGTTTTACTTGCTCAAAGTTCATTTTTCCTATTACATTTCCTTGAAATGAAAGTAAAAAATTAATTGATCTCAGAATATTGGTATGGTAATAATACTCTCTATTACTTCGCATACTGAGAAAAAAGTGAAAACTATTTTCACAAAGCACCACACAATATAAATGGAGGTTCATCGCTTCCCCCCACTATTAAACAATATCATAACCACAAGTTAAAATAACTAAATAATGATCTATATGTAACTACAGATGTAGTCTGGAAGAACCATCTAGATGGGATGACTGTCTATTTTGATTATGTCTTCTGTATTTTGCCTCCTTGACATTTGAAGTCACATGAAAAATACAATTTCAAGACTTACAAACAAATATCTCCACATTTTTCTCTATACAAACTCCATTATATGCATACATCTATCCAGTATATGCATAAACGAGAAAATAAGCATATTTTCTAGAAGAAAACATGATTTTATTTCCTCCATTAGTTTCATTTACCTTAAAGTGCTCCAATACTATACATGTGCTAGGAAATATTCTCAAATTATTTTATTTTGTTTTTCATTTATTCTTTTCAATAGTGCATCTTTACAATTTCTTCATGGGAATTCTCAAAGCTGACATACAGCAAAGCAATTCAAATTATGTTCTTTCAGTATAACTACTCTTACAGCTATGATTTGACAAGCAACACATTTGAGAAGACAGAACGTTAGATTTACAAGTCCTGCATCTGGACCTATCAAAAAAACTTACCATGCATCACTGGTAGACTTGGTTTAGATTCTTCAAGATGCTCTACAGTAGTGTTCACTAAAATAGCATAGAAGTAAAAAATAATGTAAATGTATTATAGTAAACAATAACAGACAAATACAGATTCATAAATGTAGCAATATTTAATAATATTTATAAATTATGCAAATTTTGGCTTTAATAGGAGGGAAAAATAAACAAATAGTTTACAAAGTAAAAATTGGTCCTTCACAACATAAAAGTACGTCTCTAGATATGCTTAACGTTTTTAATACTTCTAGAACCAGGAAAGAAACTAGTAACTAAATTGTCACTGAACTGGAATGTGAACCTGCACTACTCAGATCATCTCTCTGGTCATGTCTGTATGCTGTCTTTGTGTCCCAGGGAAGAAGCCTTGGCCCAAAGCTACTTAGTCAAGTCTAACCTGATCGACACTTGTATTCCCAGAAGAGGATCTGCTGTATCCACACTTCATATCAATTAGCAGAAACCCTACCTATGTCATGTATAGAATGTAGCCTTGGAGTGAATTACCACATCAATTCTACATTCCTCAGATCAGCTTGGGGCCTAGGAGCAAATTCGCTTTTGTGCCCTCGTCTGTGCTGCAGTGTGGCTGAATATGACCAGCTCCAGTTGAGAAGCTGTACAGCCATACTATCACTATGCTCTCCTCAAAGTGAGCTACTCCCTGCTCTTAGGTTCAGTTCAAGCCAATGTCCTGCTAATAAAGCAAGATGGTTTCCAAACTGGGATTAGAATTAATCCAGTTGTCATCATCTATTGCAATAAACCTATTACAAGTCACTGCACCTGCAGCATCAACAACACAGATGTTGGCAGTGCAGGACTACATCCTAAAACACTATTATTAGGTTTTGCTGTTTGTTAAAGCATTGCACAGACAAAAATATCAGAGTTCTTAAAATTCTTTGAACATCCGTATCTTAACTGACAAATTAATCAATTTTGTCTACTCTTTCAGTATTTTCCTTTTTGTCAGTTCTGCAGCCTAAGGACAGTCAAGAATGAAAAAACAATTAAAATTATACTTCATAAAGCAAAGCCAAAGTTGTTTACATAATACAACATAGAGTCGCTATATTTCACATCTTTTCACCACTCAAGCAATCAACTTTGTACATTAGAAGTCCTTACAGTAGCAGAACATGAACTTTGCAAATCACGGCATGGAAACATCTGAAACACAAATAAATTGCCAGTGCTGATTTGATTTCAACATTTAGTTAGTAAAGTTGATGTCTGTATTTTTTAATGAATTGTAACATGTGTTTCAGCCAAGCTGCTGAAATAAGAAACAAAATCTGCTTTTTCTTACAGTTTATACTTACTGTCATATGATTTGATGCTTGGAACTGATCTTGTAGACAATTCTTTTATCTAAAAGAGAAAAGACAGATACATGAATAGTTATAAATGTAAATGATCAGTATCTAGAAATGAACATTTAGTACAAAATACCTAGTTTCAGTACTATTCCATAACAGAAATTATTGCTTATGGTTTGGGGAGAAAAATAATACTTTTGTGGAACTCTATTCTACTGCCTAATACATATTTCATTCATGCTTAATGAACGTTGAAGACTTATTTCTGTTTGTTGTCTTATGTGAACTCATGCTTTATACACTCTGTTATTACAAGCTATAAAGTGAAATGAGAGTGGGCTTATGGGCCACTTAGCACTTACAGTTTCAATACTTTCTGCTTCAGCAATTCATGTTCAATTTTGCAAGTCTAGCTCCACTCCAGGGAAACACTTAATTACACATTGGTTTTAAATATATGAACAGTTCTCTTGTCTGCTCTATGGTTTTGTCTATTTGACACCCAAGACATGCACTGAACAAAACTGAGAGCATAGAGGAAACAAGCTGGCTGTAATTCAGTCTAAAGAAAACAAGAATCTTGTAAATCCTGTGTCATTAAAACAATGTTCTGCACTCCAATTCCCAAAACAGAAGCTAAACCCAAACCGTACAGACACACAGTCCATGTCAGCTGGAGCTGGCACAAGATATTGGACCCTGGTCCTCTTTCATTTATCCATTTGGATGTAGCCAGTGGCGCCTCAATTCATTGTCCATTCAGTTTGTATTCTACAAAAGTGTTAGCTATTTCTCAAGCCCTTCCAGTTTTCAGGTATTGAGAAAGTAGATCTTCACAACCGTATTTCACAAACACCAAACTCGGATCTCTCCGAACCTATTTTACATCTGTGGTCATACTGTTTTGTTTTAAAAGGTCACTTTACTGCAAGTAATTTGTCTAGGATTAAGTCCTCTATTGCTCCAGCTATCAAATTCGTTAAGGTAGAGATGTAAAAGCTATTATTTGTCTTTCTAATTCTTTAAGCATTTAAGTATAGGTTTAACATTTATTCAAGAAAAGTGTAAAATCAGATGTTGATTTGTAAAGAACGCACCATCTAATAGAGGAATAGGTTGTAAGGACTGCATAATCATGCTACAGTCTAAACTCCAGACCACCCAGATCTTCACCCACCGATCACCTCAAAAAACCTGTACTTATGTTTGAACAAAAGCATATTTTTAAGAAAAAACAATTCATTTCCAAACAAATAATTTCATAGAATAGTAGACTATCTCAAGTTGGAAGGGACCCATAAGGATCATCGAGTCCAACTCCCTGCTCCTCACAAGACTATCTAAAACTAAACCATATGATTAAGAGCATCGCCAGATGCTCCTTGAACTCTGACAGGCTTGGTGCTGTGACCACTCCCCTGGGGAACCTGTTCCAGTGACCGACCGCCCTCTCAGTGAAGAGCCTTTTCCTAATGTCCAGTCTGAACTTGCCCTGATGCAGCTTCATTCCATTTCTTCATGTGCCAGAGAGAGGTCACCAGAGATCCACACCTCCCCCTCCACTGCCCCCCTTGAGGAAGGTGTAGCCCGCAATGAGGTCCCCCCTCAGCCTTCTCTTCTCCAAGCTGAACAAACCAAGACACCTCAGCCGCTCCTCCTAAGTCTGGCCCTTGAGACCTTTCACCACCTTGGTCACCCTCCTCTGGACACACGCTAATAGTTTGATGTCCGTCTTATATTGAGGTGCCCAAAACTGCACACAGTACTCCAGGTGGGACCGCACCAGTGCAGTGTAGAGCGGGACAATCGCCTCCCTTGACCGGCCAGCTATGCTGTGCTTGATGCACCCCAGGACATGGTTGGCCTTTTTGGCTGCCAGGGCACAGTGTTGACTCATACTCAATTTGCCATCAACCCAAACCCCCAAATCTCTTTCCGCGGGGCTGCTCTCCAGCCTCTTGTCCCCCATTTGTATATAAAACCAGGATTACTCTGTCCCAGGTGGAGAATCCAGCACTTGCTCTTGTTAAATTTCATACAGTAATAATTTAATTAATTATTTTCACAGTGATAAATATGATACTTTATTTTTAGTGTGAGAAGTCATGTATTTTCAGATTTCAAACACTAGATTTCATTATGTGGCAGATTAAATCCTGTTCACTATCAGAAATTTTTCATCTGCAGAGGTCTTTGGTGACTGTGACCTAGTAATCTTTTAACTTTGTGTTGAACTTACTAAAAACATTTGGTTTATTAATCCTTTCTGTCTAAACTGTGTTTTAGTTTCTGGTTTACATTCCTGTGTCTCTTTTCCAGATCTATTCTTATTTATCAACATAACTTCCAAAGTGTAACCAAAATACTACAGCAATACTACTACAAATTGGGAATATTAACAATGCACCCAGAGATATATCAAAGACCAAATGCTAGTAAAATGTTTCTCTATGTCCTATGCTCTCTGAAACATAGAGTGCTTCACAAAACAGACCTGCTTCTTCTGAGTAATAATCAGATCATTCTGCTCATGAAGCCTCTGCCCCAATTCTTCTATCCTCCTCTTGTAAACAGTGTTATTTTTATTCAGGTCTTCTCTCACTGATGATTTAAGCTTTTCAATCTGTGACAGTAGCTAGAAAGCAATCAGAAGAAAAATAACTTCATATTAATATTATATAAAATATTTTAATGCTATAAAGTCTAAACAAGCAAGTGTCATGCTTAAATATTTTTAACACTTTTTTCCCCAGCAAAAACATAATGTCTCCTGTGATTTTATTGGGACTTGCATGTATTATGAAACAGTTGTCTGGATCACTTTTTATTTACGTAAGGAAGACTACCTAAATCTCAATACAAAGAAAGGGACTCACAAACACATTGCTGAGGTTGCCTAAAAATATGATTGCAGGAAAAAGTATATGACTCTATAAAAATGTTTTGGTTATAAATAGTGTCAAATAATGATATTTTAGGGAGATGAGATGTGAATTTGCATGATAAAACTAATATATTAGCTCTGAAAGTAGAAGAAAAAGGGAACAATACTTTAGGTGCACCATCCCAAAAGTAATACTTACATTACTCCTCCCTTATTCTATTCTTGCATTGTATGTGGGTGTATCATTAACTACATCCTTTTTGGGGAATGTTCCATGGTTCCTCCCCACTGCTTTCTTGCCAGAGGAGGAGAAGCATTGGTCAGACCACTATGATCTGCTCAGTTCTTACATGGTCACGCAGATGAAAGGAAAATGAAAGGAAAAGAAGCGAGAGAAACAAAGCAGGAAAGGGATTTAAAAGAAATGCAGACATAAAAAAAAATCTGAGGAATAAAGCTTTGTATAGTAAAATATATAAACTGATGCAAAATAAAATGCCATGGTGTTTTTTCCTGGAAAAGCTGAACAGATTCTGCATTAGAAAGCTACAACAGAAAAAGCAGCAGAGAAGTGATAGAAAAGAGAAAAAAAAACATTGAGACATATGCCATAAGTCCATGGTAGCAGAAGGTACAGATTAGATGAAAGTTACATGTTGGCAAGTTATATCTCAACTATCCAGCATATCCACACAACACAGAAAACACTGTATAATACAGTGCTCACAGAATTAGCTNACTTCCAAAGTGTAACCAAAATACTACAGCAATACTACTACAAATTGGGAATATTAACAATGCACCCAGAGATATATCAAAGACCAAATGCTAGTAAAATGTTTCTCTATGTCCTATGCTCTCTGAAACATAGAGTGCTTCACAAAACAGACCTGCTTCTTCTGAGTAATAATCAGATCATTCTGCTCATGAAGCCTCTGCCCCAATTCTTCTATCCTCCTCTTGTAAACAGTGTTATTTTTATTCAGGTCTTCTCTCACTGATGATTTAAGCTTTTCAATCTGTGACAGTAGCTAGAAAGCAATCAGAAGAAAAATAACTTCATATTAATATTATATAAAATATTTTAATGCTATAAAGTCTAAACAAGCAAGTGTCATGCTTAAATATTTTTAACACTTTTTTCCCCAGCAAAAACATAATGTCTCCTGTGATTTTATTGGGACTTGCATGTATTATGAAACAGTTGTCTGGATCACTTTTTATTTACGTAAGGAAGACTACCTAAATCTCAATACAAAGAAAGGGACTCACAAACACATTGCTGAGGTTGCCTAAAAATATGATTGCAGGAAAAAGCATATGACTCTATAAAAATGTTTTGGTTATAAATAGTGTCAAATAATGATATTTTAGGGAGATGAGATGTGAATTTGCATGATAAAACTAATATATTAGCTCTGAAAGTAGAAGAAAAAGGGAACAATACTTTAGGTGCACCATCCCAAAAGTAATACTTACATTACTCCTCCCTTATTCTATTCTTGCATTGTATGTGGGTGTATCATTAACTACATCCTTTTTGGGGAATGTTCCATGGTTCCTCCCCACTGCTTTCTTGCCAGAGGAGGAGAAGCATTGGTCAGACCACTATGATCTGCTCAGTTCTTACATGGTCACGCAGATGAAAGGAAAATGAAAGGAAAAGAAGCGAGAGAAACAAAGCAGGAAAGGGATTTAAAAGAAATGCAGACATAAAAAAAAATCTGAGGAATAAAGCTTTGTATAGTAAAATATATAAACTGATGCAAAATAAAATGCCATGGTGTTTTTTCCTGGAAAAGCTGAACAGATTCTGCATTAGAAAGCTACAACAGAAAAAGCAGCAGAGAAGTGATAGAAAAGAGAAAAAAAAACATTGAGACATATGCCATAAGTCCATGGTAGCAGAAGGTACAGATTAGATGAAAGTTACATGTTGGCAAGTTATATCTCAACTATCCAGCATATCCACACAACACAGAAAACACTGTATAATACAGTGCTCACAGAATTAGCTGTAAGCTCTGGAAAAGAGAGATACAATTTCAGGTGTCTGTCAGATTCTTAAATGATAAATTACATTTCAACCCTGGCCTTAACTGAAACGTCAAGATTCTAGCATAACAGAAATACAGAGATAATAAATACGTCTAAAAGGACACACTCTTATAAACACTCGAGATCTAGGCTTTTTAATCCAACAGAGGTATTGCAGCACATCAAGAACAACTGAAAAAGTAAGAAAATAAGAAAAAAGTCTCCTTTTAGTTTAAGTGGTTTGCTGTGCCACTTACCAGGGACTTTTCTATCTCATGGTCATGATGAAGGGCTTGTATTCTAGACGTCCACTTACTTTCCTGCATAGAGGAAATCAATATTAATTCCTGTTAATAACACATTAACATTTAGTTCGATATATACAGCTTTATTCTTCTAAATAAAGCATAAATACTGAAAAGATTATTGATGATTAGAAACTTGAGTAACCCCATATATAAGACCTAGAACAGCCTTCAGCATGTTTTACACATCCGAGTGTGGTTTTCTTACCAGTCACTCTAGAACTTTGCTCTACATATTTGCTCCTTCGTTTGCATATATAGTGACTATGAGTGAGAAATACACAAGTATTTTGATACATCTTTGTATATCAACAATAAGAGTAGTAAAAGCAGGGTTTTTTCCCTGAAAATAATGTCATTTCAAGCACTCATTAACAATGTATTTTGCGTAATGATGATAAAACCCAGTATTAATAAATGAGTTTTAGAATGAACTGAATTTTCTTGGATTAAATAAAAAACATAAAGTAAAACTCACTAAGTTTTCCACATCTTTGAGCAGAAGTGACCAAACTTCTGGATGATACCAGCAGTATACAAAGACCTTCACATCCCAAGAACCATGAAATAGATAATGCGTGTCAAAGTGTCAAAGAAAAAGAATAAAAAGGCTTACGGGTATTTCCAAAGGCCTCACAACTAATTTTTTTTTATAGGAACAACCCGGACATGCAGGTGAGTCCCAGAGCAATAAAATGACCTTGGCCTCAGTGGCCCTTCCTAGCTCAATCTTTCCTATAGTTGGGTCTTTGGATTGTCCAACAGATCTGCACTATCACCAGCATCTGTGCTGGTCAGATGACATAGACCTGGTACAGAAGTTGCACCTGATAAGCTCAAGTGCTTCATATGGCTTAAAAGCCACAGGTTGACAAATACTGTCAGGTTTCTTAACATTTTTTTTCATCTTAGAAAATGGAAAATTCCAATTTTTCCATAAGTGGCCTTACAGATCAGCAGACATAAATGGTTTATTAGAGCCTTCTGGAACTGAACTGCAACCATACTTGGTAAAGCTATATATAATTAATAATAAAGAATAAGAGAATATAAATAAGTAACAATTTATTTATAAAGGATAAGGGAAATAATTCCTTGATTTCCATTATAGGGATTGTACTAAATAGTAGTAAATCTTTAAAAACAGCTATTTTAGACATTGAGAGGGATGAGAATTTTACTCATGGATTTAGAATCCTACTCAGAGATGTACAAAAATGAAAAGAGCACAACTAGTCTGTCAAAGGCAATACATTGTTACAGTGTTACCTGTTTTTCAAGAAGTTTAACCACATTGTGATAATCCTGAGGACTCTGAGGTTTCTCTTCTGTAAATTCTTGGCTGTCTTTCAGCGTCCCTAAATTGGATTTTTGTTGCATATTGGACTTTTGTAACTCTAACAGTTGCTAAAAGGCGGGGGGGGAAAATGAAGACCTGAATATGTATACAGATTTTGGTTTATAAAACTGTCATTTAATACAAAATTTACTTTAAACATAACTACACAGAGATTGCATCAGACACTTCTCACATTTCTCTTTAGTTCAGCATTTATCAAATTTCATGTAATAATTAATATATACATCTAACATAAGTATACCTTGCAAATATACACAGGAACTAGCAGCTACAAAACATAGGCTGTTCTGGTAATGCCGTGCATATTTGTTTTCTCACCCATCTATACTTTTATAATTCTCTTTCTAGTCAAAACTCTGGAAAGCATTTCTAAAGCATGTATTGAAAACACATACAGTTCTGTTGTCAGGACTATAATGCAGAGATTAGTCTCCTCCATGCCAGTTATAAGAATACTAATATAAGGATACCTAACAGACAGCAATAACAACAATATCTACTAATCTGTAAACAGGCACTCAAAAGTTGAGGAGTTAGAAAAAATTGACATAGTTGCTGAAGGCATAATTCATTCATCCAAAACAATGCTATTTAAAAAATGAACTGAAATTACGTTAATAAAGTACCAGTATACAAATTTATATCATTCAACCATTATTTTTAAAGTTTTGTAAGAAGACCTCTAAGATGACTACATCACATTTCAAGTATGTGAAGTTCACTATCATCTACTGTAAATGATTCATGCCTTAAAATGTTGGAAAACTTAAAGTACTTACATTTTCTAGTGTTGAATTTCTTGAAGATAACTCCTTCAGCTCTTTCATAAACATCTCTTTCACTTTTTCTATTTCATCAGCCAATTTCTCTTTTTCCTCCTCTTTCCATTTATGAAATGACTGTAGAATTTCTTCTTCTTTTGATTTTTGCTGTTCACATTCCTGAAATTATTTTTAAAGCATTATTTGTTATTTTTCCCCACATGCAATACTAATTCAAATGCCCAAACTACGTGTGGGAAGCAGTCACTTTCAATGGGCAACATTGTGACTTCAAAATTGGAACAGGCTGCCCAGGGAAGTGGTGGAGTCACCATCCCTGGAGATATTTAAAAGACGTGTAGATGAGGTGCTTAGGGACATGGTTTAGTGGGCATGTGGGTGTTGGGTTGACGGTTGGACTCGATGACCTTAGAGGGCTTTTCCAACCTTAGTGATTCTATGATGCTATGAAAAAACAGGAAAAAACACCAGCTTCCAAAGAATTCCGGGGTAGCAAATTGTGCATTTTGCTAGCAAAACAAGTATGCTTCAAGAAGTTTTGGTAGTTCATTATTTTTCATTGAATAACACATGAATGACCTTACTTGGTCACATCAAAGATTGACCTAGTTCAGCATCCTGTTTCTCAGAGAGGCCGTAAGTATATAGGTGGGAAAGGATAATACCAGGGCAAGCAAACAGGCATGTTCTCCTTAATAGTCTCCAAGCTTTTGACTGTTTTCAGCTCAGAGGACTTCCCCAGCTTGATACAGTTTTGTAAACTTAGTAACCTTTGATAGGTTTCTCCTCCTATACTTTTGCAGTCACCCTTTGTGGCTGCGTCAGCTTTTAGCAGCTGCGTCAGCTTTCAGCAGCTGCAACATCTTTTGCCAATGAGCTCCACAGGTTTTTTTTGTTTGAATCTGGTTCCTGCTAGGTTCATTTGATGCATGCTAGGTGCTGAACTGGAAAAGAGAGTGAATGATCGATACCTATTCACTCTGTGTAACTCATGACTTCGCAGACATCAGTATCTCACCCTCCATCCCCACCAAGCTGTTGTCTCTTTTTCAGACTGACAACTCTTGGCATGCTCAGTCATTCTGAATACAGACTGATCATCCTTGTAGCTCATCTCCATAATTTTTATAATTCTATCATATCCTTTTTGAGATGAAGGGACTAGACCTACATACAGTATTTAGGCTGTAGTTTGCACAGTGATTTTTCAGAATAATTTGTAATATTTGATTTTCATTGCTGGCTGCTACTAACCACTGGGCTGACATTTCCCTGGAACTATGTATCACAACCTTAAGATCTTGCCCTTCAGTAGAAACACTCAGCTCAGAACCCCTCATTTTGTAGATGAAGTTAGAATTATTTTTTCCCAATATAGATTTACTCCATTTTATCTGTTAAATTACTTTTACCATTCCATTACCTAATCAGTCATTTTTGTATAGTCCTCAATTTGTTCACAGTCCTGCACTTCACTGTCCAGAATATACACACTTTTTAGGCAACTCCTACATCTTTCCATCACAGCACTCACTCTGAATTTGTTTTCTGACTAACTGTAATGAGACATCATTGTACACTTATGAAGAACAGGATCTTCTGTATCCCTCCACTTGAAAGCAGCAGAAGGGACCAAGAATTGGAAGCATGTCAGTTTTTATCCAAATTCCCTCCAGTAGTGGTTCTCCTACAAAAACACAGGGGAAAGATCTTCTGATCTTTCAATCAAAAGCCAACAACATAATGATACCTGAATTGACAGTGGATGTCAGTCACGGCAGACAAACTGCAACCAGTCACACTTCACATTTCTATCTTCCCTGACATCCCAGTAAAACACAGAAGCTTTGAAAGCTTCTTGTTGTGTAACACTGCAGGCTGTAGCTTCAGGACATTTCAGGCAGTCCCCTTGTAGTTAAGAGTCTCAGCTAAAACAAGTGGCTTCAAAATAGGCCCCTAAGGCACCAAAAAATCTACGCTGCACTGCTGTGAATACTCCAAGTTCCATCTCACAAGAAAAACAATGCTTCAGGGGCAGGAGAAATATGTTATAGATGTACCTCTCAGAAGTGAGGCACAGAATGAATTAGTAGAATACCTAGCAGATGTCCACATAGGGCCAAGGCTTACTATTCGGACCCTGCTTGCACTCCTAGGTGAAACTCCACCCACGCTCTTCATTTGGTCATCCAGTTACTTTTGAAAATGGGAAAAAAAACAGCAAGCTGAATGGTCAAAGGAGAAGGGGAACAGGACTGAAGAAAAGAGTCTGAAGCTGTGTTCAGGAAAAGAAACACAGCATGTTTTACAGAAGACCAGCTTCTCCTCTGAAAACAAGGAAGAAAATAATTAATGATAGTGATGTTTTGTTGATTCCCTTTAAATTAAAAATGTAGTGTTTCTTTCCAAACTTACTGGTTGGTTTTATGTTTGAAGGTCCTCAAACTCCACTAAGAAGTTCTGAATATCATTAAGACAAGGTTCTCACAGGTTATGTTAACAACCACAAAACCCTGCTTTTCAATGTGATACAGGGCAAACTGCAATACCAGGATATGTATCTAAATGAATCATTAGAAGTATTTTGTCTCTTATGCCAAGAATTTGCTCCTTCATGAACCAAAAAGCTCCCCTCCCCTTTAAAAAAATTTCCATCCCTATTTCGATAGCAAATTATCTGACTGTATTTACTTAAACTGAAATAAAAATGGTGAGACAATCTGAAATTATCAGGCTCTTAAAAGAACAGAAACAAGTAACTTAGAGACTCTTTTTCTCTTTATGAGCTAGTAAGCACTACCACAATACTCAATATCATCCTAAATAAAGTCTTGCATGTGATTACAAACAAAACTACTGCTTTTAAATCATTCCATTTTAAGGTTTTTTATTCACACAGCAGTAGCTAAGATTACTTTCTGCTTTGGCTCTCTGGTCAACCAAATTCTAAGCATTTAAATACCAACGTGCAAGGTCTAGATTGCTTTATTTCTCCTCAATGTCTCTTCCTTGACTGCTTTACAACTCTGTTAGACAGTAAAGTTCATCACAGCAAAGAATAAATCTTACTCAGTTTATAAAGTCACATATAAAATCACAGTCATATATAAGAAACATTTAATCATCACAAGATATCATAATACTAAAAATAGCTTATATTTCACCACAGCAAGGCAATTTTATCTGCTTCAAAAACAGGCCACACTTACCTTATGGACTGGCAAGTGCTAACAGAAGTGCTGTCTTAAGTATTAATTTAAAGTATGTCTAAAACAAACGTAAGGAGAAAGCAGATGTTCAAAATTTGGGGCGGGTGAAGGGGGGATATGCTCTAATGCTCAAGCACCATTGCTGCCAGGCACGCAAGCTGTAGACACATTTTTGTTCTGTTCCAGTTACAAAATGAGTGAACACAGTCCAAAGTACTAATTCTTTTGAGAGGTTCATGTTATTCAGTACACGTTACCTTAGAAAACCTGACCATATTAGCCTGTTGTTCAGCCTCTAACTGGGATTTGGTGAGCTGCAACTGCTCCTTCAGGTTATCAATCTCATCCTGCAATTTGTCTGTCTTTGCTTTCCTCTTCTGTTCTGTTTGAAAGAAACACAAATTTAAAAAATGTTTGTTGCAATTTCTGGAAATGTGATCCTTACTGCAAATGTGTTTCTATAGCATTTCAATAATATCTTCATAAAGTCTGACTCTCATAGACCACTTCTCCTTCCACTAACATGATTCTCCAAAGATGCTTTTAAATATGTATGTTCTCTGGACTGCTAACATTATCCTCAAAGACTGAAAAATATGGATATTACTGACATGTGAAATAGTTTATGAAATATTTACAAGAAAAAATATTATATAATCTCATTTCAAAGGAATCTAAGCAACACAGGCTCAAAAAACAACATATGAGGGACAAAGTGAACTCCAATTATTCAACTCTGTTAGGTTTAATTTATTCTAAATAACTTTTGTAAGGAGTCCATTTGGAATACAACTCATTATTTATCCGGAATGAGTCAGAGGGAATGTCACTGTAATAAAACCTGTTGAAATATGCAAAAATTATAACAATCTTTACCCTTGAGACATTTTATCAATTTACCAAGGATTTACTAGCCCATCATCTGGGAATCTGAGCACAATACAGAATATTATTTCAGAAATAACTGCATGGAGTATTTCCCTCATACAGCCATTTCAGACTAATTCTTTATATGATAATTAGTTCAACTGGTTCTGCAGCATCTTCCACTATCATTTTTATCAAGTGTAAAGTGCACAAGAGCTTCTTCTTCCAGTATATTAACGCTTCCTCAGACACCTACTCAGGCCCCTCTCACTGTTCCTGCTGTTTTATCTGCTGTTTTATCTGACAAGCTACAGTTCAGACCTCGCTAAATTCTTCCCACTCACTCTTCTCCCAAATGCTCTTTTTTCCTAACTCATTTCTAATCACTGCCATTTGGCAATACTTGTTAGTCCTTAGCAATAAATCATAAGCATGCAACCTAACAGGAAGGAGAGAATTTAGAGATGAATGAAACAAACTTTGAGAGCAATGTTTTTCAAACTAAACTTTTTTCAATGAAGAGAGACAAAAGTATGTAAGTTACTGATATAGCAACCAAGATTATCATAGGTACATGAAGTTAGAGTATTATTGACAGTTTCTTTTTCTCACTATATTTTACAGTCAGTGTAGTTCAGGAGAGCCTGATCCTATTCAAACTGATTTCAGGTGACCTGGATTATTTCTGTACTGATAATTCACATGTATTCACAAAATGTATTTGCCTTAGCACAATTTGTTCAGTTTACCCACACCTTCATAATACACATGTCTAAAGAGAAACTGTGCTCTGAAGTCTGCTACTAAGTATTTAGTGGGAATGCTAGTTTGAAAAGGTACTGTAAATATGGCATACAATCTTTTGTTAACTATTCTCCAGAGACTGAAACGTACGTTGCCCAATAGACTTTGTCAGTCAGTGTTGCTTGCATTCATTTAGGTGGTATCTGCCACCTAAAAATGGAATGTGAAAATCATTCTTCCCAGTTACACAAAATCATGGACTTACTATATTTACACTTTTCTAAACTATTTATCTCAAGTTTTTTTATAACATTAAAGTACATACCAATCTGAGATTCTTCCGGATGACGCCTTTGCATGTGACTTTGCAAAAAGGAATAGTTCATAAAAGCCTTTTCACAAAACTGACACTACAAAAAACAGATAAAAACATGTTCATTATTATTAGTAACATCTGTTTGGTAAGCATAGCAGTTAAGGTTTTTAACAGGCTGTTACATTTTGCCCAGATGCCAAGAGTAGATAACTTTAATAAATTCCATTTCACAAGAATAATGGCTAAAATTCTCACAGTGCCTGATTTCTGTAAAGTTATTTGTGTTATTTAATGTTGCAGTGATGGTCATAGGCAAGAATCCCTTTGTGCTAGGCACTGTACAAACTCTGAACAAAAAAGACTCTGACCAAGCAAATTCAAATTCCGATATAAATCACAGATGAGAGATGAATATAGGTAGGTAGAGAGGTATAAGGAAAAAGTAAGACAACGCTATCCAGCAAAATACACACTGACTCCAGCCAGCTAGCGTGCTGCTCAGGTATTCTTAAGACTCTTGTATCACAGCAAAGGAAAGCATCATACAGTTGGAAAAAACAATAAAGATGGGTTTGAGTATACATAAGTGAATTGTAAGATGACAATACTAGAAGGACCATAGAAATGTAAAAAGGTCAGACATTTCAACCAAAATAAGGTAACAGTACACAATTTTGCAAGAAAAGATACATAAATTAGTATGCTACCTAGCATCCTTCTGAATCATAAAGCTGTTTCAAATACTGTTCCTATAATTTACTTATTATTTTTTAATTTTAATTTTAAGTCATATTTTAAGTTAAATTTGGATCCTATTCATTTTAAAAGATTTTTTTTGTTCACCTTCAAAGCACATTCCACTAATGTTCAGAATATTAAAAACAGATGGGTATCACAAGGACAGAAGCTACATGAATATATTTTGCAACACAGTGGTAAGACTGTGAATCAAAGCCCCTAACTGCTTTAGGTAGGGTTACTCGTTACCTCTTTCTCATACTTTTTTTTCTAATAAATATATTTTAACAAACCACAAATACTCAGCTGAGTCCTTTTTCCTCATCAGTGTGATATGAGTGCAAGAGACTGACTTAACAGATTCAAGATCTCGTCACCATAATCAAATTCCCAGATTTCATCTAATATTTAAAATATTGCCACAGATAGTCAGGTATCCTATTAAAAATTTCTTTCAGCAAACACTAAAGCCATGAATTATTAAGACAAATTTTGTTGGACAAGTGCAAAAAAGCGCTAACAAAAAAAACAAAGTAAAGAGATATAGTATGGTAGCAAAGCATTGCTGCCAACCAAGAGGGAGCTTACAGTGTAACAGATTGCACATGATTTATGGAATGAAATTGGCTGTGAAATAATGTTATCTATTCAAGCACAAACTTCATGTCAGTTTGACTTGCTGGTAGTGAAAGAAAGGTCTTACTGCAGGAGACAGGAATATTAACACAGGGAATATTTAGGTTTTGAATTATGTAACATTATTCTTGCAACTACTTTTCACAGTGTTAGACACAGTGTGCACTTTTATGCTTACACTGTGCATGAGAATATAAGATTCCTGAACAAAGTATCAAAAACCTGAAAAATTATTATTTAAAATTAAATTTGTATTACTCAGATGAAGGTATTGACCAATGAGTCTCAAATTTATGACTTGTAGGTACCAGTACCATTTTATAGTAGCATTTCATGGTTGAACTTACATTGGTGGATTAAAAGCATTAAAAATGAATTCCAAAGCATGGTTACATTAGATATAAAGTGTGCCTCCACTAAAAAAGGCAAGTAACTATTTACAGGGTTGTTTGCAAAAGAGCCAAGACTTTGAGGGGATGAAATCTAAACTACCCTCTCAGGAACACCAGCAAAACCCCTATTATCTGGCACTGCAGATCAGCCAAGATCATGGCACAGATAAACAACACACAATTACTATTTACTGATCACACTGCTGCCTTGCATTTATAAACTCTAGGTCTCTGGCATTCTTACTCAGAATCCCAAAAACACTGTAGGAACTGCAGGAACTGTTCAACATCACTCCCTGAACTCACTTTTCTCACGTGAACCTAAATAACTTCTGGAGACAAGAATTTACTAACATAGAGGAAAAAAAGGGGAAGGGCAGATGTTTACTTTATATGAAATTAAATTAAAAATGGGAAATAGCTTTCCATCTCTGCTTTATTGTAAATGCCACTGAACAGAAGATTAGTGAGGAGCCAAGTTCACTACCATGTTCTTCAGCTTCCACTGAGACAGTTGTATTCTACAAATATTTCAGAAAAACTTGGTAATATTTAGCTGGCAATCACAGTATGAGAATTATTTAAGTTTACACATAAAACGATGGCAGGCAATCAGTTTTCTTCTGCAACACAGGACAGACAAACTGCTCTGTAAGTTGCATAAAGGGTTTCTAAAATGATGCCACATCAACAGCTTGTCCTTAAGACTAACACTCAAATGAATGCATTGAGACAAGGTTCCCACGAAGTCTACCATACGTATAGCTCTACTCTTGGGGCATCAGCTATCTTTTTGTTTACAGAAACACTTGAGTCAACTTAGCTGATGTCTTAAAAAATTAAACTTTGCCAGCCTGCTGAAATTGGTATTATACCGTGAGATAAGATTGTACATACTATAAGAAAACTTGTATTAGTTCTGTACTGCAACTATTCCATGATTAAGGAGAACTTCAACAATCAGGACTGCTAGTATCCCAAGAATTAAAAGAAAAAAAAACGGTAGCTTTAAACATATAGACATAAAGAGCTAGCCTGAAATCGTGTCAAGCCAGTGTACTCTCTAGACTTCAGACTACATTTGAAGCTGCAATCTGCATTCCTGAAACCTGTTGAAAAATGGTGAAGCGGAAAAATCTTTCAAGCAAATTATTACACCCAGAACACAAAAACCTTTCCCCAAAAAACAGCATGCCATGACACAGAGAGTCAGAACAGCAATGTACTAAGGCTCTTAGGGAAGACCTTTCAGGAACAGATTGTTGTGGAGTTAGGGATGAGCTACCTCACTGGGACTCTTTACCATCATGCCTGAGTCACTTCTGAGTCACACACACAAATAGAAACTTTGTGCCTGGAGAACGTTACTGCAGGAAAGTGACAACTCGCAGACAGGTAGGTTACTGCTTAGCACCGGTTCTGATGTACTTGCCCTGTGTGTTTTCTGACCACGTAGCTTATAGGCAAGGAGAGACAGCAACAGAAAGTATTAACATGTTTATCCTGGGTTTTGTGTGTGTGTATATTTGACACTTCAGATGCGTCAAAAGCAAATCCAAGAATAAAAAGCACGTGTTAGTAAAAAGAGAATTTGTTAAAGATGATGTAGCACTCTCCCAAACGTCTGTGATACCAGCCAAACACCTGTGAAACACAGAGGGGAAGTGAAGCACCCGCAAGCGATGCATTCCCTTTTTGCAAGGTCCCTGCACCTCCAGCCTCTCACCCAGCAAGCGACTGCGCCCCAGCAGAGCGGGACTGCTCTGCTGCCCGTCCCCAGCAGGCTTGGGAGGTGGCAAGGTGTGGGTGACTGGGCTGCCAGGACCTCTCCTCTCACCTGGTGGTAGCTGGCTCGGGCCTCCAGCATCATCTGCTGGGTGCTGATCATCTTCTTCCGCCGGCGGCACTCCTCCTTGAGCCCCTTGATCTCCTGCGAGCGGTGGGCCACCTCCTTGCCCAGCTGGTCGCGCTGGGCCTGGGCCGCCCGCAGGGCCTCCTCCAGGCTGCCGAGCTGGGCGCTGAGGTACTCCTGCGAGTGCAGCAGGTACTCGGTGCAGAGCTGGGCCAGGCGCAGCAGCTTGAGCAGCAGCGGGTCGGCGGGGCCCTGGCAGTGGGGGCAGCGCTCCCGCTCGGCGCTGCAGAAGGTGACGTGCTCCAGGTGCTCCTGCAGGGCCGCCACGTCCCCCTCCCGCGACACCCGGCCCACGTCCACGGCGCTCAGCCGCCGCCAGTCCGGGGCCTCATGGCGGCCGCGGAACTGGAAGGCGGGAAACGGCGCCGGCCCCGCGCCGGCCCCGGCTCCCCCCGCCGCCGGCGGGTAGTAGGCGCGCTCGGTGAAGGGCTGCGGGAGAGAGACACGGCTCAGCCGGGGCCGCCACCCGCCCCGCCCCGCCGCCCGCCCTCCCCGGCGCTCACCATGCCCGGGCCCCGCCGTCCCTCAGGCTCCGCTCGGCGCCGGCGTCCTCCGCGTCGCTATGGCAGCCCCGGCCTGCGCAGGAGGGAGGCGGGAGTGAGGCCCGGCCGCACCGCCTCCCGTCCGCCCCGGGCCCGCCCCGCCGCGCCGCGCCCCGACACATCGGCCTCCGAGCGCCCTGCCCTGGCAGCGCCCGGCTCGGCGCCTCGGGACAGGCGGCGGGCTGGCTGTCGCCACGCTGCTCAGGTACGCGACACCCGTGTCCCACTGCGCGGCACAAACCCCGTCCGCTTCCCCGTCCCGGTATCTTCTTCCCCCAGCACCTCCACATCCTCCTGGCAGCGCCGCGCTGATCAGCGCCCTCCCGCGGGTGCCAGGGCTCCTCCTGCCCTGACACCGTACGCTTGTACCAATGCATCCTTTACCATCTTCACACATTACTCTCGTCTACAAATACATCCTCAGCTATGCTATTATGTATATGGACCCTTACCACAGCTGCACAGCATATGTTTTCTCTCTCCACATTCCCTTCACTTCTATGAAGTCTATACATGGCACCCTATAGACCCATTTCACTTCACTGCCATTAACGTGCCTGCCCACCCACCACCCCGTCCCTCCTCCGTGCTGCTCCTGACTCACAAACCTTTCTCACTCTACCGTGATGTTATGCTCCTCTACCCCCGTGCTGTTTTACCCACTTCTCCAGCCCCACCTACTCATCTCCCAGATGTGGTGATGCCTGTCACCTCCCCACCATCAGCATACGGTACGTATACCGTTTCTCTGTACATCTGCTTCATGCTGCTGCACCCTCATGTGCCTCAGCTGGTAGCTCCATGCAACCTCTCCAGTGCAACTCCATGCCCTCCCAACGCCCGCACACCAACCTCCTGCCAGGTGCTTTCACACACCTTCTCACCCTAACACAGTCATACACCCTTTGCATGGTGCTTCCACATGCTCTCCTCACTCATCACACCTGGTATCACCTCTTGCAACCCTACAACCTCACCATGTCTGCCTGTCACTCCTGCCTTGCCCCACCAATCCCAAACACTTCATCCCCACGAAGCATCTCATGGCTTGCGTACACCACCTACTTCACCATCCCGTGCTCAAATACTTTTCTTCAAAGGCAACCAACAATTGGTGCCTATCTCCCTGCCTCACCACAATTCCTAGTACCCCTCAGCTTTGTTTCCCTGCTCCTGCTCAGTTGCTTCAAACACTGTCCCTAAGCAGAAGCATCCTTCTCTTCCATATTACAAAATTATCTTATTCCATTGCTCATCATTACTACTCTTCTCCAAAAACCTGCTCTTCCTATTACCATTTCTTAATATTTCAATCCCCTATGCTGTCCCTGCCTTACCACCATGTTCCATGTTTATACTTACCTGGCTTTTCAGTCCCTTCCACACACGCTTCAGTTTCCCATCCTCCTGGTCATTCCTAGATACATACCTCTCCAAGAACATTCAAACAAACATACTTGATCATACACTCCATTCCATAGGTTTCTCTACATCGTATATCATAGACTCACAGAACTGTTGTTCACAAGGGACCTCTAGTGACCATCTAGTCCAACATTCTGCCCAATGCAGGGCTATCATCAACACTAGTTCACACCACCTGTGCCTTTTAAGATGAACAAACAGTCCATGACCTCTCTGGGCAACCTGTTGCGTGGCTGTGCTCTCCTCCTGTTGAAAACGTTTCTCCTAACATCTCACCAGGTATCTGCTACTACTAAGAAAAAATTGATTCTGACATCTTTGTGACTATTCTCCAAGTAACTGTAGGCCACAACTAAGAGTGCCCCTTTGCCTTCTCTTCACCACACTAAGCAAGCACACCCCGCTCAACCTCTTCTTGTAAATACTGTGCTGTAGACCCCTAACCATCTTGTTAGCCCTCTTCTGCCCCCCTTCAATTTTTAACATTGTCCTTCCAATATAAACAGTAACATGTCTACCATTACTCACAACATACATCTACTTCCATGTAAATACCAACAATGTTGTTATATGCACTACTGCAAGGACCGTTTCCCTCACAAATTACAAGCTCTCAGTTTTATGTAGGTTTTTATGTTGGTTGTTGTGCAAAAAAGCTTGTTTGCTTTTCCCACATATATGAATTGATATAACAAAATACTGAATCTTCCTACAAACCTGGCCTCATTTAATTTAATTCCCTTCATATTAGCAGACATAGGTTGAATAGAATAGGGTACAGTAGGGTAGAGTAGAATATTTTCAGTTGGAAGGGACCTACAATGACCATCTAGTCCAACTGCCTGACCAATTCAGGACTGACCAAGAGTTAAAGCATGTCGTTAAGGGCATTGTCCAAATGCCTCTTAAACACTGACAGGCTTGGGACATCGACCACCTCTCTAGGAAGCCTGTTCCAGTGTTTGACCACCCTCTCGGTAAAGAAATGCTTCCTAATGTCCAGCCTAAACCTCCCCCGGCGCAGCTCTGAACCATTCCCATGCGTCCTATCACTGGATCCCAAGGAGAGAGACCAGCACTTCCCTCTCCACCTCCCCTCCTCAGGAAGCTGTAGAGAGCAATGAGGTCGCCCCTCAGCCTCCTTTTCTCCAAACTAGACAAACACAGAGTCCTCAGCCGCTCCTCACAGGACATTCCTTCCAGCCCTTTCCCCAGTTTTGTTGCCCTCCTCTGCATTCAAGGACCTTCACATCCTTCTCAAATTGTGGGGCCCAGAACTGCACACATACTCCAGGTGAGGCCGCACCAACGCTGAATACAGCGGGATAATCACCTCCTTTGGCCGGCTGGTCACGCTGTGTTTGATGCACCCCAGTATATATATATCTAACCTACGATCAGGGCAACCCCTGGAACAGCTACTCCGTGGTGCCCCCCATGAGCTCTGCTCTCCATACATGCTGGCTACATTCGGACTCCGTGTCAGGAGGTGAGCAGGCTGCGTATCCCCGTTCCTCTTATAGGAAACCCAGGCAAATAGCAGACTCACACTCCAAAAAGATGGACCTCTGATGGGAAGAAATGGGGGTCTGGTACTGAACATCTGCAGCAGAGGTGTCTTCCTTGCAGTCAGCGCCCTCAGCGTGCACCCTAAAACAACGACCGTGGGACACACCTCTGATTCACAGCACAGACCCAAGCATTTCCTCCAGCCCTCAGCTACCAAGACCCTATCCCAGCCATACCAGAGAGACCCAGGTCAGTCTCAGACCAGTCACTTCAGCAACCCAGGGTCCAACTCCTACCAGCCTCTCCCATCCTTCACACCCACATCTATACCCGCACAAAGGGAAAGCTGGAGGGAATGCCTCTCTTCATACCCACAGCGAACCACAAGCACTTCTCTCTTGCTTTATCCACGCACAGAAAATTTACACCCTTCTGTCTTCCCCACTTCTGTAAACAGGTTGAAAATCAACCTTTCCAAGAACATGTTTAGGCCCAGCACAAGGTTTCATTAATCTACAAAACCAATTTCAATGTATTGGAAGTTTGAACAGAGAAGGTAATAACATGAATGCAGGACAGTGAGCCCTCCTGCCTGTTGGCTCAAGCCACCCTGGAAGGCAATCTTCCAAAATAGTTGGCACTACAATTCGCTTTTTCAACCTTTAACCTTAAACCTACTGGCCATGCTTTACAGCAATACCTAAGGTTCAGTACATCTTCCATTCATATTCTTCCATCACTTATCAAGACACTTTTTTTTAATTTAGAAAGATACTGTGTGGTGTTTGTAACATTGCAGTCTTCTCCTGCAAGGGTGACATTTTTGCCACCTCATTTTCCACAAACAGGGCCTCCAGCAGTTGCTACCTTCAAAGAAATTTATTTAACATTTTTTATATATATCAAATATAGATCTGCCTGGTTTACCACTGAACTTTGCACTGCCCTGACTCCTGAAATATTAAAAAAATATACCACTAATCTCCTTTAGAGCTATTTCTAATATGCTGCAGGCTCACTTCCATTTACAGTGTATAAATACACTTTATTTGTAAGCAGCTAGAGTTTTAAAAAATGCTCAAACACTGACTACTGTCCAAAATGTTCATGCCTTGAATTCCTTAAAACACCTTGAAAACTTGTATTTGGATACTTTTCCTAGTCAAAGGAACTGCTAAGTTGTACATAATGAAATCTATCTCCCAAAGATCTGCTATATCTATTTGACGTAGGATAAATTTCTTTACACAGAAAACACATGAACTTGGTAAACCACCGATTTGTGTGTCAAAAGCAGGAGCCTGAAAAAGCACACATTGCAATAAGGGTCTTCAACTCACCGATGCATGGGTTTAATAAAAAACCCTGTTATGTAAGGCCAGCAAAGTTAAACCAAGCCCGTGGATATGCTTATTTTCCTCAAGTGATGTATCTAGTTAGGAATATCCACATGGAGTTTCACGCAGCTCCAACTCAACCTGCTTTAACTGCATGTGACCCGGCAGTGGTGCACAACTAAGCTGAGGAGAGGCACCAGCTGCCCAGGTATGTCAATGGAGACAGACAAACAGACAGAAACAAAGTGACCAAAAAGGGCAGTCACAGCCCGTACGGGCTTCCATCACTTTTTTTCCTTCCCTTCTGTCAGATCTACTCCATCCTCGGAGCTGTGCCCACGCAGAAGTTAGGGCTGTCGCCCACCCACGAGCCTCCTCGGTTAGGGGTGGCACCGCCGAAACTCGAGGGTGGTGGGCTGCGGAGGAGGCCTGCTCCCCCGGACACCCCTTCCCACCGGGGCGGGTGGCAGAGGGGAAAAGCGGCGTTTCACGCCGGCTGCGCCCGCAGGCCAGGCCCGGGCCCGGCGGGCAGGCAGCGGGGCGCTCGGCGGGGTGCTGCGGGAGCCGGCCCAGCAGGGCTGGGCCTGCGGGAGGCCTTAAGCCGGGCTCCATCTACCAGCCAAAACCTCCGGCTCCGCTTCGGAGAGCGGCCTCCCTCCCCGCTCCCTCCCGCCTTCCCCTGAGGAGAGGCCCCGCCGAGCGCTTGCCTCCCCTCACCCTCCTGCGCCCCAACGGCTGCCCGGCCCGGCGCGGGGCGGGGGGAGAAGGGGGGAGCTCCTCCGCTCACCTCAGGCTGTTGCTCCGCGGCGTCGCGGGGGGCCGGCCAGGCTCTCCGCGGAGCGCGGTTGCCCGCCGCCGGGCGCGGAGGGTTGGCGGGGCTGCGGCTGCTCCCCACCCCCTACCCGCGCGGTTACTGGTGCGTGCCGCGGAGGGAGGCAGCTCCCCTCCTCCTCCTCCTCGCCTCTCCCGTCCCCATCTCCCTGCGCCTCCCGCTGCCCCGAGGCGGCGGAGGATGAGTCTGGGCAGCGGCAGGGAGCGGGGAGGCGGGCTCGGGGCGGAGGCTGGCGGGCGGGGAGCGGGGCGCAAGCGAGGGCTCCCCCGCTGCTCGCCGACTTTCGGCTCTTGAAGCCTGCCCGGCAGATGCGGATGCCCAGGCGGGATGTCCCTTG
Source organism: Pelecanoides urinatrix (assembly GCA_013400755.1). Classification (NCBI taxonomy): domain Eukaryota; kingdom Metazoa; phylum Chordata; class Aves; order Procellariiformes; family Procellariidae; genus Pelecanoides; species Pelecanoides urinatrix. Next base: position 130,717 of record VZTQ01006207.1, on the reverse strand, counting down.
TCTTGCTCCTAGCCCAGGAGCGGCGGCCCGAGCCTCTCCGGCCAGAAGCAGCCTTTTTTCTTTCTTTTTTTTTTTTTTTTTTAACTATAAAGGAAGTTGAAAGCAGCTTTTGAAAGGTTCCCTTTTGGCATTAAAGGCGCTTTTTGTCACGCACTCACCGAAAACAATACATTTAAACTTGTCAAGGAGCGTACTCGGCAGTGGGCAGCGCGCCGGGGGCGGCCGCAGGGCCCCGCCTGCCGCGGAGCTGGAGCGGGACCCGCGGGGCTGCGGCGGGCGCGCAGTGCCGCTCCCGCGGCGGGGGTGCCGCTCGCCTGAGCGTTTTCCTGAAGAGTGCAAGGGGACACCAAGTGCCGGTGCGAGGGTAAGGCGGGAGTGTGCTTTCCCTGAAGGTATCTTAACCTAAGTAATGTCAGGTGAGGAGACTGGGCTCTACGAAAATACGTATCATGCAGGTGGAATCATTCCAACAGCTACAGACCACATCAGGTCCGCCCGATTTTCTTCTGCTTCCCTGTAGAATTGTGTTTTTCCAAAATAAATGCTGTGCAGCCTTTGTGGCAAGGAGGAAATTTCAGTTTGTATTTAATATAAAATATGCCAGCAAATTCAGTGGAGGAGATGACCATTGCACATTTACAACACCTAATCTTCATTGAGGAGTTCCATTTGGCCAGGGAGACACCATTTTTTTCCAAAGTACATAGGCAATAAGCTCTGGAAAACTTTTGGCTCTCAACATGCATACTCAGAGACTTACCAAGACAGCAACTTTCCTTCCAGAACCATGAAATTCTGTTGCAACAGTGTTGATGTGAGCACATACGCTGTGTACACCAGCTTTAAGGAAATAAGTAATCATTTGGATGCTTCAGTTTTTAATGTCCTAAGGGTACTTCAGCGTGCTCCAGTCACTAATGGGTGTTCAATCCAGAGGATCAGGCTAGAGCTAGTCTGAAGGAAGATCTGAACATGTGTAAAATGTGGACGTCGGATCCTCAGTACTGACTTTTGCTTCTGCAGATCTGCTCCTGTTGGGCTACTAAAGCAGGCATTGCCAGAGGAAGATGGGGATATCAAGGCTTTAGTGTGGTAAATCTTAATTAACACTAATAATGAAGAGAGGACTTTTAAAACTAGCAATGCAGCAGTCACAGCCTCTATAGGTCAGGCCTAGAGGCGAATATGCAATACGAGTTGATGAGCACATTATGTGAATGGTTGGAGCACTCACTTAGAAAGCGAGATGTTCAAGTGCAGTCCCTTCTGTGCCCAAGAAGTTTTACACCCCATGCCCTTCTTAAAATGCCCTAACGGCAACACGATAGTCTGTTCAGCATGCCTTCTAAGGATCTCTTGCTGAAGCTGTTTTTTATATCAAAGTAAATGCTAACTGGGTGAGAAAATATTGGAGATTCTTGTCAGTTGATGAGGGGAGGTGTGTATGAAGTGTGCAGAAACACTTGGATCTTGCTCACTTATTCTAGTATCTGTTTAACATAAAATATACAAGCAGCCTTTGGAACAACAGCTAGAACCAAGTTTTCTGTTTTGTGAGGGTAGGGCCATCACCCTGTCTGCTACACAGAGTCTCATTCTTTCCCTCTTGCTTCCTTCCAGAGCTTGATTAATCTTTAATTACTAGCCCTAAGTGGTACAGCCTCACTTGGCAAGAGTGGGTATTCTTTAACCCACATTAGTGCCCAGTTCCTCCCTCCTCATACCATATAGCTTGGTGACAAAAGTACTGTCCTAAAACACGCATGGATTTACTAGGAGAGGACCAAGAGCATTTTAGTTTTTCCCAGGCAGCATGACTTGACACAGGAGGTTTAGGACAGCCAGCAGTCCGGCTGGAGCAGACAGGTGATTACTGTTCATGCACTGGTGTGCAATCACCATAAATCCAATGCGCGCCTACATCTGCCAAGAAGGTTTCAGCTGATACCCAGCTGCATAGGTGATGTACTCTGAATTGCTGCCTTGAGAGATGGTAAACTTTCTCCATTGGCCACCTTCTGAAGTTCAGTAATCGTCACATTGAACAGACACACTCTGAGAACACGTGGGATATGCTCCTCTGGTGAGCTAGCTTAAGAAATGCCCAGCTTGTGCACACCACAAAGCACTGAAAAAGACTCTCAGAAGCTCAATTCTTGAAGACATGGTGCTTTGGGCGTTTGCAGGCAAGGTGTTGTATTTTTTTCTTTAGGTGCCTGGGAGACAGTGAAATACTAGCTTCTCCAGTCAGCTACCAACCTTTTTTTTACAGTAATAGATGATAGCTGAATGGGAATTTTAGGAACCTAAATTTGCACTGAGGCACTTAAGACTTTTCTAGAGTCCTAACTCAAAGCCCTTTCTTCCCTTTGTATTGTTTTATTCCCAGCTACTTCTACCCAGTCACACTTCAAATTTTACACACTTTTCCTATTCTAGCCTGTATATCCCATTATTGTGCACTAACACTTTATTTTCCACATGCCAGCCTACTGCGGGGAATGGTTTAAATGAAGATCATTCCTAGTTTGTGGTCCAAGTTTATCAAATAATGTTAAGCCTACATTACTACTTAACTCCTCTACTTAATGTAGAGGACTCTGGCAATTAAGAGAGTCCTCTAGAGGTAGTTTGTGTATGTGATGGTTTTATGAAACTATTATGAAGCTGTGATCTGTTGTTCTAGGAGGATTTTCCATGTTCTGTTGACACAGTGCAATGACGAATATGGGGGTTTTTGGCAGAATTCAGGAAAAGGGAGTAGGGAAGAACTGACGTTTCTAGGAAGTAGAAAGATTTTTATGGAAAGCTGGTGAGAAGAGCTAAAGAAGAATTAAGATGGGATGAAAAAACTGAGTTAAAGTGCGAGAAGTAAACCTAGGATATTGATTGGAGCAAGGTATTTGTGAGGCTTATAGAGGGTACCTACAACGGGAGAATACAAAAAGGAGAGATTATTCTGATTGTGGGGTGAAATACGATGGCATCTTGGCCATGGCTATTTGGGAAATGTCCTGGATAGCAGGGGTGTCAGGGCACATGTGGGCTGGCTGCTCCCCGTGGGGTGTCGGGGCAGGACCCGGCAGCCAGGGCCCATCCCACCCCCCAGCCAGGAGCAGGGCAGTCAGCGGGCACCGGGGCAGCCCCAGCCCCGGGCATCGAGCACCGCCCTGGGGACAGGGATGTGCCGAGGCTCAGTGGGGCCCATGGCCGGGCGGGGCAGGGCTGTGGGGAGCTGGAGACTGGCCCTTCTGCGGTGTCACTGAGGCATGTCCCTGGGGGCTGACATGGGGAACGGGGCAGGTGGGGGGAGGCTGGGCAGGGACAGCCAGGCCTGGCGGTGCCCTCGAGGGCCTGATGCAATGCCATAAGTGAAAAAACTATCTGCGTGTTTTGTGGAATGGAGGAGGATACCATATATGTTCTACAAGATGTTTTATTTGAGAGGGCAGTGGAAAAACTGTCTTGGGAGCTGAGAAATAGACTCTTCAGTAATCTTTCTCCTACAGCACTCTCAGAGTGACGCATACCAGTAATCATTAACTCTGGTGGAAAGTTGACTTGAGTAGCATGGTACAGGTATAGTAGTCTAGCCAGATTCTCAGTTTATTTAATCTTTTCCTTCCTGCCAACTCCCTCCATGGCACATTTTTCAATTTTAATGCCTATAATATTTCCATCCGTTCAATCTTTCCATCACTTTGTTTACCTGAGGAAATTCTTTAAATATGTTTTTATCACAGGAAAACAAAGCATTTAAAAGAAAAGAAAGGTAGAATGAACCACTCTCCCGTCTCCTCTGTGCCACCTCCTTCATTCCAACACACACCACCAGCTGTGATTAAGTAGTTTGAAGAGACACTGCCCCATGTAGTTTAACAAATTTCATTTTCAAGTTTGCATACTTCAGACTCTCTCCAACTAAATCTTTTCTTCATATAAAAGTTTCTTTTAAAGGTTTGTCTTCACATAACGAGTCTAGATGGATTTTACTGAGATGGCCACACAGTTAATTTATCTTCCTTTCTCGCAAACACAGAGGAAATTCAGCTTAAATCTAAAGAAATGTCTGCAAATGCATGGATTGTGAGTTTCATCTACTTTACACATGGGTATTATTGTAATAGTATCCTGTCTGTCTTATTTGTGGTGAACACCTAAGTCATATGCTGAGAAGAGCATCGTGAAGCTTTTTCACTTCTTGGCTGAGTGTAACCTGAAATTGCTGTCTCATTTCTGATGACTTTTTGCCTTCCCGTTAACTTCTTTCCCAGTATGTGAACAATAAGGTAATTGCAGGTACCATAGTTTTAGCACAGGGACACTTTCTTGACCATTCAAACCCCTTTCTTGACCTGTCATAATTTACATATGGCCAAGAGTCTCAGGGCACATGCTACATAACTCTGTGCGATGAGGAGAGGGAAGGCTGCAGGCAGGACCTCCGGCAGGATGACTGCGATTCCCCTCAGCTCCGGCCATTCCCTTGCCAAACGGAGTTTGACCAGGAGCCTCTGCAGATACTCAGCAGAGAAACTCAAGTGATGTCAGCCTCAGCCTGGCTCACTATCTGCTGTAACTAAACAGTCGCATACCCCAGAGCCCTGTCGTTGAGCTTGGGACACAGCACTGAAAGAGGAATCATATTTGCACTGCTTCCAGGTGGGCTGCAGCTCCAGATATCCCTCTTCCAACCCATGGGGGTTCACCCACCGCGCTCCACTCAGCCAAGCTCAGGCTTGCACTCAGAAAAACATCCACTGTCCATCATCTGACACGTGTGGTATTTATATGTTGTATTTATGTTGATACAATTGGAGCAATAGGAAGGTCACTGAACACTGAAACCGAATCAAGGACTTAAGTTTTTAACACTTAGCAACCTCTAGGTGAATTTTTAATGGCATATATTAGATATTTGTTCTTCTAGCAACTGCATTGCTACTGACTGGGACACAATCATTTTTGTGGACAAGAAATAAACTGTACGAAAAAGGAAAATGAACGTCCATCTCTCAGAACCTCAGTCACAAAGCACACAAGGCCAATCTCTTTCCCCTTTCCTTTTTCTTTCAAATGTTGTCAATCCTGATACTCAAAATCTAAGGGCATGCCTTAGGACTTTGTGCCCCTTCAGTACTTTTCAGAGTTCTGGATTCAGCAAAACTCTAATTTCTGAAAACAAGGAAATGAAGAGTTACAACATACCAGCCACTCTGCAGGATGTACACAAGCTTTTTGTTGTCTTCCTTAGGTTGCGCTTGTCTGCAGATTGCTGTACTGAAGGCAAGAAGGATTAGCTAGAACAAGCCTGTGAGTGTGAGGAGAGGCAATGTATATACACAGATGATCTCTGCTCGGCCTCTAGATATCTGGTCACAAGAGAGATGCAGGATGCCTCATTTCCTCAGACCATCATTGCTGCACCAGCAAGGTGAATTATGTTGCCTTTGGGACTGTTAGCAGTTAGAGGATAAATGAAGTCTGTTGATTCGGAGGTGGGTGCGTAAAAGAGGATGCTAGATGGCATCACATGCCAATGGCTTACATGCTTGTAAAAATGTGTATGAGGGGTATTCTGTTGCTGAATGGCTTCAGTAATTGCTTAAGAGATGCAGGAAACTTCCGCTTATGAGGGAAGAGTATGGAGATGTCTGTTAGAGCAGGCAGAGGTAAGGTTGCACACATACACACTCTAACTTCTAGTCTAGATTCTCAGAAGTGTGAGCTTTGCTGACCTTGGTGTTATGGGAGGACATAAGATAGGAATGAACACCTTCAGTGATGGCACAGTACTTTGTCCATGATATTTTTCACAGTTTTTAAAATCAAAGAGATGTTTGAGAGAAACAAACAGCTTGCAGTTATCATGTAGGTTTGAAACTCGGAGTTGAGCTAAGAAAAATATTTGTAATCAATGACAGGTAAACCAAAAACAGTTTCAGGGAAATCAAAACTAGTTATGAAAATAGGCTGAATTTCATAAATTGCTTCCATCAAAAAAAGAGAGTTCATTAATGTTAACATTTTCCATACATTTTCAAAACAGAATCCTTTATTTCAGAAATGTAACAGTATTTTAATGTTTGAAGCAAAGTTTTTTGACTTTTAGAGTAGCATTTTAATTGAAAATTGTTCTATGCCTTAAAAAATTAAAATAAATGTTTTAAAAGGGGTGTGTTTTCATAATAAATGAAATATTTTGCTTTATGTCAAGACTTCCCCCTCCCAAAATCAACACAAGCGAGTTTTTATCTTAAATCAAAATACTTGAAAAAATACCATTTGGGTTGCATTGTTTCAAATTGAAATTAGGTTTTAATGTGAATTATTTCTAGACTTTTTCTGGTTCAAACAAAAAACCCCAAAATATCTGCTACTCAGCTAACTCTAATTGGGACACTAAAATGTCAAGGTTAAGCATAAAATGGGTTCCTAATATCTCCTTCCCTGTTTGACACTTCATTATACCAGAAGGTTGTTAGGCAGGAGATAGTCGATGCGTTTTGAGATGTTTGGAGTTTGTTGTTGCTACCATGGCTAGTGAGAAAAGTTGCAGACATAGTATAATTCCCCTGATTAAAATAAACTTAAAATAAATTTAAGTGTAAGGAAATACTGATGTCTAATTTCCCTTTTCCAATTCTGTCCCACATAGAACACACCCCTCTTGATAAATTAACTAGTGATACAGCTTAGTGAACAAAGCAGACTTGAGAACCTGTATTACAAGAAACTTAAAAGAAATGAGACCAAATGGGCTATGTAAAGCATATTTATAGCAGTATAAATAGCAGGTGGTAGCTAGCATTTTTATATAGCATCTACACACAAGGTCATAGCATAGAGGGCTAAATAATTCCACACCAGAAATGTACTTCTCCCATCATAGATATGGCAAGGACATACGTGCAGAATTTTGTTAGGAAAATACGGAGAGGGAAACGTTAACAGAGGCTAGCCTTGCCCTAAACAAGCCTGGTCCCTCACACTCCCTTTCAAGTCCTTGGACAAAGATCAGCTTTTCCGAGTACAAGTTTAGAGCATGTAAATTAAGTTCTTGTGCTGAACTGCAAGTTGTAGGAGCCTTTCTGCTTCTATTTACCATAAAAGGAGCCCAGAAAAAGGAATTTCCCTAAAGTCCTCTCCAATCCAAATGTGAAATTACCAAAAGATGTGGCTACACAGACATGTTAACTAGATGTACACTACTATTTCATTTAGCTCCAACACAGCTAAGTTTCTGATAGGGATGTACACAGATGAGAACAAAAACAGGGTGTAAGGTCTGAGAGACCTCTTACAAGAAGCAGCCCTGAGAATAGCATCTCTGTGGTATCATCCTCTCTTACCTCCTCCTTTATTGTCATACTAGACTGTGCATGCAACATAACAGTCTGCTATATTGCTTCTTTTCCTGTAACAGGAAACTTTGATTTGTTTGGGTGATTTTGGAATCGAGATTATTAATTAAAACGTATTGCCAAGCATACTGGCGTCCTTCCAGGACCCTGTGTGTTGTCATGTCTAATCCAGACTTCTTACTGTATTATAGCTGAGAAGGCTTCTCAATTAATAAACAGAAACTACAGATTTAACTACCTCCACCATATGTCACCATATTCAGTTCACTGTCTCTATTAGAAGCAATAAGTAGCTTCAAGAGTCATTCCTTGCTAATTGCTGCCTTCTGCTGTTACTATATATATTACCAGAGAAAATTCCTTGGTTTTCTGTCTTTTGAGCACTTTGAACATTAGTGTAGTCTTTACCATCCACCCTTTCACTCCAAAACTCAAAACTGCTGAATAAACTTGTTTCTGATACCAGCCTAATTTTGATGAATCCCTTTGAAAGACTTTTCGCATTACAGCTGTATTGCTTTGCTATTTTTCAAATTCCAAAATATAATGTTGGCACATCATACGCATTTGTTTTTTCAAGTCTTTCTCCTCTTCTGCTTCTGAAATTGCACAAGGGAGTATGTGTTGAACCTTTTCTCCTAGGTTTATACTTAATACCTAAATAATATATGTTTTGGGATCTATGACAAACAAGAATGGTCCTTCGTGGTTTATGGTCTCTTTCAAGAATTACTGCATAATTACTGGTATTTCTAGCACAGAGTGACAATGATAAACGCTTTCTCTTTGAGCAGATAATTTTGTAGTGCTGGCATTACACAGTTCTTTACATTAGTGTGTCAGCCTGAAATATTGACCTTGGCTCAGTATTTCAGGGCCAAGGTCAAGGACCAAAGGCTTGTCAAGCATCTACTCAAAATGATACTTGACACTTTAATCATACTACTTTCATCTTGCTTTAAGTGATTTGATGCTTGAATCTTCATGCTTGGTATTCCAGTATGAGGTACTGAGTTTTCTGCAGATTGTTTTCTCTTAAACTTGTTATTAACAGTCCATTAAGTATATCATCATCCTTACTATTATTTTCAGTTATCTTAGGGGGTTGGAGGTGTAAATTCCCTTTCATATTCATTTTATTTGGCTTTGGTCTAATACTTTTTTCTTGAGGTAAAATCAAAGGAATTCAGTTACTGTAACAATGATTGCATTCTCCTCAGTTCAGTTTTAGGCTTTCGTATTTTGTCTTATCCACAGTGCTACAGAGTTGTCATGTTCCTCCTCATGCTGACATCTTTAGAATGTCATTCATTATTCATTTCACATCTACCACTTCTTATATTATTTCAAGTTCTTATTTCTGAATACCTTCTGCAGGTCAAATTTCAAGGTGATAGCTTTGCAGTATCATCTTCCAAATGAAACGTTGAAGAAGGATAATTACTTTTATTTTCTTCAGTCTGATCTTTCAAGAAAGCTTGTAAATTTTATCATGTAGAATAAGAAAGGTAATGTGACCGTTCCTGCACAATGAAAAAAGAAAATTTGTGGTTGCCAAATCAGACTTCAAGCCTCAAGTTTTTTACTTTCTCAGCAGATTTCCCCTGAGAATATTTTTTTTTACATTGATGGGGTATAACATATAATAAGCCCCCAATATGGATTGTTTATCCAACAACACTAGGCAAGTAATTTGAAACAACGAACAACTAGGCACATACGAAATTAGTTTTTCTGTGGTAGCTAAGAACAGATTGTATTTTCACTATGAAAAAACAGAAAAGAGGTCTCAAAAAATGTGTCAGATTGCAGGTTATCTTACATAGGCTTTAAGTTTACAGATCCAATACAACCTTTTAGCATGGAAATACTGTGCTCTGTTCAGTCCGATCACCAATTTTGCTGCACTCTGGTAAATGCCCTAATACTTCTTTGGCACGGTTGGAGGTCAGCGTACAGTTAAGGCCATGCTGACTATCTTGGCTTTGCTCTCAGTGGAAAACAGGATTGCGTCCCTGGGACAATGAAGCAGTTTGAAACCGCACTTGCCTTCCTCCACCCTATGGCTAGGTCAGGCACAGCGATGAAGAACCAGCATCAATTTACTTGTGACGTACTGCCCGTTTTTTTTTACAATTTGAGTAGTCCAGAAATACTAACTTCAAACAATTAAGCAACGATCACACCCCAAAAAGGTGACCCTGTATATCGACAACGTTAAACTCACTCCATTAGCCCCGACGCCAGCCGTTTCACTCCCCGGCTGGCCCGGGGCAAGCAGCCCGCGTCCTTCTCCGGGCCCGCCAGCACCCTTAGAGGGGCTACACCCGGGCCTGGAGCAAAACCCTCCTCGCCCCAGGAGAAGCTTGGCTGCGGTAGGAGGGAGTGGGCAAAGACAGACGAGATAAAAATACAGAAGCAGATGGGGACACTCAGGAGCTATCTTTCTGCTGGAGGTCCGAGGCCCGACGCGGGCCACCATCCCTCGCCGCCATCTCCGGTGCGGGCACTCCGCTGCGGGCGGTGGCGTCGCTCCGCCTTCCTGCGCACGCGCGGAAGAGAGGACACCGCCCTTCCGCGCAAGCTCAGTGGCGGCGGCGCCCCGCCTCCATGCTGCGCAGGCGCGGAGCCGCCCCCCCCACCCCTTTCCTCCGCCCCGCTCAAGCGGGGCCCGGCGTTGTGGGGACGGGCGCCCTCACGCCGCTTCCACGTTCGGCGAGCGCGAGGGGCGGGCGCGAGCACGGCGCGGCCAATCAGAGGCGCCCACGACCCACCCCGGAGACGTTGGAGTCGTCCGCCCGGGGCACCGCCAGTGTCGCGGCGGGCGCTGAGGGGCGGCGGAGATGGTGTCTCCTGCGGCCTCCGCCGGCCGCCTGGGCTCTGCGCTGCCCTTCCTGCTCGTCCTCTTCGACTTGCAGTACCAGGGTGAGGGTCGGGGGAGGTGCCTTGCTGTCGGGGGCCGCGCGGGGGTTTGTGAGGGGGCGCGGGGGAGCTGCGGCCCGACTGGGGGGTGTGTGGCAGTAGGGGGGCGGGGAGGGCTGCCGCTTCCCTTCGCGGCCTGCCGGGGCGTGGGACAGAGAGCCTGGGGTGGGGCTGCCGCTGGGCCCGCAGCAGTGCCTGGCCGGGGGGAGCTGGCTGATCGCCCTCCCCGCTTCCGGGCTCTCGTTGGCGGTCGCGCCGGTTGGGGGTCTTCGGGTGTCCGCCCGGGCTGTGGGGCAGCCGGCATAGCCGGGCCGAGGTGCCGGTGGAGAGCGGGGTGGACACGGCGGGGCTGCGGCCTGCCCGCCGGGAGCCGGCGGGCCTGAGCCGGACGGTGCGCGGGGCTGGCCGGGCCGGGCAGGGGGGAGGCCCAGGGGCCGCCACCTGCCATGGCGGCAGGGCAGCCCCCGCGGGACGTCCTGCGGCGGGAATGTTTCTGGAAAGGGTGTGAGGAAGAAGGAGGTACGGAACTGCCACCTCATCAAGGCTGTTGCGAAGGGTGTGTAATTAAGGGCACCGCCACTGCTTGTAACCTGTTTGGTTTTATCTGAATTCCTGGCGGTGCTGTTTAAGGTAGCTTGATGTGTGCTTCCTTTCCCTTGGTCTGCTGACAGGCTGCCGGCTACTGTGAGGTCTTGAAAATGTCGTGGTGTCCTCGAGTGTGAGTGTGTGACAGCATTGGCCAGTTCCATACTGGCCTTGAATTTCTCACTTCTCTTTGAATTTTGTGCAGTTCCCAAGTTCAAAGGCTTTCTCAGTGGTCCTCCTCAGCCATAGCCATTATTAGTGCCAGACCTACAAATTCGCTGAGGCTTTTGACAGTTGTGTTGCACTTGTTTATGTTTTTGTTTTGTTGTTTGGGTTTTTTTTCCCCTTCCTGCTCACCTCACCATTGGTATTTGAAGTTCAGCAGAGAAGTTTATCCGCACTTCGTGTGACCTGTTTACTTTCAAAGTATGCTGTCAGCAACACCTGTATGGTCAAACTTTTATTCACAGGCTCCTGTTAAATTTATAACTTGGTTATACAATTGTGCACGTAGTCAGAGTTTCACCTGAGGAACGTTCTTTAACTGGCAGTGGCAGACTGAAGTGGAACTGAAGCTGTCAGTAGTCAGAATAAGTCTGTAGACTTCAGACTGACCTGGGCTTGACATTAGAAATTCAGTTGATGAACTAAACTAATGAAAACTTCAGCTGGCCAAATGGCAACAAAAACATACTGTGGCAAAGATGCTCTGTAGCATAAGACTACATACTGTGGTGTTGAATTGGTTTTTTGGATGTGTATTCTGGTAGTGTTAGAGGAAAAATAATAATTGTGTTCAAAGTATACTTTTTTTTTCCATAACATTGTGGCAGTGATGCTCCTGCTGAGGATTCTTTATTTGGAGTTGCCAACCTATTTCAAGCGTATGGTTTAATGGCTATGTGGACTTACCAAAGCCACATTTCCTAATTTGGGGTATATTTTCTTAACTTCAGTTAATAAAGATGTACAGTAATAAAATGAAAAGTGATGGTTCTGGATCTTATTTACTGAACTTACTAACCTCTTAGTTCATGAGTTTGTTTTCCAGAGTAGTTGTTAGGGAATTTAGGGGGAGGTTACATTATTTAAGTATCTGGATCTTTTTTCCCCCCAATATTACTAGTCTTTGAACTCAAAGGTGTTCATATTCACATTTAAATTTGCATCTTGTGGTCTTGATAATAGAAGCCTGCCTTGTGCCATCGGATTCATGAATCAGTGGAAGTCAGCCTGTATTAACTTCGTATCTTACAGTTGATATCTATGAATACTAATTTATATCTGGCTGGTAAATGAGTTCAATAAAAAGGCTTTTGAATAGTTGGTGATGTGGCAGTTCAGTGCTTACTGTTGGGTTTCCTGAATTTCTCCTCTTCAAATACCCTGACTTGTGCTGAGTAAGCTCCCATTTGACACACATCACCTCCTGGGAAGATTCATCCTTCATGGCTCTTTGTCCACACTAGTCACAACAAAGAGGCAACTGAGGAGGATAGAGGAGTATTGTTCCTCATATCCTTCTCCTCCCTAGTAGTAAAAAAAAAAAGGAAATGTAATAAGGGGAAGAAGAAATGGGCTTTGAGTATATGCAGCTCAGTTGGTTATTGTCAGACCGCTAGCCTTAAGTGCTTCTCTCACTCCCATCCTGTATCTTTCTGTCCTGATTTTGGGAGGGTTTTTTCCTTGCCCCAAATTGCAAAGCATACTTAGGGGGGTGGGGGGTAGCTTTTCGGTTTGCCAGTCTTAGCTATATTTACCAACTGTCTTTGCGAACAGAGGGAGTGAAAACTTGGGTGAAAGTTACACATGGCTCAACTGGATGCTGTGAAGCTCCTTGTGAGCCTTTTTGTATTGCTCCTGAAACTGTGGTTGCTTGTCCACTTCTTACTTTGTTCAGTCTTGTGCTTGAAAAACACACTTGCAAACACCCATAAAAGCAAAGCCCAAACTTGTTTAAAAGTAACAGCAAACTTAAGTCTTATTATTAAGGGTCATTCTGATCAACAAAACACCCCAAAAGCAGGATCTCCCACTCATATGACAAGACAATCGTCTCTTTTATGTTAAAAAAAGAAAAAAAAAAGTTTAAATTATTGTAGTTAAGATTAGTGACATGCATGTTTCTTCTTTGTCTTTGAATTCTGTTTCTGGTACACAGAACTAATTCTGTTTATTTTCATAGTTATGTTATTCAGCTTGGGGACAAGATTTTTAAAAGTTGGTGGAAATTCTGTAGGGGAAAAAGGAGTGTGTAGACAAATGTAAAATCTTGAAACTGTTTTCAAGTTGGAGGGCTTTCTTAAGCTTTTTACACTGTGGATATGACTGATTATATGAGGATATAGTTGAAGTTTGTATACTTAGGTACCCACATATTAGCACAGTTATTCTAATAAAACAAAAATCCTACCAGGAAGTTATAATTTATTTGAAGTGAGTGTACTGGAAAAGCAGGTTAGCTGCACCTGCTTATATTTCCTGTGCCTTCTGACCGACTTCCTCCAAGTTGTCAGGGCTGGTACCAATTCTTATCTGGGAGTAGTTTGGTGGGGGTTTTTTTGTTGTGTTTTTTTTGTTTTGTGCCAGGACTACAGACTCTGAATGTATCCAGAATATCTGACTTGATTTGACAGTTGAGACTCTTTGTGTGTGGTTGTCTGAGGTCTTTGGTGAATAGAAAACAATTAGAAGGCTTTAGAAATAACACTCAAATTAAAATACTTGGAAGTTTTTTTAAAAAAAATAGTATGCTTGCATATCTCTTGCATAAACTTAGTTTCTTGCTGGAGCATACAAAGCTTCTTCAGCTGTAGTACTGGGCCCTTGGCATCCAGCTCACTAATGACTGTCTGTCTGTTGGAAGGAGCTCTGTGGGGTTGGTTTGGTTTTTTCCTCCAGTTGAACTCAAGTACTTATGTTCATTCCCAGACCAAAGAGTGAATAGGTACCCAAATAGGTTACACAGAATTTGAGTCCTTAGACTCCTGTGCCTATGTTAACAGTTTTCAGATGTGTACTGTGCGTTGGTTTGTTTAGAGCACTTGTTTGCCTACAGCCAGAAAATGAATAAGTGAGATAGATATATATATATATGAATAAACAGCCCAACTATCATGTCAGTGTACAGTGTTCCTGAGTAGTTATGGTGAATGTCACTTTTCATCATGGTTACACTAGCCATATAGGCTCCTGGTGGAGACTCCCATATCAATTTATGATGTTCAGCAGCTTGCAGAGCCAAGTTTTAATGTATGTCTAGTATAATTAGTTTTGATGTGCAGGGAACCTACAGTCCTTTACAATTTGCCTTATTTCTCTATCCATGTTGCTCCTGCTTTTCTTACTTACCTGTTTTCCATTAATGGTCACCTTTCTCATTTCCTTTATTTATTATCGTCAGTATTTTCAAGGAAAAAGATGGCTCTCCTGCCTAAGGTATTATGTAACTGTAAAACTGTGCTGAACATAATGTGTGTGAAAGACACTGAATAGTATAGGTACATCGTAATTGTGGAAAATCTATTCTTGGAGCTATCTTTATGTGACTAAATGTGCAACAAGGACACTCCCTCAGATGCTTGAGACGTGAAAATTGGATGCCATGTTTAGATGGATGGAAGGTTCATCAAAGAGTGATTTTATAGCCCACTTCTAGGATACCACTCCAAACTGACAAGTTTTGAAAGATTTCAGATATTCATATGTGGGGAGAGATGGGAGGGATGAAGCTTGAGAATTTTTTGCTTGTTTGTTTTAGCTCATGTTAAATACTTCAGTCTGTTTATGGTTTGATACTGATTTGTTGCTAGTATACTTCCAAAGCCAGGGAAAATTGTGATGGGTTTTTTCCAGGTTGTTTGTTTGTTTCTCTCCAATGCTTGCTTTATCATTTTAGAGGACATAGGACTACTTGGTGATCAAAGCTTTAAGCTAGAGAATAAGCAAAATGGCAGAGAAGAATGTCCCTTTTTCTGAAAATTGGACATTGACGTTAAAGCTACCTTGGAAGTAGAATACTGTGTGTGAAAAAATTACTGTCAAGAAATACTTCTCCACAATCAGTGGAGCTATTTATATTTTATTCAGAGCTATACATACCTAGAATGGGTTTTAAAATGCATCGTTTAATAAGATCCCCAAATCGACTCTATGACAAGTAGTTACTATTTTAACTTCATCTATTTAAACAAAAATAATTACTGACTGGAAATTCAGGGCTTATTTTATAAAGTCATTTCCATTAATTAAAAAAAGGAATTTGTTTGCTGTCATTGTTCTAAAGTAAATAATTGAACTGAAGCCCTTTAATCTAGTTTGCGGAGTATTTATCAATCCTCTAGCAGATAGATATTTTTCCAGTGGATACAGAGGATATTTTGTTCATTTTAATATAGACGGCTTGATGATTCTCTTATAATGTGGAATTAAAAGAATTATGAACTGTATTAATGAGTAGGAAAGGAAAATTAATTTAAGATCCCAGGTGCTGAGAGCTCCTAGTTCTAAAATCTTGATGATTTGGTGATCAAAAATTATTGTTCTTTCATTACAAATACTTTGTTGTTTAACCACCTTTCTTTGTGAGAAGTTTTGATGTACTTTCCTTTGATCTGTGTAGCGTAACATTTTTATTCAGACTGTAAGAAACTACTTCAAAGTGCTGCTGCATTTTTGTATTTAAGATTAATTCAAGTGCCTATCTGAATTAGCTCGATACAAAACCTGAGTGAAAGAAATTGATTCCTAGTAATTGTAGTTCATTGTTTTCTAATGTAATGTATTTATTCGGGATTTTAATACACTACCTTGCTTAAATTTATGCATACGGTATGGTCTTAGTAAAAGAAAACTGGTTTTAGTGTGAAATTTTTAATAGCCGTAAACTGGTAAGTTGTAGTGAAATTCTGTCCTGATTTGAAGAATGCTGGAAGCAGTACAAGTGAAAAACCTCTGTGGCTGAATTGATGTATGTACAGCATGTACTTGCACTTAGCTGCTCATTTCTTCTCAACGATAGTCTTTCCCTGTTGGTTGAGCAGCAGCAGCAATTTATTAGCTTTAAACTAAAACCAGTACTTCAAAAGCATACCACTTTAATATGATTTTCATACTACTGGTTAAATGAAAAGGGAGTGAGAATTTTAATTGCTTATATCAAGACTTGTGCTCTGGAAACAGTTTGCCTTGGAAATGATCAAGATGAGACAAAAGTGCAGAAGATGAAAACCCAATCTCTGCAGTAGCTAACAGTTCTCAGCTGAGTCCTAAGTTATCAGTAGGGTTATGAAATTTAACTTAAAGCCTTTTTATATTTGCTATGGGTGCATTTTGAGTGTATTTCCAGTTTCTTTTGAGATTGAAAACCCACAAATTGTTTTTATAGTTGATGTATAAAGCTTGATGTGCAAAAGTATGTTACTGCATGTATAGACAGGAATAGAAATGTATATTTCGTGCCTTCTCACAATGCAATGCTTTACAGTGTTTATCTATTTACTTGGACGTCCTTTTTGGGACAGGGAAGACATGCTATGTGTTTATTAGGCTGCAGATTGTTTTAGTATGGGAAGATGTGACTTCTGCCTCTATATCAAAAAATGTTTGTTATATGTGTTGTCACTGTATGCATTTAGTATAATCAAACTGGTCATTCAAAACTTTGATCTTTTTGTTTTTCTTTAAGGAGCTGAATGTGGAATAAATGCAGAAGTGGAAAAACAACTTGAAATGGGAAAGAAGTTATTGGCTGCTGGACAGCTAGCAGATGCTTTGTCTCACTTTCATGCAGCCATAGGTATGTATCTCAGGAAAGTGACTCTTGCACTGAAATACCTTTGGGTAAGGTTTTTTTTTCCTACTATTTGCTTCATTAAATATCCTGTTTTCTTGCAAATTGCATTCCATGAGTCACAGAAGTTGGGGCACCTTTAAGCAGCCATTTGGACGGGAGCCAACAGAGAAGCAGTAGAATATTTATGCTTTGGTTTTGATAAAAGAAACTACATGATACATGAACACTTCAAGTCACTGCTGTTCTGTAAGCTGGCTGTATGGAAGTAATTATAATTGACCGTGGTATTCCCTGTATCTAATCCCATCAAGATTAGGTTTTACCTTTAGGAAGTTTTTCAAAGTATGTCTTTGAAAGGTTGAATTTATGCATGCTTTCTTCTCTCCAGCACTGTAAAAAATTCAAATTAAAATAGTCTTTTTTTTTTTTTTTCGAAATTAAATTTTGAAGTGGGTGATACCTCAGTGAAACTGATGCTACACGTTTGAGATACTGAACTGGTAGTGAAGAGCGTATTAACTGTCTGTCTCTTATACTCAATTAGTGAGTTTTGCTGTTCCGTGTTTTCAAAAAACTGAGGAGTTAAATGTTTACTTTTAAAAATTTTAAAGGAACTTTGCTGGTTAAAATCCTTGAATTCAAGTGTAGAGGCAGACAGCACCAATAAAGAGCAATGTCCATTAACACTATGATTTTTTTCTTTCATGGGGTTTTCCTGGTTTTTTTAAGTTGTTGGACTTCATTATAATGTGTACAAGTGCATCATTTTCTCTGTGAGAAGATTAATACCAAGGTGTTACACAGTAATGAGTTATTGAGACTTTTCTATTTATGCCTTGGTCTAATAGTGATATGTAAACAAAATATCTGCTGATTCTGAGCTATTAATATTTTCTATGAGTTCTCCAAGATCAACTTCCCTTATACAAAGGGAGTGGAGGGGGGAGCTTCCGCTTTTTCTGTGCTATTGGAAGCTCCTTATTCCACCGAGAGGCACTATGTTACTCCTTTTGCCTTGTGTGTTGCTGCCAAAGCATTCCTGTGGGATCTGAGCAGAGTTAGGGTTACAACATGGTTTGTTTATTCCTTTATTATTGGTTGGCGAGCTTTAGCTTGGATTTGGTGAAAAGTCCAGCTCGGTCTGTGGCCATGTGAATGCTGGTGGTGGTACAAAGGCAGCAGCAGTGTGAGGTGGGATGAGCAGTGAGGTGCCTGCATGGGGTGAAACCTTCTGCTTTGCCAGCAGTGCTCGAGCAGCTGGTACAACTACAGTGTGACCACCTCCATTATGACCTTGATGGGATTCTTAGTTGGATGTTGATTTGAGCCTGATTGCCTAAACTTTCATCAGACTTCTTTTTTCTTTGTATTTTGCCTTTTTGAAAAGATCTTTAAACACGATTTGCCTACTGTGTTTGTAGAGGAGGGTAGAAGAAATTTCTCTAACCCTTTTTTGCCTGTACTGCATCATTGTAAACTGTGATCTTTTTGTCTTGCTTCAGCCACCCTATTTTTCTTTTTTGCAAACATCTAAAATAAGAGAAAGCTACTGACCATTTTTTCTCTCTTCAGTTAAATTTTCAACTCTTTCTTCCGTCCTGTCAAGTTGATGGCTCATGCCGTGTCTCTGGGTAAATGTCAATTGCTGTTCGTTACTGTTGCTGGGGAACTGAGGCAAAACCATATTCTGACTGTCAGAAAGATTGTCATCTGGTGCTGGAACGTGCTTTCTGGGGTAGCTCTTTTCTATCTTTCATCCCTTGTGTATTAATAAAGTTCCTTAATTTCAGCTGTTGATTTGTGCCTACTCTACACATTTAGTTGTATGCAGTAGGACTTAATACTTCCTTTTTTTTAAAGGTAGTAACATTTGAATTTACTTGGTGTCCATAATGCTGGCATACAAGCATGAGAGTTGTTATTAAATTTCAGTGCTGGACGTTAGCATTTCCACAACCAAGACATTGTAGAGGAAGAGTGCAGATACCTTTTCCAGTGAGGACTGAACTAGTGTTTTGGTAATGGAGGTGGCCAGCTATGAAGCTTGGTCACTGACCGTAAGATTTTTGGCAATGCTATTTGTTCCATTTATTTTAAAGTTCAACTTTAACCTCAAATGAGGTGAGGAAGCGAAATACTTGTTTTGTTCCTTTTGTCCACAAATTCTGGATTGATGATTCTTTTTTTTTTTTTTTTTTTCCAAAGCACAGTAAAACGTTTACTGTATTCTACTGCATATGGTTGTTTGGGTGGTCTAAGCTACCTTTCCTTGAGAGCCCACAGTAACTGCCATCTGTTTCTTTGAAATACTGCATAGAGAAGAATATTAAGAAAATTCTTCCTGGTTTCAGATACTGATGTTTGGCTGCTGTAAGGGTGAACATAGTGCTAATCTGTGCTAGCCTAGAGGTTGTTAAAATGGCTGGATCTTGGAAGTTTGACCAGCAGACAACATGGAATATGTGGGCCTTGAAGTTAGCCTTCAGGTTTTGATAATGTACGTGCATTTGTCTGCTCTTGAGATGGGGTGTTGGTGCCCACTTGAATATTCAAAGAAAGAAGTTGCTGCTATTTCAATGGATGGTCTAAGGGGTTTATGCATCTGTGATGACATTGGACTAACATATTGGTTATTTTGGGATTATTTGCTTGCATCCTATATGATAGACAGGGACTGGGATGGAGAATGACGAATTAACATGCTGTCAAACGTAGGCCTGCAGTTGGAGATAAAGAGTTAGTATGTAGTGGCTGTTTTCCTGTACAAAGCTGAAAAACACGTACATATTTAAACTTCAGTACTCTTTAATTATTTGGCATTTACTGTATTTCTGTAATCTTTATTGTTAAATAATCAAACTGCATAGAAAACGTAATATTTTTAACATTATCCAAGCAACGTTTTATTGATAAATACCATTTTTTCCAGTGGCTTAAAACTCAGGTAATATATTTTTAGTCATTACAATTTCACTGTACCCAAAGTTTCAGTTGCTTTGAGACAGTATTCTGATTACTGTTCCTTCACTTGCAGAGGGAGACTCTGATAACTACATTGCTTATTACAGAAGAGCCACAGTGTACTTAGCCATGGGCAAATCTAAAGCAGCAATTCGTGATTTAAGTAAAGTGGTTGAGTTAAAGCAGGACTTCACATCAGTAAGTATTACTGGAATTGAAAATTGTTCAAGCGTAAAAAAAAAACCTGCTTCGAAGAAGGTTGTTTTTCAGATTTTGCTAAACAGAAGTAGAAAATACATTATCACTCAGAAGGCTTTAAATAGGATAAAATAATAGCAATGGTGTATGTGCTTGAATTTGCAACTATGCTGAGTACAGTCTAACCAGTTATTCTAACAACTAACAGTAGTTATATTAAGTTCATGTTTCTCATGGGTTTGTGCTAAACACTTTCTGTCTCTCACTTGTGGTTATTCTCTTAGTCACCAAGGCTATGCCCTCTGAGAGTGAGGTGGGGAAGAGAGCATGCAGATGCCTCTGTTTTTCTTCTGTCTTAATCAGCATTTGATTTGAGGCATCTCTTCTCCACTGGAGCTGTCCTAATCTCACTGCCTTCTTATGGGATTGTTGCAAGTTCTGATTTACTTACCCCTTGCTCACTTCTGCTTACCATATGTGGAGACTGATGCTGGAGTCCTCTCTATCTGATTCTCTCTTCTCCCTTTTCCATGGGCATGTCCTGTATAGCTTACAATGAAGGAGAAAATGTTAAATATGTTGTTATATGAAAATATTCTTATCATAAATCAAAATATTCTAAATTATTAACTTGTCTTTTTACATAGCTTCTATTATTCTGAAAGTTTAGTGAAAGAATTGAATGTGGGGATTGTTTATTATTTCTGCTAATTTCTTAAAATCTATAAGCAGTTATAATCAGGAAAGGGGTGTAAGGTAAACACCTTTGTTTTATGCAACTCTTCAAATGAGTTCTTTCCATGAGTTGCAGCTGCTCATAATAACTGACTGCTTTTTGTCCCTCAGTTCTGGTGTAGAGTGATCCTTTACCATCAAACAGGCCTCATAAGAACATTGTCAAATTGAGAAGACAAAGAATGGGTGTTGAGATCTCCGTTTCAGCTTGTTAGCTGTAGTAAAATGAAACTTTTTTTTTGCTGCTAAACGAAACTGAAGCTTATTTTCATTTTGCTGAATTCCAATTTGTAAATCAAAAGGAATTATCTTGTGTTTCATTTCAGGCAAGATTACAGAGAGGACACTTACTGCTCAAGCAAGGAAAATTTGATGAAGCAGAGGATGACTTTAAAAATGTGGTAAGTTGGAACTAATTTGAACTATGTCACTGCTTTTAAGGTTGGGTTCTGAGCCAAGGTTTCATCTTGACTCTGATGCTCTAGAGCATATGTGTATATATGCCTGAGTGTGTCTTTCCTGTTCTTTAAAGGTATTGTAGCTAAGCTACCTTGTATGAATAAATGACTGAAAGTTGCAGGTTAGTGATGAAGATGAAATCAGAAGGTGTTGCATGAAGTTGCACAGCACTACAAAAAGTCTCTTTTTTTGTGTGCCTGGCACTTCATGATCTCTGCTTGATGACACCTATACTAGGGAGCAGTCTTCATTCAGAAATAAAGGATAAGTGTCATGGAACTCGAAGTACGTAACTGGACCCTGATTTACATCACTATATTCAGCTCACCCTGGGAAATCATTAGGGGCCTCACGGGTAAACCTTTGAAGGTTCCTATCTCTTTTCACTGATTGCAGAAGGATCCTAGGCTCTTAATTTAGTCACTGGGCTGTTAAAATCAATGAATTTCAGTGGCATGCATCTGTGTATCTTCTCATCTGCAGAGGAGTTCACCATCATTCATGTGTTGACAGTGCTTTCTTTCCATGATCAGGAAGTGCCCAGAGTTTCCAAACAAACACAGTTGGATATTACCCACCTAAAACTCACTTGGCTTGTTTTTTCTTCAATGGGTATTTTGTGCATTTCAGCCTTATGCCGCAAAAATAAGCTGATCTAACCCCAGAAGAAAATTCCTCGGAGAACATGTGCACCTCTCTGTTGCGCAAAATTTCTGTAAGCATGAGAATAAATAAGATTCATTCTTAGTCTTGCTCACTCTTCAAGAGTTGCTAGTTTGAACAGCTTGCATGTCCCTTATGCCAAAATAAATAGAATTTGCAAGTGTAACTTATGCTTCTTCTTGGCCTTCTTTGAAGAGTGCGATGGAGAAAGCAGTTCTGTGTTGCAGATCACAGATGTTTAATGGAAAGCTTACTGGTGAGTACGTATGACAAAACCAGAGCAGTTACACTGTATGCTCTGCAGGGCAGTTGGGAGGAGTGGTTCTTGCAGGTATAAATGCACCAGGCAGTCTTTGTGTTTGTAGCAAAGCTACAGTAGCTTATTCTGAAATTCATGTAGCAATGGCTTCTCTGGCTGCTGCTGCTTCCTCAGTAAGTTTCTTAGGAGTGTGTGGTCTGCAGTTGCATGTCTGATTGCAGTGCAGCCCTGCTGTTGGCAAATGTGGGAGAATGTCATTCAGCTCTGATTAACTGAGGACAGTTGCTGCAATAGCAATTACATGATGTTGGTGTTGATTCTGAGTTTGTGTGTGCATCTCTTTGCAGTTACAGTTTCTTGGAGTGTTGCTTAATACTCCATATGGAAATGCTTCTCCAGTCAACTGTCAAGTAGCTTGCCTTTTTTTCCAAACCAGCTGGAAAAATTTAGATTGCTGCCTTCGGTCAGTCAAATAGTTTCAGTCTTCAGTCAAGTTTTAAATCTGAAGTAGAACAGAGTTTCTTCTCAGAAGCTGACTTAATGAAGATACCATATTGGTCCTAGACCCTACTTCCAGTTTCCTTGGTTCTATGAACAATATTGCCTATGTACTTAGAGAATATGGCAAGCAGCTCTTTTGAAGAGCACAATTTTTAGTTAAGACCAATATATGCAAGCCAAGTAAATCAATATTAAAGTAATCCTTTGTAATTGGTTAATTTATTCACATGGGGGAGGGGTTATCCCACATACCATGACTCTTAAGTAGAATGCATATATATTTGAGAGATTTCCCTTGTTTTCTTCTAAATCTTTCAGATAATCTGATTATTTTACCAGTTCTCTGTATGTCTAAAATACCTACTTTACTCTGGCAGTATGTTAGCATCTAAATATGAAATTGCATTTCATTTCAAGGTGAGAGGAAGTCAGCGTCACAATACTGTGACATGTATTAACATTCTGTGTTTCTCTGGGGTTTTTTTGTATATGAGAGGAGAGAAGGAGGAAGGCTGTTAGGGATTGAATATCTTTCCAAATGATTTCAAGACTCTTACATCCAGACTCTTTGCTACCAAAAGTGACAGGGCAAAGGTAAACGGTAGCCACTAGGAAGCTTTGACTCATACTGTAAGTCAGTTGTCAAGGAGCTAGAAGGAATAAGTTGTAGCTTGAAATGAAAGTTCCTTCTACTACTAGGGCAGATACGGCTCAAAGAAATGCCAGTGGAATCTCAATAGCTTTTAGGCTAGAATTAGTCGTGGACTTGAATACCTAAATTGCATGTTTTACATGTGAACAGAGTATGTAATCTATGATTCTGCTCTTTATCTGAGTAAATGTAGGTCAGGATATGAACAGCCCTCTGCCCTTTTACTTTGGCTGGATACCAGCTGACTAGAATACTTTCATTCTGGATAAGCATGTAGCACATCAGCAAACTTTGGTGTCCAAATCTGGACCTAAACTGGCAAAAAACTTTGGCCATACTGCATTAGTAGTGCATAGGCTCTAAACCTGCAAACAGTCACTCTAAGTCAGTAGGCATGCTGCAGGACATACATTTGAGTCTGCAGAAGTTGAGTATCATGGAAAGGTGGGGTGGAAATGCTGTATTTAAAAAGCAAAACAAACTTCCACCTCATCCATCCCCCTTCACTGAAAGCGAAGTCTTAATTTGCAGAAAAATTATCCACTTTCTTTTACTGTGCAAGGTTTCAGGATGTTATCTAGAATAGGTGGTCCTGAGGATGTCCTGTGCTTACAGAAATGAATTGTGGGGTGTCAAATACCTGTTTTTTCCTGGGGAAATAGTTGTGTAGATGAGATGGACTTTCTTCTGGTAAAGCCAGCCTTCTTTGAAGTAGATTGTATGGCCTTGAATGATAGTAGATGTGGTATCTCTCTTGTGATTTCACACAAGAGATTGTTTGGGTCAGGTGTTAACTTCAGCAGGGTAGCTCAGATTTGAAAATATTCCCCACTTTTGAGTTGGAGAAACCATGTCAGGTTGTGGAAACTAAGGAGAGTAATTTTACTTGAACTACTCAAGGAACAGGCATGTAGGAGTGAGATGATTTGTAAATCGCTGTATGATGCTTGCATTAAGAGTCACTGTCACCAGTGTTGGTTTCTGTGCCTACCAGCACTGCAGAGTGACTGAAGTAATGAGCCATCTGAAAAATGTTGTTTTCTCCTAGCATATTCCAGAAGTCTGTTGAATCCCAGTGGAGACTCTGAAAAGCTTTTTTTTCTTCCTATCCCTCTTCCACTCTCTGCTGGAGTCATGCTCCTTGAAAGGGATCTCAACAGTTTAGGAGATGCAGACATTTTGAGGGAGAGAGAGAGTAAGAAAAATTCAGCCCATCTAAATGGAGGTGAGGATGACAGGTAAACTTTCCCAGCTTATAACAGCAGTGGTTTTGTGTAGAGGTTAAAAAAATCATTGAAACTAATCTTTACGTATAATAATAAAACTATCCTTTAGTGTATACTTGTGGAAAGAAAAAAAATTTCATACCCTTAAATTCTTTCTACATAGTTTTATAGTATGTGGGAAAAACTTCATGAGCACCCTAAACCTCTTTAAGGTTATATGATTGCTAAGCTGAGCAGTTTCTCTGTTTGGGTGTTTCTACCCCCTGTGGCATATCGGTACTGGCTGTCTCATGAGGCAGTGTCAGTATGAGAGCAGGCAGTGGGAATGCCTGACTGGAAAGGATGGGAGTACTCCTTTCAGGAGCAGAGCTCTTGAGACCCCAGCCTTCATGCCTTATTTTTAGATTTTCTTCTGCCCCTCCCTTGCCCCGTACTTCCATGTTGGCTGATTCAGACTTACGCCTTGACATGTTAAGCAATACTACATTTCTAGGAACCTCTCCTTTTGGCCAACAGATGCACCAAGATGATGAAGTTCCTTACATGGCCTAGGTTTTTTTTCTGTCTAGCGGTACAGAATCACAACTCATTAATCTTTAGAAGCTCTTTAGCTTTTTTCTTTGCAACTTGGTTACCAGTTTGGAAATTTAGAACCTGAGGGTAATAAAACTTTCAACAGGTGTCAGCAGAGGGGTCTAATTCTTGTCTTCAGAGTATCTGGGATGGAACAGGAATTAAGCAGAAATCCTTAGGTGACTTAAAGTCATTGCTCACAGGATATGAATCGTATTTATTTCTCTGCTCTAACTTTGGTCGAGTGTTCATATGCTTTAATATCAAGTTCTTTCTGTTTTGGTTAGTAGTTTCTGAATAATAGAAGTCAACAAGACAGATCTGTGGACACATCAACATTCATGTCTAAGGCCTCAATCCATGAAAGTCCTGGAATATTTATTTTATCTTTAAGCATGTGATTTGTAGGGGGGCGGGGTGTGTGTGAAAGGAATGGAATGCCTTCTGAAAAGGTGACAAAAGCAATGCAAGTCCTGGCAGCCCTTTGTATATGCCTTGTAATATTACCTGTGGCCCTACTTGTGTCCTAGAGAAAATGACAAGTGCTTAAGTTGCTGAATTCTGTAGAAGGCACAAAAATAGAACAGAATTTCTGTCTAGTCTGTTGGAAAGTGCGGAAAGGACCAAGTTGTCATATATCTTTTAAATTATCTTTTTTTTTAGACTGACTGTAACAGTTACAGTTTGTTGCAATAAATACTGTAAATTGAGGTGTCCTAAATATGCAATTCTATCTCCCTTGGAAGCATAAACGCTTAAAAGCTGGAAAGTGTAGGAGCCGCTCCCAGCTCCACTAGATGTCAGGCAAGACCAAGTGACTGAGCACTGTACATCTGCAAAGTCTTGTTTTCTAATCTGGAGAAGCCCTTGGGTGTTGCAAAATACACTGGACAATAGTTTTCCGTGGTTGGTTGGTATGTGTAATAATACTATTTTGGATGTAGGTGGAGGAGACCATCTTATGGCACTGTAAGTTAACCTGATTTAAGTAAGTTACTAGGCAAGCTTGGGTTGGGTATTTGAAGCTCTCTTGACCAGATCAAAGTAACATTAGGTTGTTTCCAAATACATTCCTCTGTGGTACTGTGATCATCTCTAGCTTCCTGGGTAAAGAATAAAAGGTACTTAAAATTTCCTTTTTTTTTTTTTATCTGTCTAACATCATGGTTGTGTTACCATTAGGTAATACATTAATATTGCTTTTCCAGTGTGGAGCTTTCGTTTGTGCACTGTTCTTGAGTGCATGGATGTCTTGGTCTTAGATAATCATGGAGGTTCCTTCAGTTCCCCTCAGAATGTTTTTCACAAGTCTAATGAGTTTCTTTTCATTGTCTGTGTATTTACCAGTGTGAAAAACAAGAAAATAAAACAGCTTTAGAATGTGTAGATGAAGGCCTATGTTAGTGGTGCTGGACCACTGTAAGCAAGTTATAGAAGCGATGTGTCTGTAACATTTTCGGGTTTTTAACAATATTTTGGTTTTTAAACAACAGTATGTACAAGTTTTTCAAGTTGATAGTGTCTGTTTATAATAAGTACTAAGATACTCAAATGCTACAAATGAATTGCCTGTATATCTTTAATCCGTACTCTTTGAAAGTATCGATTTTGAGTTGCTTTTTTTCTCAAGGTGGCTGTAACTGTTCTTCATTAGGATTCCTGTACCAACTGCCAACCTTTTCCGGTATTGTTAATGGGCCATTGCAAAGGAAGATGTAGGACTACATAGCTGGAAAGCAGGGCAGGTCGTGGTAAGCCGTTGAATTAGCTTAGCCACGTTTTGTAACTCTTCCCTATACTTCTGAAAAAAAGATCATAAAGCCAAAAGTCCTTACTGAACTTAATAGGTGGGAGGCACTTGCTTGATGTTCATGATTTCCAGTTCTGTCTCCTGAAAGTGTTCTGTGTTTGGGAATTCTTTTTTAGCATGGTAACAGATAATGTTGTAAAGCTTTGCTAAATAAAAAGCATATTGCTGATCCAGAAAGCATAACTGTTAAGATATATGTATGTGCAACACATTAAAATATATTAATTAATTCAGACTGGCACATAGCATCTTCAGGATAGCAGTATCCAAAACAAAATGTAAATGGGTCCTGCATAGTTAAACATTGGTTTCGCTTCAGTGTTTTGTCGCTGCCAATATACCATTTTGCGTGCATCAATGGCCTCTTGTTAACAGTATTTTTCTGAAGTAGTGCTGCATTGTATTTTTCATGTAGCCTTGTGGGTGGCTGGTGTAACTTCTCTGTATGGTTAGAAAGGTCATGTTGATGGACTTGTGAAATACACTGAAGTATGGCAGGTTTGGAGGGAGGACTATGTTGCTTCTTGAAAATCAGCATGAATTGTTTAGCTTGTTAAAATGCTTTTCCCATGAGAAAACTTTTAAATACTTGATGTTTGACTGCAAATGCAAGGCAGCCATTCCAAGGTTGCCTACTTTGAACAGAAATGATCTAAGCACTTTCTAGATGCCAGAAAAATGCTGGGTTTCATGAAATGAACTACTAATACCTTTTCCTGCTCTCCGGGGTGCAGCAAGGTAATGTTGCAAAGCTTTGAGTCAAGTGCTTGAGATAAGTTCTGGAAGAAGCCAGTTTCCTCACTGACAGTAGTGGGGAGAAAGATACACATGCAAATGCTTTTAAAGCTTATCGCAAATGAGTGGTTTAGAAGCCGCTTAAACAATCGCTGTCAAAGGTGTTAGCAGAAAGTGATTTTAATAGAGATTTATAAAGGTGCGACCTAATAGAATTTGATGGCAAGGTCCACTGTCTTACTTACTACATGGATGAAACATATCAAGAAAAATCGAGTCAAAATTGGGCTAGAATGATTAACATAGAGACCAAGGATGAAAAGGGTAAGGGAGACCCTCCCGGTGAGTCACAAGATTCAGAGAAGCCCCCTTTGCTCTCTAAACTCCTGATGGAGCTTAGGTGCAGCTGGATCCAATCTAGTTTCAGACTTGGTAGATGGTTTATGTCTAAGGGATTATATGTGTTTAACAGCAGTCTAGGGTTCATTCACAGTTTTAGCAGCACTTAATCATTAACTAATCATTAACAAACTTTAGCAGCACTTAATCATTAACTAATTTAACATTAACGAAGTGTTAGAGTCTACTACAATCACGACTTAATTACAGATTATGCTTACTGTTAGTTCACACACACAGACAGAAATACATCTATATAAATGTACAAAAGGTAGCCCTTGAGTTCGGTGAAGAAATATTACTGTAAAATGTCTCGGCATTTCTCGACGGGTGAGGTTTGAGCCTCGAAGTGAAGAGTTTCAGCCCGGGTCCTGTTGGATGATGGGCCTCCGAATATTGCTGGCTCAAGATGTTGCAAGCTCTGAGAGGCGTCCCACTCAGAGGGAGGTGCTGCATGCAGCCTGCTGCAGTCCCGGAGAGCTCAAAGGGTCTCACTTAGGACCACCGTTCGTAGGTTTGCAAGGTGATTGGCTTTAGTCATCCATAAATTTCCATCCTGGCCACAGTCCCAGGTGGTAATTACTAAAGAATTCTCAAGGTTTCAGTGTTCCGCGTGAGCTATGACTCAGATACGATGACACCTGGGCCTGGCAGTAGGGGTATGTTCCCAGCCTCCGCTATGCAGAGTTTCTGATATGGTGAAGGAGTGCTCAGCTGCCAGCCTCAATACTCCAAGGCCAAGGTTTCAGGGGAGGTTCCGAGATCAACAAGCAGCCCAGGAGAGGTGGGAGAAAATGCACCACCACAAAGCTCAACTTGATAAATTGAGTGGGGATAATAATTTTCTTCCCTTTAATCTTGCTCACTTGGGGGGAAAAAGTGGGGTTTTGCTTATCTTAGGGTGTGTTTCTCCCCTATACTGAGACTAGGCTATAAAATAAAGCAGCACCTATAGTAGTAAATCTTTGTTACTTACAGTAACAAAGCCATTCCTGTATACTGGCCTTTGTTTTCTGTAAAGGAATTATGTGCAGGTTGGGGAGGGATTGGTAGTGAATGAAAGCTGCTGTGACAGATGGCTAGCTGTTGTTGCTGCAACTTAAACTGTAACTAATTTAGTGTTCTAATCCAAACCTCGAAGACAGCAAAGAATGCTGTGCTGAGAACATGTTCACCAGTAGCAGTGTGCTTGTCCAGCAGACCTGAGCAGAGCAGCAGAGCTTCTGACTTTGTGCTTTGAGGCCATTGATGAAGCATGTAGAGGAGTGTTAGGTTTGACTTGGACCTGTATTAAATTCAGTTGAAGGGTTTTTTAGTACTTTGCTCCTTTCTTGGAAATCTAGCACACTTAGTGCAAGCAGTTGTTCTGACTTGTCACCCCCAAACTTACTGTTCCACAGGAAAAGGAGGAATTATTGAAATGTGATTCAGTATTGATAGTGATGTGACAGTCCTCTGATCACAGGGCAAGAAGACACAAAAAAATTGAGAAGTAAACCAAAATGAGTGTCAAACAACTGCATCACATCTCCAGCTTTTTTCTGGGAGCTGAATAAACAGGCTTCTTCTTGCTTTAGTTAACATTACTGATTAAAACCTCGTGGTGATACACTAATTACTTTTTAAGAGCTTCTGAGTGTATATTTTCATCATATTGTAGCACACAAACACTTGATGGCTTTAGTTTGAATGATAGTTTGAAAAGTTTCCCTTTCTTTAACTGAACAGTTTGTACTACCTAAAATTATCTAGGATGTTTCACTTAAATGATTGTTGTTATTATTGGACTTGTCTGTATGATTTTAACACTGCTCCAAATAAATTACAAGAAATGCACTGTGTGTCTAAGGAGTTTAAATGGAAGCATAAAGCTTGACTGTAGCAAAAGAGAGGAAAATGCTGAGAAATTAACGGAGAAAATTAAGCAAGTCAGCTGGAACTAAACAGTTCAGAACTTCAGAGATTTTTGTAGTCTTGGAACTTTTAAAATTACAGGTGCAGAAATTTGCCTCTACTACAAGCTCCAGATTTGGGGGAGAAAAAAGATGCACAGCATCAGGGTCTTACAGGCAGAGTTTCTGTTCTAACCAGAAGAAAAGTTTTTTGGGATGTATGTTAGGAATTAGCCTATGAAGAAGAAAACTCTTTGATCACATTCCTCTCCTCTTGTTGAAAGACAGTGTAGGGGATAAAGGAGAATTTTCAGGTCAAAGTACAACTTGATTTTTGCCAGAGTAAAATTAAACAACTGCATAAGGTTCAAAAAGACTTTAAATGAAGAATCTAAGACAGAGGTGGGACCTGTGCATGTTTTTGATGTTGCATTTAGGCTTCTTCCTTTCTATACTTAAGTGTTAGAACCAGGGCAAATTTTGTTAAAGGAGTTCAGAGGGCTGATGTTGTTGAATTACATTAGAGACTTGAGCACAAAATATGAGCGTTTGAAGAACTTACTGATGAGAAAAAGGAAAGGGGCCACTTCGAGATAAAGGAGGAAAGAAAAGGTACTGGATGACTTTTAGGACTCAGTAACTTTAGTCAACATTCTGTGTATAAAATGCCAGGTATTGCAAGTCTTGATTTTTAAAGCAAACAAACAAAAGGCAAGTCCTGCTGATCTGTCCCTTTTAAAACTTTGGAAGTCATTCTGATCAGCAGCAAGTGTGAAGCCAGTGCCTTATTCAAACTCCTCTAATTTTAAAAATGACTCCCTGGCTTTGCAAGGGAATGACTGAGATTCTTCCTGGCCCATGTGAGTCTTCCTGGGTGGTAGCAAAGTTGTCTGTGAGAGATTTTGTTTGGTTGGTTTTTTTTTTATTTATTTCCTTTGAAAATAAAAAGCTGCCTAAACAAATGAAGGCAAGTACAATGTAACCCCTTCTACTTGCTCAGAGAGAGGGGTTTGAGAAATGAGTCTTTGTAGCCAAAACTTTAGACTTGTTTAAAACTACATATGAAGCAAAGTGCATAAATTCCCAGCTGATCCCGGTTACGCTGTTCCCCCATCTTAAGTTGCTGCTGCAGCCGCTCTTCTGGGGGAAAATATAGGAAACACAGCTTTACAGTAATACTATCTGTGACATGTTGCATTTGTTTCTGTCATGAATTTATAAATAAGTATTGTGCTTAAAGTGAGGTATGTGATTATGCCAAGTGGATTTACTTTCTATTGATGCTGGGGAATCCAGTGATTAATAACTAACTGTGGAGAGATGAATTAACTAGGCTACAATTGAGAGGTCCATGGCCTCCAGGGGGTGGTAGGGGATGACAAAAACTGTTGTGTATGATGTGTCCAATGGTAAATGATCAAGTCGGGGGGTTGTGGGATTACATGTCTTTGACTTCTGACAACTCTTACTGAAGCTAAAAATGTCTTTCTTTTTCTGAAGTTTGGAGTTGGAAACATTTCCAGTGGAATTTTAAAACTAATTTTGCTGTATTTGCAGCTTTAGTCAGTTCTCCACAATGTGATTATTAATGGGACAAAAAGAGATCCTTGAACAAGCATTTAAGGCTCTCTCTTTGTTAATGTTTGCAGCTCAAATCCAATCCTAGCAATAATGAGGAAAAAGAAGCCCAGACTCAGCTGACAAAATCTGATGAGCTACAGCGCCTGCATTCACAAGCATTATCTGCCTACCAGCAAGAGGATTACAAAGCTGCTATCTCTCTTCTTGATGAAATCTTGGCAGTAAGTGTTAAGTAAAATGGTACTGTGAAAGGGAAGTAAGAGCTCCTGTCTGACATCTGTGTGTTTTTGTTTAATAACTTCTTCACTGATGTGAAAACACTTGGTATAATTGGCTCAGTTTTGCTGAGCACCTATAGTCCATAATGAAGTTGGAGAGTGGAGAATGCTGAGCGCTAGCTGCAAAAAAGTCAAAATAATAGATTGTAGTTAGGGTTAAAGATACAACTTCAGCCAAACTTCTGTTATGGATAACTTTCTTGATTATACTTCCCATTTTTCCACAGTTCAGTGTTCTTGGGGAAGCTGGGGAAAAAGTTGTTCTCAAACTAATGAAGTTTTGCCAAATATAGGAGGCATAGGTTTTTTTATCTAGACTTTTCGTTGCCTATATGCAGGCAATTTTTGTCTTGAGAAAATGAATAACAAAAGATTAAAGAATCGCAAAGTTAAAAATGTACATAGCTATCTGGATTTTCAGCTTGTTCCTTAGATATCTGTATTTGTTGAATCTTAATCAGTATAGGTAGTCTAATACTATAAGTGTAAATAACTCAATCGTGAGCATTTTGTGTGTCATATAGAAATGTGTATTAAGAGACAGTTAACTGCTATGACTCTTCACATACAAATTAACACTGTTGACTTGGAATTTACAACATTCTAGCTTTTGGTGAAGAAATTGCCAAAGTACGGGAGGGAATGTGGAAAAGCCGCATTCTCTAAAATGATGGTTTACAAACAAATGATAAGACCCAGAATAAATTCTCTAAAACGAATTATGGTAGGCAGTTCCTTTTAAGGAATTATTCTTGCTATACTGTGACATTGTTACTTCTGTATAGATCTTTAAAATCCAGATACTAAGGTCAAATCTTGTGTAACTGAATCTTACCTACAGGCTTCTTTCTAGAGGACAACTGACAGCTTGGTCCTTGCTGCTCATTACCCCTATTCTTTTGGGAAGATATAATAATTTGTGATTCTGATATCCTTCCCTGGAGGCTCAACAGACTGTCCCAGTTTAAGCAGTGCCAGTAGATTTAATTCATCTCCCTGCATGAGCTCATTGAATCATTTACAAATTTTTCAGGCCTTTGTTTTCTCTTTGGGCAGGTGTATCACAGCATCTACCAGGAAGCAGAGATGCTAATTTCATGCGCTCTGCGTGCAGCTTGGACCTTAAGCTATTGCAGTTGACAAAATGAAATTAAATGGGATTTTTCTTTTGTTGGGGAGGAAAAGAAGTGAAGTGTTATGGACCAAAAACAAGCTTTAATTTTGATTTCTCAAGGTTTGTGTTTGGGATGCAGAGCTACGGGAACTTCGAGCTGAGTGTTATATAAAGGAAGGGGAACCAAGCAAAGCCATTAGTGACTTGAAAGCTGCTGCCAAATTAAAGAATGATAACACTGAAGCATTCTATAAAATCAGCAGAATATATTATCAACTGGGGGACCATGAATTATCGCTCAGGTAATTTTACTGTTCGCTGTAATCATTATAATTAAGATAGAAAACGTGATGATATAGTTCATGATAAACTGTGAAATATCTGTGTTATTTGGTTTTTGGATAGAGTAGTAGCTCTGGTCTGTATCTGATAAAGGAAGCTCCTTTCCATAAGCTAACAACTGGCAGTGAAGACACCATTCTTGGCAGACCAGCCATTGATGGTTCCTAGGATCTTGTTTACTTAAATAGAAGCCATAGTGCAGGTCCATCAGAGTTACTTACATTTACAGTCTTTACTGTATTTCTCCATCCTAGAAGAAAGTGCTTCTTTAAACTTGCTTTAGTGGAGCCTTTTTTTGACCTTGAACCTCCATTCAGCTTAAATGTACAATGTAAACAAAAAATGTATGCATTAAGTCTTAGGACTAGATTTTTATTTTCAAGAGTGAAAACAAAAGGTTACCTAAGAATAAATAAAAGGTGCAGGAGCATCCAAGTATGAGGAGCTGGAGATGCAGAGCTGTCAATCTTTCATTCCTGCAGTGTCCAGTATTTTGGATGATTTTTTGATAACGTCCTACCCTTTTATTCATATTCAGTTATGTTTAAGGTGTTATTGCTGTACATCCCTAGTCAGTCCTGCAGATAACTGCCCTTGTCCAATCCGGACTGTTAACTTCATACTCTGTACTCAGCTGGACAGATGGTATAATCCTTCTTTTTGCACACAAGTGGTTTCTGTGCAGCTCGTCATCTCAGATGCACTACCTGCATCTCCAGACTCCTTCCAATATGGTTTCTGCTTCAGAATCTGTTCAGTAAGAGGTGAAGGGAACTGAAAAAGCCTGAGTTTCTTTTCTTGGCAGTGTATGACAAAGGCTGGTAGATGGAAACTGCATGTGATCATAACTACAAAAATTAATTTTATAGCTGGGCAAAAGTAAACGCCAAATAACTAATTGGTTTGCATTAGGGATCCCCTTTCCAGCATATACTTAATCTCTGGAGCTCATAGGTCATTTCTGTGGTGACTTTTGGTAGCTGACCATCACTTAGTCTAGTGATTTCAAGAATAGGTGGTATTTTTTTTTCTGTGAAATCCACACATGGACTTCCTCTGTTAATAACCAAATGTTAAGATTTTTATAAGTACAATTGAGAGAGCTGTTGAAGAACAGAATGATATGAGAATGAAGGTATAAGCCTCTTTTCTTTATCCTTCTCTCACTTCAAATTCATTTTTGGATGAAGGGAGAGATTGTGTAAAGATATCGGTTGTTGTTCTGGACAGCTTATAAATGCTGCATTGTGTCTCTTAAGTGAAATTTCATAATGTGTGGTGATGTCTTTCTGTTTTGTGTTTTGGTTTTTTTCCCCTCCCTACTTCCCTGTGAGAAGTGAAGTCCGGGAGTGTCTGAAACTGGATCAAGACCATAAGCAATGCTTCTCTCTCTATAAGCAAGTAAAGAAACTCAATAAGCAGATTGAGTCAGCAGAGGAATTCATCAGAGAAGGCAGGTAAGTGTTCACTGCTGTATTTTAAAAAAAAAAAAAGGGAGGGGGGGAAATCACTACTGAGGTGCCAACTTGTTATTGATTGAGGAGTTGATTTAAGTGATGCTTTTTGCATCTGTGAGTTGAAGTGGATAACTGAGCACAACTCTCAAATTACAATTAAAATAAATATTGACTTACATAGTGACAATTCTATTCTGGTTCCTTCTGATGCCACTGTCTTCTCTTTGCATACTTAACTTCTTTGTGGAGCAGGTAGTAAGACCAAGATAGGGATAATATTTGTCAGCTCTCATATATTATTACTCAGCACTGGTGAGGCCACACATGGAGTGCTGCGCTCCCCAGTGCAAAGGAGATGAAGCTACCGAGAGAGTCCAGCGAAGTGCCACTAAGATGATGGAGGGACTGGAGCATCTTTCTCCTGTGAGGAAAGGCTGAGATAGCTGGGACTGTTCTCCCCAAGCCTTCTGTGCTACAGGGTGATCTCATCAATGTATATAAATACCTGAAGGGAGGATGCAAAGAGAGTGGAGCCAGGCTGTTTCAGTGGTGGCCAGTGACAGGACCAGAGGCAATGGGCGCAAACTGAAACAAGAAATTCCATTTGAATATAAGGAAATGCTTCCCACCATCCCCTCGTTTCCACTGGTGCTGATTGCCCAGAGAGGTTGTGGAGTCTCCCCACTTTGGAGATACTCAGAATACGTCTGGACACGGTCCTGGGCAACCTTCTCTAGATGGCCCTGCTTAAGCAGGGGGGGTGTGAACCAGATGACCTCCAGAAGTCCCTTCCAACCTCAACTATTCTGTGATTAAAGGACCCCATCTTTAGACTAAAACCACCTCGTAACTCTGCAGTGCCTTGATAACAAAAGTGGATCTGACCGGGCTTCTTTCATGCTCCCTGTTAAATGATAGACAGTGCCTCTGTATTCTTCTATTTCTTGCTTTATTTCAGTTTTATGTGTTCCCAAGCACACAACATCCAAATGTAAGGACCCCTCACAAATGATTAAACATTGTCAAGGTGGCTTTTTAAAATGAAGTACATCAGGAATGTGAATCAGCGCAACTGAAGACAGTTTTAAGTCAGCAGTCTGTTTGGAATCTTTTCACTGTAGTCTTCTATTTAATCCAGTATCAGCACATTTTCAGAGAGTCTTCTGAGAGCTTGAATTTCTCCTAGCTTGTGCCAACCCATGGGTTCAATCATGGTGAATGTTCTAATCCATTTCTTATGCAAACCATGGAACTTTAGTATCTTTGAAACCTTCACAGCAAAAATACATTTTACTATGTGACTTGTGGAGAAGAAGGAGGGGAGAAAACAACTGCTCAATTCAAGCTGGTATAAAGAACTTTTTTCTTTTTTGTACCAAGAAATGCAAATAGTACAGTGCTCGCAGCAAGACTCCAGTCTTAGTCCATCTCAGATATCAGAGAGGGAGATGCTTTTTTCTAAGTGCAGAGTGGCGTGTTGGACAGGAGGCAAATCTAGAGACTGTTGTCTGTGCGCACTGAGGGATGGTAGTTATTATCTTCTGCAGAAGCCTGCCAGGCATAGTGCCTACTCTTCTGTCTCATAGCACAGAAAAGGGAATGGGGATGTAATTCTTGAAGTGGCTGAAAGTTTTCTTCATACTGTTGTCTCACACCACACCTTGAAGACTATTAAAGTTGAGGTACATTGCTAGAAGCATGTGAAAATCTGTGAATTTTAAAATTTGTAAATAAATCACAACACCCTGAAATAGTTATTACATTTCATGATATTATGCTTATCTTTATGATATAAACAGGTATGAAGATGCTATCAATAAATATGATTCTGTAATGAAAACCGAGCCAGAAGTCCCAATTTATGCTACTCGTGCCAAAGAAAGGATCTGCCACAGTTTATCAAAGGTAATTCTGCTTCTATTTCCCTCTGTAAATTTCTTTAAAACAAACAAAAAAGTCTCCCAGAACTCCCACAACTACATTAATTTTGTTTTACTTTGTCCTCTCTAGAATCAGCAAGCTCCAGAAGCCATAAAAGTTTGTACGGAAGTTCTGCAACTGGAACCAACCAATGTGAATGCCCTGAAAGACAGAGCAGAAGCTTATTTGCTGGAAGATCTGTATGAAGAAGGTATGGTTGCATGCAGTTGGCACGTACTTTTTTGTGGGCATTCAAAATGCAGTCAGTGTTTCAAAAATTTTTAACATGCGCTCTGATTCTACATTATGTTGTTATCCCTAATCAGCATGGTAGTTGCAGATTTATAAAAATATCTGCTAGTAATTGTGTCTTGATTAGTATAAGTGGAATGTACTTGTAAAGATGACTCCACTGTAGATAAAACAACAGTGAGCTATGTTCAGGATGTTTTATGAGACTGTACAGCTTACTCAACTTACTTAAACACATGTTATATAATCAGCAATGTCAGACAATTGCATTTAGAGATAAAAAGTAATTATAGTTAGGGTTGCTGTAAATCCATTTTAGGAACTCCATTTAATGTCTTTAGGTGGTAGCATGAGACAATACTGTTCTATCCTGTAGCATATGTTGAGGGCAGAGGAGGATAACAGCCATCGCTTCACCTCTGTGGGTCTCTGTAGTGCTG
This sequence comes from Pelecanoides urinatrix, assembly GCA_013400755.1. Classification (NCBI taxonomy): domain Eukaryota; kingdom Metazoa; phylum Chordata; class Aves; order Procellariiformes; family Procellariidae; genus Pelecanoides; species Pelecanoides urinatrix. Next base: position 93,605 of record VZTQ01006207.1, on the reverse strand, counting down.
CTAAGAGCAGTAAACTGATTCTACTCCTGAGGCTGCATTTTCCATATGGGGTTTCCATAAAATGCATACTGTTACATGGTCCCGTCTACAGCCTTGGAAAGTAAGGACTGAGTACACCATTATGTTGTTACCTAGCTTCTTTAAGAGTACTAATGCTAATGTGCTATTAAAAAAATCTTCAGAACTTAATTTAGTGAATCTCATTTCCACAAGACACCAGGCTTAAGAAGAAAATTTGGACAATATGTCTGTTCCACCCCTGTGCTCAGTCATGCAGCAGTTTTTGAAGCACTGGGCTGTTTCAGTCAAATGTGATGAGGGAAAGGTCTTGTAGGCCTTAGAATTGCAGAAGACTAGTTCCATTAATTTTAGTACTCATAGGACAATTTTCCTTTTCTGTATTCTGGTACTAGACCTTTTGCTTTACAACTGAACAAAAAAAAAATCTTTTCGATTTAAACACTCATGAAGGCAGCTGTTCTCATTAATAGCACACTCAGATTTTTTTTTGTCTTTTTTTGAGAAGTTAATCACTGAGAGATTATATTGCTCACCTCTTGAAGTTCACTTCAAAACAGAGATACCTATTTTGTTCTTTTTTTAGGTCTCCTTGACTCAAATAAAAACATGGTATAAAGGGGTATGGTTTCAGGCAGTCCTCTTCATCAGCCCTGTAAACTTTGTACCTCTGAAGAGACCTAGTCCTAGTCCTTCTTTGCGGAGGCTGGCAAGCCTTCTTCCCCCTTGTAAGAAAAAGGGTGGAAGACAACAGCATTTTGGCAAACTGATGACCTTTGTACAAAGGGATTGCTTAAAAAAAAAAAAACCAAAAAAAACCCCCACAACCAAAACAAACAAACAAAAAGCCACCAAAAAAACCAACAACAACGTGTGAGGAAAAACTGTTTTTCTGTTTTTCTTCAGGTAATGTTTTTCCATCTTTGATGGTTTAGAACTGCAGTGTCAACCTAAAAGTAAGGCTCAAGAAGATTTCACAGTGATGAGGCCCCCTTTGGGCATTTCCCCATCTTTTTCTGTACTTCAGTACAGTGGAAGTAAGCTCAGTCAGTGTAGGGAAAAGTAGATTTACAAATGAATAAAAAAAAACCACTTCCCTAAAAATAGTTAAAGGTACAGAATACAAATCTACATAGATTATAGCTTGTACAAAGATTTTTGATTTAAGAGGAAGGATTATCAGCAAAAGAGGAACCCAAAGAAAATTTACGATTTTTTTTTCCCTTAAGGTGTATGAATCTTCAGCTTAGAGGAGGGTACAGAGAGGGGCAGGCCAAACAGGCCCTGCTGTGAGTCCTCTTAAATGTACCTTTTGCTTCTTAACAGTGGACAGAATTGATCTGTTTGTTTTCTTGAAATTGATGAATGTCAATTTGAATCTTTCTAACGTTATCTTCTATTAAATCCTCATCTACTTCTGGTTCTTCTAGGATAAGAGAATCTTGCAAATCAGAGGGGGAAAAAAAAGTTTTGTAACAAGGTCCTGCATGAATGTACAGAGCCAACTTTGTCTTGTGCTGGAGCAAATGCCTCCCTATGATGGGATATAAGGAAACAGAGGACACACCTGGGATCTGGGAGAGCTTATTGCTGGGCTGGAGCCTGCTGGGCTTGGCCTAGCCTGGTTCTGAGTGGGCAACCATGCTAGAGCGGAACTGTGCTCCTCCAAATCTCTGTTATTTAGCATATCCCCTGCCTTCCTCCTGCCCTTGACTGTAGTGAGGTGGCTGTTAGTTCTGCCTTCCAGCAGAGCTTCCTTGAACAGTGTCATAGTCCATTAATGTTAGTCTGCCTAAAGGTGTCTTCACTTATCCTTCAATTTTAACTGCTCTAAAATGATGGCTGATTTCTCTCTGGTGTAGAGAACAGTAGAGCAATTAAAATTGTACTCTCATATTTAAAGGGGCAAATTGATTGTAATTCTTCCCTCAAGAAAATTTCAAGCTGGAGGCATCTATTTTCCTGTTTAAAGACAGGGAGTTTAGAAGGACTTGTAATTCAGAACTTTGAAGGCGATTGTTGTTAAATGTTCAAGATGCACTTTAGTATGTATAGCTGAGTTCTGATTCCCATCAAATGGTTTTAATTACTTCATAATCACATGGGATCCAGGGCTTGTCTACAGAGACAGGTGTGTAATGACTCCCTTCCTGGCTTACCTCATAAGTACAGGAGTCTATCTGTCTAAAGTATGCAGCACAAGTTTTGTCGAAGAAAAAAAGCCACCTTGCTGTTTCAAAATTGGTCAGGACATCCTTTTTCTTTTTTTTTCTTCCCCTTCCCACCCCCACTACCGTAGAGGAAACAGTCCCTATTTCAGTAAGAGCATAACTGGTTCATTTATTCGTCTAACACAGTTTGCATGGATATAGATTGTCTGCAATTGCTCATGTTTGATAGGAGATTAATTCTGCATATGGAATAATGGCCAATCTTGGTCACTCTGTTTTAAAGATGCAGGCAATATAAGAAAACCAGCAAAGTGTTTAGAGATATGATATGATTACTATTTGAGAGATTGTGAACACTCTTGTATTGAAAGAAGGAGAGTTAGATTTGCCTAAAGTATTTAAATTGAAAGTGATACTGGAAACTGATTGTTCCTTTCATGTCACGGGACAGGATTAAAGAAAGAAAAGATGCTCTCTGAAATAGTAGTCCAGTAAGAAGCAGCAGTGATTCTTGTGTTGGTTTGTGAGGTACTAGTGCTTTTAGAAATAGTGACTGAGAAGAATTGATTAAATATCTCACTTGACATACTGTGAGTTAGTAATAAGTCTCCTGGTTTCATAGCAAACTTCTTGTGGTCAGGAAGCTGTCATCCTGTTTCCACCTGCTTCCAACCCTCACCCCTCAAGTGGGGAGAGTGACTAGCTCTCTGAAAGAGGAATTCCTACCCTGGAGAGTACCATCAAAATTGAAGTCTCTTCCAACTGAGAGAAAGTGCAAAATGTCATCAGGTGTGTTGGGTGCACTCCCTCTGCGTTTTGCAGCACTAAAAAACATACCTTCCCATATGCTTAATACTTGCAGCCTTTAAATAAGGGAGTCACTTTAAAAAAAGAGAAATCTAGTACTGCCATTGCAAATACTTGACCCCTGAGCAGCTTGGTTTCCAGCAGTGGTGCATGCTGTAGGTGATGTGGTGCTCAGTGAAGTTGAGCAATCTGATCTGCATTTGGCAGGACATTGTGATGGGACCTTCCATTATTACATGAAGCAGATTAAGTATGCTGGTGCTTAAAATTATTGGAGCAGTAAAGCAGCATAATGAAATCCCTGCGTTTTCATTATTTTTACTAGCTTTGGGAGCATATATTGGGCACACGCATTAGTGTACACTCCCGTTTGTTTTTTTAAATGACTAGACAAATTATTAAAAATATCAGCAGAAGCCAAAATGCTCTGTTCAAGCAGCAAATGACAGTGTCCGGTGATGTGAAAATGAATAGAAATTTTGTTTTGTTTGTAATAGCATATGAAATTGTTGGGGCACTGGAAATACTTTCTGGAATTTTTTTTTTTTTTCAATAGCCAAAACAAGATTGCAGTGGTATCTGATGTCTGGGTAATACAAATTCATTAGCACTTCCTGCTGTCTTGCTCAGAAACAGTGAAAAACAAATGTAACACCTGCTGAGAAATAGCATCTGCTTGGAAATAATCTGATGCAAGTACTTTGTCTAACTTGAGAAACCTGGGCGACTTGGATCTGCAAATGAGACTTTGAGGATTATAACAGTGAAAGAAGAGCAGTCTCATTAAAGACTTCAACAGTTGCTTCCCTTGATAAATCTTGATATCAAAGAATATTTAAACTTTTGTGTCTTAAGCATTCAGTCACCACTTACAATAATAATATAGTTTACTTAAAAGAAAAAAAAGTGTAGACCTGGAATTTCTTAAAAATTCATGAATGTGTTACAGTACTTCTCTTGCTTTCATTCCTGAGAAATGCAGCTCTTGAAATAAAAGCAAGAGCATGCCTTTGGGAAAAAAAAAAAAAACTAAAATAGAACTCTGCAATTATGCAGAGGCATAAAAAGCGAATATTTGTCTTTCACTGACAGTATGAACTTATTGGTAATCTGAAATCCATCTTTATTGTCATTAAAGAGTAAGAGACTTTCTATCGTGTTGACTGAGTGCAGACTGTGGGAGAAGAAGGAATATTAATTTAAAGACTCTGTGTAATGCATCCTTCACTTGAACAGCAATGTAGGGCACTAACATTGTGCAGTGGGCTCTTCAAGTACTAGTCACTGAAACTTGCTTCTTGATTTCTGTTTTGTCCCAGTCCTACATGCTTGTTATGTTCATCCATGTGACTATTGTAACATCTAGAGAGTGTTCTGACCTGCCACTAGTAACCTCTGTTCTCCTTCCTTTCCAAAAAGTGTGATGTATCTAAAGAAAGAAAATTACCTAATTTATATGTGAAAATGAATCTCCTCTTCTCCAAGGTTTTCTAATTTTGAAAAAAAAACATGGCAAGTTGGAATAAAAGTTTTGCTGTTCATATATGGTAATAGCAAAACTTCAATTCTTGTGAGTGGTTGAATTCTTTAACTTGAAGTTTGTGAAGATTTTTGTAAACTTTTTTCATTCACTTTTTCTTATAAAAGCTATTAAAGACTATGAGACTGCTCAAGCCAATTCTGAAAATGACCAGCAGATTCGGGAGGGGCTAGAACGTGCCCAGAGGATGCTGAAGCAATCACAGAAGAGGGATTACTATAAAATCTTAGGAGTAAAAAGGTGAGATATTAATATCTGAGATGATGATGTGAAAGTTGGTTATTAAACCAGGACATCTAGGGCTGATGACTTGAATTTGTTCTGCTGAGTATTAGTTTTTGTCCTGTATCTTGCTACCTTCACTTTTCTACTGTACTAGTTTAGCAGTGTTCAGCTTTTAAGTTGCATTTGTTTACAATTCCTTTAGAAAGAATGAAACAACAACATTGGGAAGGAAGGAAATAAATCCCTTGGCAAGAAATTCTTAGTATAGATGATCAAGAGTCAGGTGAATGAATTGGAGAAGAAACGAAGACTAGAAAGAATTACTGAAAGCAACAGAAAATAAAATTGTGGCAGATAGTATGATAGATTGGAAGAGTTTGAAAGGACTAATTGAAAGGTATCTAAAATACTTCTGGCATTAACCTTGAGAAACTAATGTCTTCTCCTTCTAAAGAGGACCAAACAAATGTCCGGTTCTGAACTACTTTTGGTCATCCTTCCAATCGTAAACTAATTTGATCTCTACTCTTTGTGCTTTTTGTTACTCACCTGGTTGTAAATTCTTCAGACTGGGAACTGTATTCTGCATAGTAGCTGGCAGTAGCATCTTTCCAAAGAAAGTAAATGGGTGATGAAGGAAAGAGTGAATAATCTTTGTTTGAAGTTGCAACCTGCTTCCTCTGTTTTTTGTGTGAAGAATCTTCAGTGCCACCTGCACAAGATTAACTAACTCATAATTTTCCTGATGCCCTTAATTACTGTGTCAGTGTTTAAAATAAACCTGTAGATTCACTAGGGTGGCATATGAACAATTAGAAAATTTTATCTATAACTTTATCCATCCAGAAATGCTCGAAAACAAGAAATCATAAAAGCTTACAGAAAGCTGGCATCCCAGTGGCATCCTGATAACTTCCAGAGTGAGGAAGAAAAGAAGAAAGCAGAGAAAAAATTCATTGATATAGCAGCTGCTAAAGAAGTCCTCACCGACCCAGGTAATGATTGTTCTTATGCAGTGACTTCATTTTTTTTTTAATTACTTTTTTACAGTAATGTAAAAATGCAGCAAGTGTAAGTCATAACAAGCATTACAGATTCCCTTTTTCCCTTTCTCCCCTTATCCATCTTGAGAAAGCAATGTGCTAATACTTGCATCCAATCTGTTGCATGAAGTCAGATGTAGACCTGGAATTATTTATTGTGTTTCAGAGACTTTTGTTTAAAGTAAAATAAAAATTATTATTTCAAAGGTTTCTTTAGGATATCATCTTGCAGAGATTTCCAGAATTGATTAACTCTGGAGATGCTTACTTTAAGCATGTGGGTGTCTCCTTTTACCTAGAGTTCTATTGCAAACTACATTTAGATTATAACGGCACCTAAAGTACTCCAGAGAAGCCCTCAGAATTGGCCCTTGTTGTGTGTATCAAAGCCTAGATGTGTTGCGCAAACAGATGCTCTGCAAACAGAGCATTTCCCTGAGGGTGGGGACTGACTTCTCAGTTCCTGTTGGCCTGAGGGAGAGGATGCCCTCACTGCTGGTCTATGGCCAGGCACCTGGGGCCAGCCCAATCCCTAGGAGCAAGAAGACCTGCGAGTCTGGCTGTTTGCTGGTCAACTGTGGAGGAGGAGAAAAAAGTGAAGAATGCGGTCGCTCTCCTGGGAGACCCTGTGACTAGGAGAACTGATGTCTGTCTTGCCAAGAGATGAACAGAAGGGGTTGGACCATTTAGTTTCAAGAATGTAATAAAAAACAGGGTAGTGTGGTTATCTCGCCTCCTTCTTAAAAACAAAACAACAGCAACCAAAAAAAAAAAAACCCCAACAACACAAAAAAACCCAGAACAAAACCGCAAAAAACAACACAGACACACACACACCCCCCCCACACACCCCCAAATAAAAAAACACCCTCCTCAACCAGAGCCATCTGTTAGGTTCTTGAGTTCTTGTCTTTACAGTGACCATAAAGGAACAGTTTAAAGAGAGAAGCACGTAAAAGATGTAGATATCAGAGGTTCCTGTTTTTATCTTCAACTGTTCAGGATCATCTAAGTGATAATTAGGCAGATGGGCTCAGACTTTCTTGATGGAAGGAGGGATCTGAGAATGATGAACTGCATTACAAGCATTTCTGGTCATAAAACCTTTTTCTGTGTTAATGTGATCTTTGTTCATCATTATGAACACAAATTAGGAGATGTATATACTGGGAGTGTTTGAGATGCTCTTTGCCCTGTCAACATCTCCAGGACATGTTCCTCTACTTTCTCCTTCTTATGTCATGTTTACTGTTCCTGTCAAACCAACTGGGCAAGAAAATACTGGTCATATTTGGCTTTTGTAATGCCATCTGTATTGCTTTCCATCTCTTCTTACTGCAATGACATTCTCTCCTTTCGTATTTTTCCCAGGTCACTTTCTGGCTCTAGTGACCATGTTGGTTATGTAAAGAAAAACTATAAAACCTGTGGACCTCTGAATCTCTGAGCTTTGATTTGCAAGCTTATTGTCTTTGGTATACTTTGAGGCCATCTTCCACATTCCTCCCCCAGCCAGTCTCATGATTCGCCCCAAACTAACTTCTTTGCTTCCCTTCTCTGGGGAATGATAAAATGGATGTCCTGAAAAAGTGCCAGGTGATCAAAAATCTTGTGGTGCTTGCAGGCTGCTTGAAAGTTATATGCAGGTGTAAATAAGAGTAGTGGTGTAGCCCATGACTTGTCTGTGGGTCTTGGGGAAGGCTTTCAACTTTGTCCCTGCTGGACAAAACTACTTAAAGAACATGCTTTCTGCCTCCAAACTGCTGTCCCCTAGACAGGTGTCTGCCTGAATGGTATGTGGAGAAGACTGAAAATGTTTGGGGCTATGCATGCTGACTTTTGTGCTGTTGCTGAATGATTAATACTGGAATTTACTGGTTGCGAAGAATGGGCAGGATACAGCATGGTCTGTCCTCAGACCATCCCGAGTGAGTGCAGCTATGAGAGAATAGGTCCAATAAACTCATCAGGGACAAAATGTCCCAATTATTTGTGGGACACAGTTGGTCAAAATGCAACTGTACTGTCCCAGTTGAAATTCATACCTGTCCTATTGGACAACCAGGTACTGTCTTGCCTTGTTTTAAACTAAATGACTTGTTCGAAGTTTTTCGTACAGTGTTTTCACAAAGTTAGTCTCTTCTCTGCCAGTCTCCTGGACAGCTTTGAAAAACTCAAATTGGGTTCTACAGAAGCTGCCAATACAAGTGATAATCACAGCTCTCTGGCCTGGGGTGTTCTGAGTTGGTTTTACTGCCCTAACTATTGTGCCGTGATTCCAACTTGGTTTTGTTTCCTCCAGAAATGAGGCGGAAGTTTGATGCGGGAGAGGACCCACTGGATGCGGAGAGTCAGCAAGGTGGGGGCAACCCTTTCCACAGGAACTGGAACACGTGGCAAGGATTCAACCCTTTTGGTTCTGGAGGAGGACCATTTACATTCAAATTTCACTTCAGTTAGAGCCAAGACTGTTTCCGGTGGCTGCTGCTGTTTTTTACTTAATTCGTTGAAAAATAAAAAGTCTCTCACTTCAAGACCCAAAATCTTAATTTCTAATGTTGTCCTTAACCCAGAGTCTTACTGCACTAGAAGAAAGCTCCTTCTTTCTTTTAGCGTTCAGAAGGTTTGCTTTGTGGTGAACTTGACAAGCTCGTATTGACTGGGGAGGGTTGTTACTGCCTATGTATTTGTTGTGGATATGCAGGACGTTTTTATTCCTATGGATGGAAAAAACAGTAAGAGGCTACTTAGGACAACACTTAAACATAAATTTAGGACTCAAGTATATGCTTAAAAATAAAAATGCATGTAAATATTTTTCTGAATCGGGCCTAATAAATGTGGAAAGGGTAGTTACAGTAGTCTCTGCGTTAACAAATTGTTAGCCATTGTGCTCAGCAGAATGATCCATCTCTCAGTATTCTTAAAAGGAAACCCTAGTGACCACCTGATGTATTACTGTTGGCAGTGCCATAGGCAGGGTGAAGAGGCTGCGTACTGAATGAGTCTGAACAATCGCTCTGAAAGAAGATCGCTTGTAAGTAATTGTATTTGAAAATGTCTGCTCACTTTATTCATTAACCTGAAATTAATTGGAATTATTTCCTTGGCAGTAATTGTCAAATATGAAAGTAAAAAAAACAAAACAAAAACAAAAACAAAACCAACAAAAACCCACAAAAAGAAAAACAAAACAAAAAAAAACCAAAACAAACAAAAAAAACCCTGATGTTTTTCAACAGACTTTTTCTGAATGTAACTTGGGATGTTTGATTTTTGAGTAGTCTGCACTTTAACAAATACCTGCTTGAGATTTGAGCAAAAAATTTGATGTGACATTTCCCCGACTATGCAGCAATTTGTTACTTCTCTGTAAACTCAGAACCGATAACAGGTTGTGAGGCGAGTGTACTGCAGACTGTAGGAATAAGATATTAACTCTAGCCTTACCCCACAATACGACTTCATTTCTGCTGGGGGTTGCAACAGTGAGTTAATACTATGTAAAATGTTTTCTTGATTGAATTTTAACTGGAAAACAGTAATCAGTTGATAGGAATTGTCTCTCACTTTCTGTCATGGCATTTGAAAAGCATAAGCAGGGTCAGTAAAACAAATGAAATTAGCAAATAAGGCGTTCAATCTGAAAGTGGGGGTTTTACTACTGTAAGTGGAGTTGCTATTGAAGCATAACCCTTGTCTCCTGCCTCAAGTACTTTACAAACATAATTGTGAGGCCATGTGGCTTCGTAAAGTGTTTTTCAACAGCAAGTTAAAGATGAGTGTTCAGTAGGAATTTATCTTCAAGCTGAAGAGTGTATGTGGTTTGGTACAAAACCACCCCAGCAGCCTGTTGAACTCCAATATCAGATTTTTCCAAGTTGAATGACTCTAGAAGTTTGTCTTCTGAAAGCTTTTTGCTTAAACCCTGTAGAAGATGCTCAGGACGCTGTTCACGCCGTTACAGGCTGGCACGGTTCTCATAGGACCTCTAGGGCTCAGACATAGGAACTTGCTGCACAATAAGTAACCTGTTACCCGTGGTATCAGCTGATGCAGACAGCTCTCTGCGCACCTGTTTTTTGCTCACAGTAAGTACAAGATGGGTAGGTAGCTTTCACGTACAGTGGCCTCTCTTGGCTGCCGTCAGCCCCCTGTCCCTGAGGGGCGAGCCAGACCCAACCGCACGTGCTGCGGGCTGGGTGGTGTACCTGTTCGTGTGTGAGCCATTGCTCTGTATAAACACTTTTATATTGCCTTGTTCACTACAGAAGGGGCTGTTTTTAAATTAATACTGAGTGACCAGTGTAAGCAATATGTCATATTTTGTACATACAGGAGTGTTGTTCAGTTTCAGGAAGTCACAATAAATGCCACAGACAGCTATGTTTGTGTGCCAGGGAAGTGCCAGAGATGGTACATCTTCTTTTAAAGGACTACCCTTGTTCAGCTTTTTTGTTCTCGTCCCTCTCCCTTCTCTCTTTTAAAAGCTATGGCTGAGAAAATTGTTTCCTGGGTTTTAAATTTTTTTTTTTTAAAGGGAAGGAATAAGATGGTCCCCCATGAGTAAATTATTCATACAAGGCACTGATGTTAGAGCAGTGCATACTTGTTTCCGTAAGGCAATGGACAGTTCTGCTGTACACTGGAAGCAGTCAGGAACAAAAAGGATTATGTTTATTTTGAGAATGAATGGGAAAGGGAAAATTGCATATTAAGGAAAAAAAAGGCTTGAATGTAGTCCGTAGAAGAAGGAAGATGATTAATGTGTGAATGCTATTCATAGATTCCTTCTGTGGAAGACAGTGTCTTGAAAACAAAAACAAGGAATGCCAATGGAGAATAAGGCTTTCCAATATTAAGCAGCTGCTGGTTACAAGAAGTGTTACCACTCCAGTGCTGTTTTTAAGGGAGCCGATGTTGGCTGTTAGCTCTAAGGTACTTCTGAAAATACAGAAAGATAAAGTTGTGTTAAAAAGAAAGCATTTACATTTCAAGGCTGTCCAGATACAGTGATGCATTTCCCGATGTGACTTTAGAAAAGGAAGCGCTGGTAACACACTGAGCATTGTTGCTGCAAGCGATGTACAAGAAAGCTGAATTCGCCTTTTATTTATTAGTGGGTGTCTGTAGTGCAATAATGTTCAATAACTGAACATTGAAATAAATGTCTTGTTAGTTTGTAAACCCTGAGATATGCATGAAGCATCGTTACAATAATTGGCCTATATGTAGATGCAAACTTTCTCTGTTGAATTCTCTTTCAGTTTTAATAAACTAGTTTCCAACCTGTTTTAAAATGAAGGGGGGGGAGCGTATTTTACTTGATACATGCTTAATACTGATGTATTAATAAATCAGTATTAAAACAGATTCAAAGTGAATTATAAACTTATTATTGAATAATTATATAACAGAGCTCAAACTCGTGACATATGCAGAAAATGTGTCAGCTTAAACTTTAAAAAAAAAAAATAAAGCTTGTTATTGTTTCAATTTTCAGACCAGTGTTTGGAATAAGAATTATTCTTCTGTTTAGGGCTGTGATTTGTAGGAGCTTTGCTGGAAACTAGCCAGTATAGCATAGCAGGTTAGTTGTATTTAAAAGTGCCTTATTGTAAGGTATTGTTTGTTTGCTCTGTAATACACACTTTTATCCATAAAATAATAAAAATTAAATGGGAGAATAAATTTTTTTTCCCCCTCAGCAAATCTCAAAGTAGCAGTTTTATGTTCTAAGAAGGATAAGTAAAGCTAGCCAGAGATTTATCAAATGTTTCAAATTATAAAATGTCTTTATATAAAATCATAAATCTAAAAAGCAAGAACTGTTTGTTTTTTTTTTCTAGAACTGTGGGAATTATTTTATGGTATTTTTCACAATAAAGATATTTATGATGACAAGAAAGCACTGCAGTGTATTTGTCTGCCCTTCTTTCCTCATCCCGCTCTGCAAGTTTGAAGTTAGAGCTGTGCAGAAATGCAGTAAAAGGCTGCATTTGGCTTGGGGGCTAAATTGACATTTCTTAGGCAGCTAGTGCACAAGTAGTCAAGCTTTAAGAAGTACGGTACAGAGTGAAGCAGCATTTGGATACAGCACACTTGGGTTTCAAAACTTAGTTTTCCTCCCGTTAGGCGGGATGTGGCTAGCAGGAGTGCAGGAGTGGCACCTGGCTGCCTTCTGGGGGCGGGGGCAGAAGGAAATCGCAGCCAGGCTTTCCGGCTAGCAGCAGGTCCCAGGAAAGCCTCTGGCCCCTCGCTTGCTGGGACAGGAGGGGAGAGGAGGAATCCCCTCCGCCTCTCTCCTGAGGCTGGAGCTTAGGGCCAGCCAGCAGCTCTGGGGAGAGCGGGGGGGTGGCTGAGGGCATGTGGGATGTGTAAGATCAGCATGTACTCTGATTTCTAGGCGATGATGAAAAGTACTTCTAAAGAGAGTAAACTGATTTTTTGTTTATTATTTTATTTATTCTTAATCCAGTACATGTTCCAATGGGGCTGACAAAAGTACCAGAACTTGGAAGGCAGGTGAGAAGTTGTTGAGCCTGCAGGGGTTACTTATGCCGCAGGTCTTTCAGCTAGACTCGAAGCCAGCTGAAGAGAGCAAGAGGCAGTGTCACCCTGCAGAGGCGGGGTCTGTAGGAGGCTGGAGCAGAAACTGCTTCGTGGGCCTCTGAACAGACTGTACCCTCAAAGTACTCCAGTGGAGCTTAAACTCCACTGGTGACTTCACCAAAGAAAGCATCAATTCATTCACAGTGCCAGGAAGCACCACCCAGGGCTCAATCCACTCGCCGATGTAACCCCTGCGCAGCACCATGAGAAATGAAGCAGAGTCATATCCATGGCGTCTATAAAGATGACAATCCTACCTGAAGTCATCCACAGCGTGTGTACGTGCCTGAATGACAATGTGAGCGAGCTCCTTATCGGTCATCAAAACGTACGTGTCTTCTTAACCTCTTCTGTAGGAACTCTTAATTTTTAGGAGTTCCTGCTTGGAAGCAATTTATTGTACATACTGGCTTGTGTGTGTATACAGTGGCGAAGGGCATGGATGCATACGCAGCTGGTGAGAGTGAAGGTGTCAGGGTTCAAAATTCCATGGCCTGCAGCTGCCAAATGTGCGAAGGTGACAGCGGAAGGTGAGACGAGATGGGGGGGGGGGGTGGGGGGGTGGTTGGAAGCACGGGCTTCTTGAAGAGGCCAGGTTTGATGTGGGATTCCTTCATGTGGTTTCCCAGTGTCTGTCTTTGGAAACCTGCAGCCTTCCTGTCAGGTAGGAGCACTTCAGACTTTCTTGTCCTCAGAAAAGCACAGCAGTAAGAGGTGCAGTTATGGTCTAGGGGAGATGCCTGAAATCTCAGCTCTGTGAGGACTGGGGAAGAAGGTGCAGCAGGAGTGCCAGGTTGGTTTTTGAGCACTTGTGTGGTTGGTGGTGTTTTTTTATTCAGGGTCTTAGCTGTAAGCTCCCTCCCATCCTCTGCTTGGTAGTATAAGAGCTGTCCTTGGCAGGGTACTTGGCAACAACTGAAAATGTGTGTTATCATACTAAATCCAAAACACAGCACTAGGAAGAAACTTAACTCTATCCCAGCTGAAACCAGGACACCGCCTAACTAAGGAGAGGAGGGAGACACGATGCACAAAGACAGGAGAAGCTACAGGTAGAGTCACAGCTGAGCAGCTGTTTGTCAGGGATTACAATGTTGCCAATTCTGGCAGTTTTCAGAACACTAGGGAGTGGTGTATCTTTTGCATCATCTTCCTAAATGGGAAGAATTTTTCCACAGGCAAAACATACTTCCTTACTGTTGTAACTGCAAGACTCGGTGTGCTTTAGAGAATGCCAGACACTTGCTGTAGGATAGCTCATGTTAAGGGTGGTAAAGAATTGAAAACATGGTGTTATTACACAACATGTTGATATGAGAGGTAAATCATAGCAGAATGGCAGCGTGCCTCATGCATTTGAATGAGTAGCTAAAACTCCAGGCCCTAACAAACACCGCTGCTAAAAGGTGTTACATACATGTGGATGAAGAGAACGTTCACATTTCAGAGTAGATACATTACACTAAAGGAGTAAGTCAACTTAACCCTGTGTCATCAGTCTGTTAAATACCTGAAAGTTAAAAACAATCACTATAACAAGTCAAGTGAAAGGAACCAGGTTTGCAAGCTGGCTTTTCCGAACTGAACTTGTGGAAAAAAAACATGACCCTGCTGAAAGTGCCTTTGCTCTTAGGTCCTTAAGGGAGAAGTGTTGGTTGCTTCTCTTTCACCTGCACCATTCTGTGCTGAAAGGGAAGGATCTGCAAGCAAAGAGCGTCTCTCTTCAAGAAGTCCAGCCGTTTATATTACCAGAGCGTCTACCACCACCCTTTCACAAGGTGCAAATCTGGCTACTCACTCGCTCTGCTGGGCAATGTCTACGTACTGCTCAATCGCACTGTGCGATGCTGGGAAACCCTGACCTTGGAGATGAAGCACTTCAAAGGCATAGAGAGACCAAGCACTTTCAGGCCTGCAATTCATCTGTATAGAACCATTATCTCTTGCAAAGGAAGAAAATAATTATCTGATAATAAAAGGTCAGCAACCATGTAACTGATTACATGATTTCATTAATGTGTTTTTCATGCATGTCTTTATGTTAAAAAAAAAGTGAGTGCAGCATTGATTGATTCTGTTTTTAAGCCATGAATATAAATGAATTTCTGTATTTAGCAAAAGGCGCTTCAAAAACAATCTATGCCTCTATATTTTACAATTGTCAGAGCCCAAAATCTGGTCCAGAGTGACACACTGATGACTGGAGAAAGCCAGTTATATGATGTCCTTTTCATGATTTCTGGCAATGTGTGATGGGAAGCTGCCGAGTGCTTCATTCAAAAGCGTGCAGATCCAAAGGTGAAAGAAACCAAGATCTCCATCAGCAGAGAGAGATACTGGCTGTGGCTGTAACTGTGCAGCTCCTGCCTTCAGGAGAGGAACTCACAAACCAAATTGAGACTTTCAGCACGCAGTTGGCTGAGAAGTGTCGGAAGGAGCTGCTGGGACATGCGTCTGGCATTCAGAATGAAATCACAGCTAACATGAGTGATGTCTTGAGACTGTCCTCTTACATGAGAGCCTCACTGTGGCCCGTGGGAGATGTGAGCTCCTCAACCCCTCTGCTTCACGGGGATTTGAATCTGTGTATCTTGAGAAAGCATCTGAATGAGGCTCAGCAGAAGGTGTGGGCACAAAAGTGATATTCACCAAACCAGCGCAAAAGTGTGAGCAAAGGGAGCAGCTTGGTGTCTCCTGCCACCCGAAGGAGCCCTTCCCCGAGAGGAGCAGGGCACAGGCTTCCCACTGCTGCAGGGCCCCTTTCATCAGTCCGCCTTACATAGCCTCCCGAGCCAACGCTTGAAGTGTGTCAGGAGCCGAGACCAGACTTCAAGGTGGTGTACAAGGAGTGTTCCCCTCATGGCAACAAAGGAGTCAATACATCACTCTAAAAGTAACTGCTAAAAACAGATACTCGAGAAAACAATGCATGCTGGATGGCAGCCCACTGTCATGCTGGGAAACAGACTACCCCATACATGGCACTATGTGATGTACTAGAGACATGATGCTGGATTAAACCATTTGAGGATTTGATCTAATGTAAGAAAAGATACTGTTACCCCATCAACAAATGTTTCAGGACTTCCACTCACATTTTCCTCTGTGCGTTTAAATCCAGGCTTTAAACAAAGGAATAAATCATAACGACAAAGCATATGCAGGAAAGAAGAAACCACCTATCTAGCTTGGAAAGGTAAAGTCTTAGTGTGAAAGCAAATGTTTGATTTAGGAGAAAGGTTAAAATGAACCTTACTGAGAAATATTTTCAATACTAAAGCTCTGGCTCGTCAACAATACTGCACTAATGTCTGGTTTGTTCATTTTCTGTTAAACTTACTTATTAGTTGATATTAAGAAGAGTAGGACCTAGAAAAGACACTGTAATAGTAATCTGAACATAAGCTGTATAAACTCTTCATTTGAACAGTTCAAATATTACTTTGCTTATGTACTGATTTGAACCAGGTTTTGGTAACACAGGTTTTGTTCCCCAGGGCTCAGTTTTGGGGCCAGTGTTGTTCAACATCTTTATCAACGATCTGGATGAGGGGATCGAGTGCTCCCTCAGTAAGTTTGCAGATGACACCAAGCTGGGCGGGAGTGTTGATCTGCTGGAGGGCAGGAAGGCTCTGCAGAGGGACCTGGACAGGCTGGATCGTTGGGCCGAGGCCAACTGCATGAGGTTCAACAAGGCCAAGTGCCGGGTCCTGCACTTCGGCCACAACAACCCCAGGCAACGCTACAGGCTTGGGGAAGAGTGGCTGGAAAGCTGCCCAGAGGAGAAGGACCTGGGGGTGCTGGTTGACAGCCGGCTGAACATGAGCCGGCAGTGTGCCCAGGTGGCCAAGAAGGCCAACGGCATCCTGGCCTGTATCAGGAATAGTGTGGCCAGCAGGAGCAGGGAGGTGATCGTGCCCCTGTACTCGGCGCTGGTGAGGCCGCACCTTGAGTACTGTGTTCAGTTTTGGGCCCCTCACTACAAGAAGGACATTGAGGTGCTGGAGCGTGTCCAGAGAAGGGCAACGAAGCTGGTGAAGGGCCTGGAGCACAAGTCTTATGAGGAGCGGCTGAGGGAACTGGGATTGTTTAGTCTGGAGAAGAGGAGGCTGAGGGGAGACCTCATCGCGCTCTACAACTACCTGAAGGGAGGTTGTAGTGAGGTGGGGGTTGGTCTCTTCTCCCAAGTAACAAGCGATAGGACGAGAGGAAATGGCCTCAAGTTGCGCCAAGGGAGGTTTAGGCTGGACGTTAGGAAAAAATTCTTTACTGAAAGAGTGGTCAGGCCTTGGAACAGGCTGCCCAGGGAAGTGGTGGAATCACCATCCCTGGAGGTATTTAAAAGACGTATAGATGAGGTGCTCAAGGACATGGTTTAGTGGGCATAGGGGGTGTTGGGTTGACGGTTGGACTCGATGACCTTAGAGGTCTTTTCCAACCTTAATGATTCTATGATTCTATTCTATGATTCTATGAACACTCCTACAAACCAGGATGGTTTTTCTTCCCTTTCATAGGTCAGACTGGAAACTAGAAATAAGTTCTCACCCTACAGCAGATTCCTAGTTTTGACCACTGCTGTGGCTTCCCAGCACAAACGCTTTCTTCAATTAAAGACATTTGAGAACTTGCTACAATTTTTTTTGCCTTGGATCTATTAACCAAGCATTTAACCGTCATTGTGTAATACAAAATAGGAGAATAGAAGATAATTATTTTTTCTCTAGTGGCACCTTTAATATTTTGTACAACATATACAATCTGTTGCTTTAATATTAAAAAATATAATGCTATGCTAATGAATCAAAGTGCTGCTTTAAAGAGATCTTTGAAAAGTAGTTAATACATTTGCCAGACCTCTTTGTTTTGTAAACCAATACATCCTTTCAAAAAAGAGCTTTCCTTCAAAATATTATTAGGCAGGAAAAAGAAAGGCTGTAAAACATTTTTTACAAATATATACAACACTGTAGAAAATGGCATGAAACCTTTTAAATCTTCAAAATATCTCCAGCAAATTACATTTCTAAGAAATTATATTCTAATCATTTAAGTAAGCTCAAGGAAATAGTATTTAATGAGGTATTTCTTTTTCAAAGCCTGTAGAAGTAATCCAATTTTAAAAAGAACAGGATGCTACAGATAAAATGAACAAGAAATCAGTGCATAAATTATCCACATTTATACTGCATAACATGAAATTTCCTGCACAGATCATAATTAAAGAGAACTAAGGTTTCTTAAAGAACCTTTAACTTCTGGCTTAAAAAAAAGGTTTCCATTGTACGCTTCAAGCACAATATTCCAAGACAGATCAATGTGAAATGCTGCTGCAGAGTAAAGCATCAGGATGGAAGTATAAGATTTAAAAAAACCCCACAAAACAAAAAAGAGAAAAGCAGCAAGCAGTTGACTAATGATCAATTTTTCTCTGATACAGAGTATCAGTTGTTTCCTTGTTACACATTGAATTTATAGTAACGGTACATATACATCTGCTAAGTCAATAATAAGTCCATCTATATGGTATAAAATACTAACTTAAAAAAGTTCTATGTTCAAATATGTTCGACTTGCTGCCTGATATCCTGAAGTAATTATGTTTGAGAAGAAGTGTGACAAAACAGATACTGCAGTGAAATGGCATCGCTCAAGAGAACTGAAATTAGTATTAACTGATTATTGCTATTGGGTTACACAGAAAACAATATTTCATTGGGTACTTCATACAAAGAAAATGCCCACAACAGACCTTTTAAAATCCATATGTAACGTGTTAAAACTGTTCAAAATGCATAAAGGTAATATAACGAAAAATATATAAATATGTAAAAAAATTTTTGCATGTCGCATAGTACTAAGCATGATTTTAACTCCTCTTACAGTAAGAAATTTTAAATAACCAACACCTGAGGACAATTATAGTACATACAAAATATGCTCCATTTTTCTTATTATTTATTCAGTTATTGCTGGTATGGAAATATTATGCAACTCACAATGGATTCACCCCCTTAGTGCAAATTACCTTAACTTTTATAATTACAAGCATCTGGACTGACAGACTGCATTAAACTATTCTTATAAGAATTTGTGGTCACATCCAATGTATTTTGAAACCAGCACAGCCTAAGCAACAGAGGATGTATTTAAGGCACTAGATTTCAGTTTAATAAACAAATTTCCTACTTTCAAATATGTGTACTGCAAGAACTTTTCACTGCCAATATTTGTGGGATCAAATTATCAGTAGCCCTTTAGAGCAACAGTTTTTTGAGTACATATTTAGAAAATTACAGGACACACCACTGACAGTCAAAATTACTCAAGAATTTTATTAGTTTATTTTAAATTCTAAACAGAATTATGATAATCAACACTGAGTGGAAACAGCTTTCAGGTACTGACCTTCTGATACAATGTTTGCTGGTTGGAAAACAATCTTAACCAAAAAACATAATGGAATTTTATGACATACTATTTAAGTGACCAAAAGGAGCCTAAGAATCAAAAATGATTCTTTTAAATTAGTAAGACTGTAGCAATTCTGCATAATCAATGAAAAATCACACTCCTTGCGTCAGTAAGCTTCAAAGTTGACTTAGATTCGTGGGGTCTAAATTACAGAAGCTATTTTTTTATGTAGTATCTTTGCTACAGCGAGATCTTCTTGTGACCACAGCATTTCTCCAGGGACAAAACTATGTATGTATAACCAAAATCCTTTATTTTTAAATACATTAGTTTAATGCCTGTAATATGCACAAAACACTTTTCATGTACGTATTGAATGTGTGTGTCCTCCTCCAGGCTGACACAATATATCTTTGAAGAGTTGAATAAACACATTGTTCTTTATATTCTAAAATCCTCTGGGCAAACTGTCTTTTAGAGAAGGAAAAGAAAACCAAAGAAATCAGGAAAGCTCCTCTATACTGGTTAAAAAAAAAAATCAAGTACCTGTGGATTTCTCTCTTCTGTTTTTGTATTTCATTTAAAACTTTTTAAATAACACTATAAGTTATAAAATAGTTGACTTCACATTAAAAACCGTTACAAATAGTGCCAACAGTCGTAACTTCCATTCAGTCTTTTGCAGAAGACTATTGGGCTGTCACCATCGCTTTTTACAGGTTGTGCTAAAGTTCATCGTGCTTAAGACCTGTAAACAAAGGAAAAATAAATTATAAAAAACAATTATATAAAGACTTAATGTCTAGTTTTGTAAAATGTGGAGAAAGCCCTTTACTTTCTATTTACTGCTAGTCAGTCAGTTCAGCAACATGAACTTCATTTTTAGAGCCTCGCTAAAAGTTGACCATAAGCTTTCACAAAGGATAAAAACTACTACAGATTCTTAATAATGAAAAGTGAATTTGTTCCCTGACTCAGGTCTTTGAAATATTTATCTGCTAAGTTTTTTCTTCAAACTTGAGAGCTGAGATGACCTTTTTTTGTTTTGCATTACTCCAAGCATTTGAGTCTTATTAGAAGTCCTATAAGAGTGGGGTTTTTTCCCATGCTATTTAACTAACTCAGTTTAGAACAATTTTAGTAAAAAAAAAAACACAGCAAAACCAAAATCTATTTGTAAACTAAACCACCATTTATATTGTCATTTCTTTCCCTCCCCCCGGTACACTATATATTAACCAAGCATAGCACTGTAGTACAGTTATTACGAAAGCTGCCTGCCATATCCTGCTATAAGATCATGTTTTCCATTCTTTCTAACTTTGCCAATCCATAATAATAATTGTTTACATGTCAGGTGTCTGCTACATCAAATTTATTTTAGTGTATTCTGACACCATGAGTTAGGAAAAATACACCTGTTTGTCCATGACAGTGTTCTGTTCATTTCTAATTTGGGAACTTGTAGCGTTCCCATGTGTTGCGGCAAAGATTTGAACGGGCGCAAATATGCCTGTTGCTGTCCCTGTGAAACACTCCCCAAACTTGGCTGTGCAATAACATATTAGAAAGGAGCAGCAGCTCAGAGAAACCTCCCAGGACATCCTACCTACATTTCCCAGTGACTCCAGTCTAGAAAGACTCCTGGTTTCTCTTTTCTCAGTTCCCCTCCCTTCTGGCCTGGGCAAGGCTGCGAAGAAAGCTGCCAACACGCACCTGGGTTTCGGTAGCTGTTGGGTGGAGTGTACAGGGACACAGAGCTACAGGAAAGGAAATGGGACCGGAGACCGAGACTGGCGGGGAAACCTGTAAACTACAGTCTGACAAGAGAGAGAGCAACATGGAAATCTCTGGAAAGGATGAGTAAAGCCTGAAAGGGAGGGGAGCACAAGTGGCCAGGCCTGGCGACCACGGCTGCAAATCTGGGCAGTATGGAGAAAGTGAAGGAGACTGTTCTGCTCAGTCAGGTGCGAAAAGGCCCCGCGTAGATAAGCCCAGAGCGAGAGATGTCGAGACAAACAGCACTTGCCGAACTGGCAGATTTCAGCTGTAACATTTGTCTTGACGGTTCCATGTTCGGCAGTTCTTAGTTTGGAGGGAAGGAGGCTTTTAACCTTACTAAGATATTCTTATGTACAGCTTTTGTCCTTTATTTTTTAAGTCTCTCACATTTTGTATTTTGAATATGCACTGTCTCTATAAGATTAAGAAGTCAGAAAAGCAATGTAAAATAAAAAAATTAATGCTAGAAAATTACGTGGCAAGTGGCTTTCAAGCAAATTTTAAGCTGAAAAGGTATGTAAGAAAAGATAAGTAAGCAATACCTTACTTACTACTGAATTAATATAGGTGACACTGAGGACTCAAATTATTGAAAAAATTTTTGTGAACTAATGGATTAATAGAGACTCAGTAACCTACTGCTTAACAGACTACACTGAATTAAAAGGCATTAGCTTTAGTTCTGTAAGTGAGGTCTAAGCTAACGTACTTTATTTAATATTTGTGGCTCAAATTATGTGGAACAGTTCGTTGTGTTTGAACTCTAAGAATAGGACACTGCCAACAATTTTCTTATAGATTTTGGCGTAAACAAAAGATTTTATCCTCTTAGTGTAACTCCTACGTAAAGAAGCATCATGCGACTCTTTAAACCCACACAATTTCTCTAAGAGCAGGGAAAATTACACCAATACAGTATTTGTGCCTATTGACCCCAATATTAATTTCAACCATATTAATATTTATTTTAAAGAGTTAACAGATGAATATGCATGTAAATTACCTTTTTGAAAGAATGATGTTAGATTTTTCTTCTCTTTTTCTATTTCCTGTATTAACGTTCGTATCTCAGAGTCATAGTCAACCCATTCAGGAACTATCCGGGCAGCAGCCTTTAATTTTGGTTCTTTGGTTTGGGGATTGTTGCACTGAAAGTTTAAAACATACATACTAGATGTATACAAAGTATATGTAAAAATACCACATCTCTAAAGAACTTTAAGTGATCTCCCCCTCAACGTCACTAAAAATAAACAGCAGAACACCAAACATGTATTATTATTAAAAACTAGTTATGTAATCATATGTTGACTAGGACAATAATATGAATGTTTCAAAATAGTCTACAATTATTTCAAAGTGAAAAATAAGTTTAACATCAGACAGAAACTACTCAACAGCAGATCACGAATCTTGACAAGAAATTTAGAGAAGTACAGTAAAAAGTCATTTGCGCAAAAATACCAACTTAATATTTTGCAGAGAACCGCTCTTTACCATAGATTCTAGTCACCACACCAGTTTAAATATTTGGATAAAATTTTCATATTTTATAAATAGGGTCATCTCTCACCAGCCCACACAAATATCTCCACCCTCCAACATATTTCTTTGCTCTTAATTATTTCATACCTAAATAATTTTGTCAGCATTTAAATTTCATTGAAGGACAGCATGCAAGGTCATTTACCCTGATATTAATTAAAAAAAAAAAAAAAATCACACAAACCAAATCATAAATAAACTCTGTTTAAATTATTTAAAATGAGATATAAGATATACATTAGCATATTAAAATTAAATCTCATATGTTTTTTATTAAGTTTGTGATGCTTCCTCTAGCATTGTCTAGAAAATATATTGATTACTTCCATAAAATAACATAAGTGAAATCATAATAAAAAGTGATACATGATAATGGGGATTGAAAGAAGGTCTAGTAACTTAATTTCAATCTTTCTTGAATAGAGAGTACCCATGTTTAGTGCACAAAAAAGCTTATTTTAACAACTGTAAAGACACAAAGAAAACAAAACTATTTACATAATGAATATTCGCACCAGATTCCAATTGTCTGTTTGTCTTCAGAATTACAGCTCTGAAGTATCACTCACACTGCATGGGGTTTGTCAAAAAATGAGGATGGGGGAAAAATGGGATGGAGGTAATAATAACAGAGAAGAACATTTTCTCTCTCTGTTTCAATTCCCAGACAGACATTTTCTTCTTTCTCAATGTGGATAGTCTCCTCAGCATTACGCTTTTTAAGCTCTGCTTTATCTCCAGTTTATAGTGGTGAAATGGACAGAGAAAACCATGAGAATATTAATCCTCTACACAGCGGGTTCTGGAGGAATCTGCTGTAGGGAGCGCAATAGCAGCACTCGATACCCAGTTAGCAGTATTTCATTAGAAGTCCACTAATCTGGCTGAACATGGAAAAAAGATAAGGAAAAATATATGTACAGGTGTGAAAAACCCTGATCCTATCCTGTTACAGATAGCAACATTTAATTTTCAGGTACAGTTTTCAGCTTCAACATAAGCAAATTTGGTACAGAGCAAGCAGGAGAGATCTCAGAAGAAAGGAGAAAAGTTGCTGTGTTGTAGGGAACGGGAAGTAGTGTTCCAGTGCCTTCCAGCAAGGCTGCCTCCATGACATCACATATGCATATCTCAGAAATTATAGCAAAGGTTTTAATCTATAAAGCTAATTTAACTCAAAATCAACTCACCAAGTCTATTGTTTTAGCCTTTTTCTTGGATTCATCATCACACCAGGTTTCACACCAAAGCCATTCCTGAGGGAGAGACTTAATAGCTACTTGATGGATCATATTATTGGGAAGATCCTGTATAAATTTTGTGAGATCATAAATTAGCATTGAATTTAATGTAACTGGTTATCAGGCAATTACTTAAAAGTGGAATATCTTAGCCTATTACCATTTCTGCAAATTGTTCTTACGTTTCCTTCTTAGTGCTCACCTAGTTCTTTTTCAAGTAGATTCAAAGCTTGGTCACAGTCATTTTGATGGCCAATTCCACCTCTCATTTCTCAAGCAGTTTTTTTTTGTACTTCTTTCCTTCCTTAGCTTCACATAAGCAATACTACTCTCTGATACTTATGGTTCAGATACTGCATGTCATACTACAAATACTACTGAGCAAAATTAGACTGTGTGAAATTATTAAAGCAAAACTTAACCATCCATCCCTCAAATTTGCAAAAAAAGCTCAAAAGCATATAATCCAGGATTACGCCACTACTCTAAATTTCTAAATTTAGCCACCTTCTAGGGAAATGGATTCTAGAAACACGAGCGTGAAAAGGAAAAGCTACTAAACTGCTATTCTAGCTATCTTCCTCACGTCAAAAAAAATTTCTTTTTTTTTTTTTTTAAACCTTTACTATATAGTCAAGTACTCTCATCACGAAAACTCTGAATCAACATCTTGCTGAATGTAGGGAACAGCATTTACGAATGAGAAAAACTGCAGGCGGTCTTACACTGCAGATCTGGCCATAGTTATAAATAACAGGTATCATTGGTAGATCCATTCGTAAGCTCCTTCACATGTGCAACCCCAACATTATATTTAAATGTCAGTACTCAAATAAGTCTTAGTCACATCTTACTTTGCCAATTCACATTGCTAAATGTGACAGAATAAAATAGCACTTACAGCTGCATTATGAAAGGCATATAATTTAATTCAAATATAGACATTACTACAGGAAAATTACATCAAATATAAGCACACTGAGAGTCAAGACATTCAACATTAATTTAAATGCTTTCTTTTTTGAAAAACTTAAATTCTATGAATTTTTGGAAGATACAATACATGGTTTATCACCATCTCAACTTCAAGAGAAAAGAGATTGGTTTTCTGTTGTGCCTCTCTGACATTCTAAATGAAATCACAATTCCTGAGTTACTACAGTAACTCTCAAAGTTGTGAATTTACAAGTTATTATATGGAGTAGAAAGTAGAAAGGCAGCTGCTAGTTCCAGGATTTAATGTAAATGGAAGAAAATTAAAAAAAAAAAAAGAATCTAAAGAAAAAGTTGCTTATCTTTTCAGAAAGAAGTGATTTATGCTCAAAAACACTAGAATATCTCTGGAAGATCAAAGAGGAAATATTCATGAATCAGAAAAATAAATGAACAAGAACAGATTGTTTTTACTGTCAGTGCTAAAATTCTTATTCATTCAAAATATGTAAACTGCTGAAATGAAAGTCTTCCAGACTTTCACAAACAACATTTAAAAGTTATTCTTCAATTTGATTTACAATATGACTGTTTTCACATTTAGTCAGATAACCCACATAATTTTAAAGGGGGACTCAACTACAGCAGCACCTTTATTAGACAATAAAATCTCAATTCAAAAATATAAAAACATTTCCTCTTAATAAAAGACTCTACTCTTACATTCCTTTCTGCAGATTTCATTCTTTAAGTAAAGAAAAAGGTGGTTAATTACCTAGTTTTTGATGAATTAGTATTAGCATAAATATTGGTATTAGTGTATTTGTTTTGCCATCTTTACACAGACATTTCCATGCTTCTCTTTAAAAAGAACAATTAAATAGGCTGAATTGGAAATCTAGTTTTTATCATGCGTAATTTTTCTCCCTAGGAGTTCTTTACTCGCTATTCTTGGCATTTAAAATTACCTTTTTTTCCCATGCTATCTACTTCTATTTTGTGGTTTATATTAGCATAACCTTAACTACTACCCATGAATGCAGGAGTGCTGGCAGATCAGCAAAGAGCTGAGATTGCTTCTTCTTTGAGAAGGGCAGTGAGCACTCCAGCCAGATATTTAAAATAAAAATAAAAATGAAAAACATTCTCATAATGCATCCGTAACAGTAGATAAAAGCTCTCCAGGACTCTTGTAAAATATATTGCACTGTGGTTTCTATTTCTAGGAACGATGCTGGATTTGGTGTAGCAGTGACAAAGTAGAAGACAAAGTGATTCTATCAATACAGTCAGAAAGCAGATTACTATGAAAATATTACTTTGAAATATTTCCCTTTCCAAAGAAACTCCAATTCCATAATGCCAAGATTTAGCTACCTTAATGTCTGCTCTCAGCACTGATGTGCTGAAGGAAGGGTAGCTGATACTTAAGTGGCTTTTGATTTGATCCAACAGATTTAGAAGAGATATATGCTATGAACTATTAATGCTGTCATTGAAAATATAAGAATCTCCAAATTGAAAGATACACATTATTAATATTTTGAGAACACTAGATAATGACTATGTCTGAGAAGCAGCATTATGGTGGAAGGCCTGTAACCAGCTCCTGAATCTTTAAGGCCTTTCTGAAAGACACCTTGTACATATGGGTAAGACTGTTTGAAAAACACAGCTAATCACATCAGGGCTCTCTCGGTGTGCGATACAGGGCCAATAATTCATTCTGTTGTCCAGAAAAGAGAGGTAAGATCTGACTATTGCTGTTATATCAGTCTTTTGCTCTTAACAGTCATACTTAAGGCTGCAACTCCTTGTGTCCAGTCTAGTTTGAGTTTGTGGTGTGGCTGTAGTTCCACTTTTCTTTGTCCAGGATCATAAAAACTGCTATTTTCATTTTTTAATTTTATTTCTGGAAAAAATGCAAGTGGCAGTAATGTACTTAGGTAGGAGAGAGAGAGAGAAACTCACTTGCAGAGTAAGGGGGTGGAATGCAGGCATTGAGAGACATGGGCTTTGCTACTCTAAGATCTCTTTACTGCTATAGGTAGGTTACAAACCTTTTGTGCTTTAGTAATTCCACAAGAAAAATTACAAAAGCAAGGACAATCTCACTTGTTAAGCCTTCTAAAGTTCACCCGAAGACAGACACGAATAGAATTATTATTTACTCAGGCAGAAATTGGATGAGCTGTATTATCAGTCTTCTGCCAAGTTAAACAGCCTCTACTACAGAAGAAAAGAATAAATTTGAGTATGTTCTGTACATTTGCAATCCACTTACATGCTTGTGATTTGCACCCTGACCTACCCCACCTAGCTTTAAAAATTGGTGGAGTTACATAAATGAAGACTACAGTCACCCCAGGGTGACCATGTACAGCAATCGCTAGAGTGCATTAGAAGTTAGCTTACAATAACTAGATTTACATTAATAGAAAAAAGGAAGAAAGAAGGAAGAGAGCTTGTTAAATAAGAATATAATTACCATTATCAGAATGGAAGATCATTAGAAAAACACAAATGTACATAGAACATCTACAAATAAAGGACAGCAGTGTAATACATTTGTCCTCTATGCTGTTTTTCCCCTCTTCTTTTCGTATTAAACAATTATTTAAAGTAATAATTATTTGGTTTTCTGAACTGTGCTCATATGCACACCTGAAAATTTGCTAGAACATCAGTAAAGGGCAACTAGTTTCAGAATTACAAAACATACGGACAGAGATACAAAATAATTCCATGTATATTCAGAAAGATAAAGAAAATAAAAAATAAATTGCTTCAACACATATATACCTGATCTAGATTAGACAGACTGTTTGGATCTTGACTAAGAGCCTGATACTGGCCCCGAAGCCTATCTCCTGCTGCAATCTTTCTGAACTTCTTAAGATCCACAACATATAAGGCACTACAAAGATAAAAAAAAGAATTAAGATTTGTGGAGTTACACCTTCTTTTTGATAACATTAATAAAAGTAACAAGAAACCAAAACCTCTTCCTGTCCTAAAGGAATATTTTTTTAATTAAGTAGCTGAAGTTACAATAAAAGAGTGAAACCAATGTCATCAGCATTCATGTCTTATTCATCTCTTGCTGAGAATGACTATAGGGCAATTGCTTTTGAATGCCTCAGTGATCAATACCAAGACCCAGATTTTAATCAAATTCACAAACTGCACAAAAATATGTAAGGAGTTATCCTACCTAATATGGTATTTCCTTTTCCCAAGATGTGATGCCCAGTATCCTGATTTCCAGAAACGGTATCCATCCATTTCTTTACGGCTGTCACAGAAAGGTGTGTATCCATAGGGAGCTCCATTTAGATCTAGATCTTGGAGTTCTTTTAGGTCACTTCTCACAATCTAAATAAAAATAAAAATATATTTATTTTTAAAATTTAATAGTGTTTTTAAGGTGTGCATATGAGGGTAGTTATGGCAGCAAGCTTCCTAAGACTAATTTTTATTTTTAAAAAACTTGAAACAGTACAACAGTGGAGTATAGATAAAGTATTCCATTGGAATGACATTTACCAAATTATTGTTCTAGGAAAAAATATGTGTTTATTCTGTGGCCACCTGTGGAACACATTTAATAGGTAAATTAAATAAAACAAGCAAAGTATTTTTAATTTATAGACCAGTGTTTCCAGTTGCCCAGTATTAAACTCCTTCATGCAGGAATATAACTTTCAAAATCTACCGAGCATCTCCCTTCTAAAAAATCCTTCCTATTTGTGTTACATTAGCTTGGGCACTCCAAAATTAATGCATCATTTGAAAAATCTTTGCATCTAGTAATAATGTACTTTAAAAAATAGGTTATAAGGACATTTTACAAATATCCTTTATTTACTAATCAATCATTCTTCCATCAAACCCCACTAATCTATCAGTTGTAAAAAAGTTTTAGTTGTTTTGAAGTACAGAGAAATCCTTAAGAGTAGTTAGGACAGACAACCAGTACTACTACTGTATCCAGATGAAATTGCAAAAAGTTGCAGTCTGCATTGCTACATCTAAATTTAATTTATTCTCAAGCTTCAGAAAAGGACCAAGATACATAATATTTGTTCTGAGGTTTTTAATAACCGTGTGATAGACTCTTCAACGTCTTGTCTGAGTCAGCAAGTTACCTTTCAGTATATTATACAATATTAATTTCTGAATGAAAGACTGCATACAAATTTAAGAAAAACAGAGACAGGATTAATCTTGAAAAAATTCAGCCATCTAGAAGTTGTTCAAATGGTCTAAACTAATCACGGCAGACTCCTTCCACAGTGAGTGGAGAAGTCCTCTCACAATCAGCTCAGAGACTGAATCACTCGAATATGCCTTAAGTGAAACGCACCTTTAAGATCCTACATACCTCTCCAGGTGCCCTTCTTTCTCCACAGGCAATTTAGGGCAACTCAGTGTAGTGAGACTTTTAATTTCTACATGACTAAAGACAACTGAAATTATTGCATTTCACATTCTGCAACACCACTGGTTCTGCTCGTACAACTGCAATAGCTTTACGAGACCAACATCTGAATAAAATGGCCACAGAGAATGAAACTGGATCAGTTTAAGCCAAAATGAATTCCTCACACATTTATACAGCAATATTTTTTCTTACCTGGTCAGCATCGACAAATATTATTTTATCCACAGCCAAAGGGAAAAGAACATCCAAAAAGAGAATTTTGTAGCCCCAGATAATTCTTTGTTTTTCTGTCTGTTGATAAAGCCAGCGGGGCCACTTATACTGTACTAACTCATACTTGAAACCATACTTTTTAGCCATATGAGGAATAACATCCTAGAAGAATGAACAAACTATTAGTTGCACATGTATGTGACACGCAAGGACTCAGAAGGAAAAAGAGGGAACGTTGAAACATAGCTGCAGTTGTGTTGGCCTTACTGACTACATAAATTATAATTTTAAAACGTTTCTTTAGTTCTAGCAATATCCTCAGCTACATAAATAGAAAAAGCATTTCCTTCAAACTCTTGGAGACTATCAGAAGAGAATAAATTATATAACTGGGCTTTGGGTTCCAGAAAAGAACAACCTTACACGTGAGACTTTAAAAACTATTGGTATTTAATGCATTCAGAGATCATTTCCAACTGTGAAAATTTAATTTGAATTATATAATTACTGAAATGTAGTTTTTTTAAAAAAACTACTTAATATCTTTAAGAAAAAATAATAAAAGGAAGATACTTGTCCTACCTTAAACGTTGGGGAGAGATAGTTTTTAAGAAACCAAAATTTAACTGGTGTTTTTGTATGACGTAGAACAGAAAGCATCATAATTCTGTGGAAATATAAGTCTATAATAAACAAACGAATACACACAGGTCATTAAATTTCAACGGCACCTAGAAGTGCTAAAACTTTCTAGTATAATTTTCTTTAACCCAGTTTAAGCAGAAATTTCTGTCTATTTCTAATTAAAAGCTTTAAAGAGCATGTGTTCGAGACCACTTTGAGATGGATTTGTTCGATCCTGATCAGCTAAGCAATATTAGAAGGAACAATTTCAAAAGCAGATCTGTTAAGAAGTTTTATTCTAAGACAGGTGCCTGACAAAATTATATTAACTTGGCTACTGAGATAGCTTATTTTAGAAATATATTGGTTGAGTTTAATAGGTTGCTGAAATGAAAAACAGTGGAAAAGAAAAAGCATAGTTCAAGATCCTCTTCAGAAAACCCGTGATAGCTGTAAAAATCACTATTTTGGGTTCAATTTTTTTTAACGATTGTGGCATTTGCTTGCTGAAACACAAAAGGTAAGCAATGCCTTACGCTCTTACAAGAGGTCATGTCTGCCTTGAAAATCAAGAAATGATGAACTTTAAAATAAGGTAAAGAAGTATGTAGAAAGTTTTAAAATTAATTTTTGTCTCTCAAAATAAACAAAACATTGTAGGTTGAAGGACAGAAACATAGATGTTCAAACTGCATCAGACTACTAAGAAATAAAAATCAATACATACAAAATACTACTTTCCAAATAAATACACATGAAAGAATTGTGAAATTCCATTTTAGGATAGGAAAATCACTAAACCTGTAGACAAGTACACAAAGAAATCAGAAAAGTAACATAGAGATGGTGGTGAACAGATCAGGCAATACTGTAAGAATTCCTTCAAAGCAATCATTGCTTATTGAATGAACACTGAGGTAAGGCCACATGTGCGTATAGTAGTATCCATAGTTTGGACTAATGGATACAACTCTAATGAAGTCATTGCTGTTATGTCTTTATAAAGAGAGGCTGAACTTCATCCTTTATGTTCATACTTCACGCATCCATTCATGAAAGACTGGAGAACATTTCTCTTTCTTCAAAGAATAATGATATTTTTGAACATCTATACGTTGAATCACTTTGTTCTCAAAGATGAATTTGGTCCTCACTGTATACAGCTTTTGTACGTTTTAACAATTTATTCTCTACACCTTGGTAAAAAAATCAGTTTCTTTAAGCTGCTTAATTTTAGGATGAACGTTTACAGTATCCTTATGAAATTCTTGTTTCCCTTTTACCTTTCCTTACCTTAAAAAACGTTCATATAAATGGCCTGAAGCAACTGAAAAAATGTTAAGAATATCACTTTTCTTTTCCTTCTTCTCTGTTGAAATTTCTTCTGAAAATCTAAGAAAAAACCCCCAAATTATTATATAAAGTATACATTCAGCAGAAAGAAAATACTACTACATTACCATTAAGCTCGTAAAGAATCAAAAGTAAGAACATACATAAAAGAAATACTCATCCTACAGTAACTTATATTCTGCTCCCACTGCACATGCTGATGATACCAAAATCTTTTCGGAACAACACCTCATACCCAGTCATTCAGGACAAACGATGGCATAACTGCAGTCTCCAATATTTTCAATCAAACAGAACAAGAACTCCATGTTTTATCAAAGCAAAAATCAGAAAAACACACAATCAGAATACCTTGAGAACTGGTTATTTTTAAAATGAGTAACAGCTATTTTTCAAGTTTCATCCTTGTGCATTCCTCATTGCAAGAACCAATACATATTCTTGAGGTGAGGGATGTCTGCATAGCCCCATAGGTGGTTGAGCTGAATGTATACTTTAAAATACAGACTGAACATAATATAAAAATGGCCACACCAGGCCAAACCACATATTTAGCCCAGTACCTTACCAACAGCAAATGACAAGGCCAAGGAGTAGTAGCCTTTTGCAGAATACTCTCATAACATTCAGTGGTCCGTGGTGATGGGATTTCCCAAGTGTTTTTCATAATACTTGCTCAATTCTTCCTTAAATTCATCCAATTACTCTCCCTGTAAGCTACCCTAGATCTTTGACGTACATTGTTTAAAGGTTTTCTGTTTCTGCTGCACCGCATTCTTTGTTTGCTTTGAATACCAAAGTGGACCAGGATTGTTTTTTTAATCATGTACGCCTTCCAGCACAAACAGCTAGGGGACGGTGGCTGCAGTCTCCCTCAGAGCACTGTTTCACAGATCTTGGAACTGCAAAGGCTGCCTTAGCCTAATTGGTTACAGTAAGGCTTGATATTGTTGGAGATTCACCTCAATAGTCTTTTTTTGAGGTGAGTCACTCCTCACACACTTAGATTGTGTGAGTCACTCCTATTAAATTTTCTTCTGCATAGATCCCTTTTAAAAGTATACTTTAAAAAGTATAAAAATAAGTATCTCTCATAATCTTTAAGAACAAATGAGACAAGTCTCAGATCTCCAACATATTTCAAAGAATTCACATCACTCCTCTAATGCAAAGCTGAAATCTCAGAAGGCTGCAATGTGTGTAAGTGGTATGAATAATCTTTTGAGAAACCCATGGTCTTTTCACTCAGCAACAGTAAGAGGAGATAGCACAGTCCTATCTGATCAGGACTATAGCAAACGCAAAAGAAAGGGCCATCACTGGAGCGGCACTGACTGCATGGTGTGACATCTCTGAAGAAGACAACCCCTCAACTAGCACTGAGTTCTCACAGGCTAAACAGACTGCAGTTCACAGTCCCAAGCAGTCTGTCTTTTGTCTTTCTGACTTTCTGTCCCATTTCTTATACTTGGTGATAGCAGGACTGAAAGAATGTCAAGCTCTTTATAATGCAGCCATTACCACATATGACTACAAAGACCGATGTGNTCACACTACATCCAAAACACAGCACTATACCAGTTAATAGGAAGAAAATCAACTCCATCCCAGCCGAAACCAGGACAAAGGATCTTGAAAATATTGATTATGCAAAGCTTTACAGAAGGCAGAGATCTTCTGAATGGAACAAGCTGCTCTGAAGATGGCTGGTAACCTGTAAGGTCACATGGGAAAAGCAGTCAACTGGAGAAGGCCAGTTCAGTTATGAAAGGACTTGGGCGATGTGGTATGCACACGTGTCCCATGTCAGAGCACACGATGATTCCTGTAACGAACAGTGTGCTGGCAGGATATATTTTTCATTCTAGGATATCGAAGAGGAAGGTTATTTGACAAGTTCCTAGATAGGAAGAAGCTGACAGACAAACAGCAGCCTCAGATCACGCCCCTGAGCCACAACCTTGAATCAATGGGAAGAGCAAATATACTTTATTGGGTGAGAGGCTTCAACAGCCCAGCCAAGCTCTGCACCTGATGCACACTGATGAACCAACCCACTGTGAAAAAAGACTAGACCCAGAAGATCATGAGATTTCTGGCCTTGTAACATTCTTAGAGGAAGCTAGGATTTTGACCACTGTGCATACATCTTTTCATGCAGCCAATTAGAAGTGGGAAGCTTGAAGGCGATGAAAAATTCCTTCAACTAACGTCATTCTGCAAAAGAGGCCACCTTTGTGCAGAAATGTGGATCCACTTCCCTGACCTGTGGCTTCAGGATGAAATTTTTGAGAGTTGTAGTATAGTAGTCTGG
Organism: Pelecanoides urinatrix; assembly: GCA_013400755.1. NCBI lineage: Eukaryota > Metazoa > Chordata > Aves > Procellariiformes > Procellariidae > Pelecanoides > Pelecanoides urinatrix. The sequence continues at coordinate 60,326 of VZTQ01006207.1, read as the reverse complement.
AAGGCTTTCTGAATCTAATCAATATTGTAACAGTAAAATCATCTGTGGATAAATGGTGATAAACATAAAATCAGCAACAGAGACTCAATAAAATGTCCAGGTACTTCAGATACAAGAGGCCTTTTCAGGAAAGGTGATAAAGCTGAAACAGAAGCCAGTCCTGTATCTACCAAGAAATGTGTGTGCTGAGGATTAATTGGGGTCACCTGTTTACTAGATAAAGTAGAACTGGTATGCCTTTTCTTTATCTTCTTTAACAGTCTTTGTGACTGACTACCATTGCCAAGGCTACTGAAAATGGAAGAAAACCTTTTTTGGGTCTCGCAGCAGTCATTTGGGGCCAGAAAGTCTTTACAGGATGGAGACAATAGTGATGAAAAAGCCATTCTCCTTAAATCCCTCATACTGACATTATCCCTTTCTTACTAGCTGAATTATAGTCCAAAGATGTTCTCCTGAACAATGGAGGAATCAGACTTTACCTCGATGGTACATCTTGAATGCTTAAAGGTATTTATGGACAAAGCTACTGCAATTTCTTTTTTCTTTCAAGGCAAAGAGATCTATATTTACTTGGATTAAGTTGCTTACACAGTCAAGTCATTAGCTCTGAATTGGTTATTTCAGATAGCATTACCTTCAGTTCTTTGCCTTTGCAATTATACAGCCACGACAGCTTAGCACTTGGTAGCATACTGCAGAAACAACCTGTGGAAATCAGACTTTCCGAGAGCAAACATGAGTGTTTCCTACAAAGTGGATGGAGTCCAGTATGGAAACAATGTATTGCAAATTAAGTACCCCACACAACAGCCTTTAAGATCCAGAAGAGGAATTATCATCACCTCGAAAGAGTGGATGAATTTATTGTGTTGCCAGCATTCCAGATTAAAGACCGAAGCTCATTCTACTTTGACATTAAGAAATACTGAGAACAAATAACTCATCAAATCATTGGGAATTCAGAAAGTACTTTTGCCAGCACCTCCATTTTCACAATTGAGAACATTATCTTTTTGAGATGTTTCTTGTGAAAAAGGTCTCTGAAGTTACAAAGAAAGAATGCTCGGAGAGCATCTAGTCCACTAAAGTACATTGGTCAAAGGTCATCTGATTGAAATGCTCTTGAAAGGACAATTAACATGTCTTGGAAAATGATACAACACCCCATGTTCTGATCCACAGCACAGATATACTAGTCTATTAAAAAAAACCCTAAATTTGATTTTTTTTTAAGCAAAGACGAAAAATCCTTTTTTGCCCTTATATCATTCTCATATAATGGTATACAGCAAATTAGAAACACTACAATGTTATTAGCCCCAAATGTAAAGCTTGAGACGTTCATTACAATTATTTATAGAACTCAAACTTTAACGTAAAATGTATTTTATTGACAAATACAAAATTATGTCTAGCAGCACACAAGCAGCATCATAGCCTGCTTTTTGATGTTCAGTTTGATACATCTGAGTACTGCATTACTGGCTGAGATTTTCACAATATAATTGATTTTTTGCCACAACAAAATAAAAATAGTGTCAATGGAGAAAATGAACAGGAACTAGAAATGCAAAGGAGGGATTAAAAGGGAAATAAATAATGAGATGTACAAGACATTATAGCTTGTCTTTTCCCCCTTTTTATTTGTATTGTAAATCCCTTGGGGAGCCTTTTTACATATTTGTATCACTATCAACTAAGAAAAACTTATGCTATGAGTAATAATAAACATGTACTGGAACGGTTAAAGTATAAGCAAATTATGCATTACCTTGTAACTGATTCCCGATTTCCTTTTTTCCCTGTTGTTCCGTCAGTAAGGAGATCTTCATTCATTTTATCAGGCTTCTTCTGTACCTAGTCATTAAAAAAAAAAGTATTTGTGTAATTTCAGAAGTTAGTTGATAATAATTACTACTACAGTTGTCATATCTAACTATGGTGTACTTACTGGCTAGAGCTGGACCAACATCTTACAAATTTCTATTTCAGTAAAATACTTACTGAACTGCATTAAACTGAACAGTAAAAATGTAATTTCATACTTTTAAACTATGTACAGAACTTACTGTAATAAGAAGAAAAGTAATCAATTATGAAAAATTAAATGGTGATTAATAAATCAAACAGCATGTTCAAGCCCTCTGTACTTCTTCATGCAAACAGTAACTAAAAGTGTGGGGAATCACATCTCATTTTCCTCCCTCATGAGTTTGTGGTCCAGCCATTAGCTGGCAGAAGGGTAGCAGGGTGTTGCACCATGCATGGAAATTACTTGCAGGGAAACTGTGATTCTTGTAAGCCCTTCATAAGGAGAAAGCGACAAATCTGTCGCTGAAACATAAGCTCTCCCATCCAGCTTAAGCAATTTCTGCTGTCTTACCCAGATACTTAATAAAGGCTCCAAATTAATTTTGTTTGCTGACCTTAATTTCCTTGATTAAAAGAAACCTAATTGTTTTTGAAACCCAAATAGCTTCTAAAAGACTAAATGTTTGAACATATTAAATTCCAACCATACTAACTTCATATGTTTATACTGTCAAGCTAACGCTTACAGATTTCTGTTCACACTGAATCACGCGTCTTTTTAGCTAATGCTTCTGAAGCCACATCCTAGGTATCACTGAAGCGATTCTACAGTTCAGTTGAATGATAGAGCTTATTCTAGTTATAAGCCTAATACGCACCACCTTTCACATAGAATAATTTTCCTATTTTGACCCAAATGGCACCCTTTTACACTTTCTCTGTGGTTTAAAAGCAGACTCATCATGCTCCAGAGTGTTACTCATTTTCTCCAGGTTCTGGAAACTTTCAGTTACAGGACTGGGGAAGAGACTCATATATATGGTTTTAAAAATTCCTTTTGTTCTTATGTTTACATCGTTCATTTACAGAAATTTGGTAGCTTAGGGTAGAATTCAACATACCTAATTTTAACTTCCACTCTGGTATCTGGACTTCATGTAAAATCCCTCCCCAGTCACAGGAGAGAACTGGATGTCTCAAGAGGCGGTCATCCCCTTGGTTCAAATACATACACGAGCTGGGATACGCAGTCCTTTGGACTGTCTTTCTCATTCTACTAAGCAGAGAGGGATTTTAAGGCACCTACACTACACTCTTAGACACTAAGCTAGATGAGATAAATCCTATCTATGTTACACACATGGATGTATTATTTTAACAGCTATTTAACAATCTCCCATGCAATTACTAGAACCTGATTGGCTCAAATTAACTACATTAATTTGCACACCCTTCTCTATTTTATTATACAAAATCTAAATTATATATTTCAGTATACATCTTCCCATTAAATATAGTCTAATACAGCTCATGTAAGCATGAGTCATATTTCATACAAGAAAATACCGTGGACAAAAAAAGTATCTCTTTACATACTTGGATTTTGATAATTTTGCTTCTGAAGTTGTTTAATACCACGACAACATCTGTCAGGTCAGCTACAGAATCTGTTCCTTCATGGCTGTGAGGAGAAAAAAACCCATGCAAATGTATTGGCTTATTAAAACATGCATTATTACTTGTGTTTAATTAGAGTATAAGGTTTAGGATTGTTGATATTTATAGAAAAAAAATTTATTCACTTGCACCTAATTATATCTTAACTTCAGAAACTTTCTGAGTTTTATTCACCACTAGACATTGTCCACAGTGGTAGCCCTCACTTTTTAATTTGGATTTTCACAGGAAATTTTATCGACCAATGAAAAAATGCAGCAACCTAGAGCTGAATATGTTATTATGTATTATACAGGTATATATTACATTCAAATATTAAACTACATTTTATTTTTCAAATACGGAAAACGTCTTAAAAATTGCTGTATGACGGCATTACATGTACTTTTAAAATAAATCTGCTTTAAAAAGTCTGGGGAGAGTTTCACCACAGCGCTAAGATAGTAAAGACTGGCTTTCAGCTGGTTGGCTTTGGTAACTGTACCCCTAAAGACATGGCTGTGCAAGTCACCACATGAATACTTGCCCTACTGAACATCAGTTTAAAGCCATTCAAGCATCTCGAAACTGTATTGCAGTCCACTAGTAACAAGTAAGAAAAATGTTGCTATCACTCTGTGATACAGTGTAATAACATAATTCTCAAATTTTATAGTTTTTATACCTCAATAGCCTATATATTTTTCCTTCAATCCTTTCTGTCTTTTGACAGCATTATGTGGTTTCCTCTTGCTAAGTCTATGCATACAAAAAAATGGTTTAAGAAAGTAATCTGCTACCTCATTTTTTTTTTCCCTAGAAAACTGAAACAAGATTTCAATATTTCTATCTGTTTCATATTACCTATCTAAAAGTGACAGGATTTTATATATCTATCTGAATTTTCTATTTAATACATTTCTGAAAAATGTGTTTATGATTACTAAGTTTCATAAAGATGGCTGATTCTGGCACAAAACAATGTTCGGGATTATCTTGACTTTTCTACTCTCTGATTTAGTTTCATTTTCACACTTTATTAAATTCTTAAAAAATATTGTTTTTATGAACACTCGGCCAAGAACCGTCTTTTTATCACAGGGATGTACAGTACTTAATATAAAAGGGCACAGATCTCCATTTTAAATAAAGCATGTCATCAAAAAGCTCTAAAATAGTAAAACTAGAGCCAAACACAAGCTGTTGATAGGAGAAATGGCAGCAGCTGGAACAGTGATCCTCTTCTTGCCCTCAGTTTTTACACAATCAAAATTTCTCTATTATTCCCTCAGTTACCTCAAAATCTCTATGTTATGAACTCTGTGGCTATGTGGCTAGCTCTGCAGCTCTGCTGATGAAGATGTCTTTACAATATTCTCAAAGTGTTTGGTTTGACTGTAAATTTAATAACATTGTCTCCCTAAATCTCTTCTGTGGATCCCTCACTGTCAGTTCCATCTCTACCGAGTGCCAATTGTTTTACTCTGCACAGCACTCAGTGTGATGAATTTCTGTCCCAATATGAATAATGCACTGAAAATAGTGATAGTTACCATTAGTTACCTTGGACACTTAGTATTGGTCTCAAGATTCGATTTATCTGTTTCTCCATTCACATCTTTGTATACTTCCTACTATTACACTATGGTAACTTCTTTTCCTGACCAAGTACCTCTCTTGATTTTGATTCCTAGCCACCCAACTATGTGCTCAATGGCTACTTACAGATGAGGATATTGACTTGTTTTTAGGTAGGTATCTCTCCAAAAGAAAACGGAGTCCATAACACTGTCCTCTAATTTTAAATCAGTGTGCTGAATCTTATACAGGACCTCTCCTCCTTCCTCCATCTCTATCCATATGATATTCAGCATGTTGTGATTTTATTCACGCAACAGATGCACATTTCAAATGAACAATCATGTGAATAAGGTTTTGAATGTGACCTGTGGTTTGGAAGAACTGCGATCACGACTTATAAACTGCCTTAACAAATCCAGTAAGGATTTTGTGTTTTGTCCAAAAGGCACTGAACGCTGTTAGTGTCACTTAGTTTGTAAACTCACTGAAAGTAGGCACAACTTCCTTTTTAAATCCAAGCAAAATGTCTTGCATACTGACAGCACTATTAAATAGTTAACAATAACTACTTTATTGTTATATAATTGTTGTATAAAACTAAACATGTCCAGCAGACTATTTAGGAAGCATTAAATTCTTCAAAACACCTACATACTTTTAATATCAATAAATCTAAATCTAATCTAATTTATAATTTTCCATATGGAGGAAAAAAAGGATTCACGTTCAACAAATGGAGACCCTTTAAAATCTAAAAATAAACAAAAAAAACCCCCTCTTTGCCCAAATTGTAGAAGATAAAACTTTCAGTTAAGCAGTCTGCATACCATCAAAATATAATAAATTGTACCTTCCTGCCTTTTTAAAAATTAAAAATTCAGCAGGAGCTTTTATATATATGTATCTTCATATATAAACTATTTTCTGCTAAATCTTATCTTGCAATACCTACCTGTTTTCCTACTGACATAACAGAATGAAAGTTCCAATAATAAGCAGTGCTCAGACTGTTGCTGAGTATACCAATTTTCATTTTCCTAATATTCATACTAATTTATTAATAACAAATTGATTTACAAGTGTGACTGCTCAAAATAATGATCCTTGTTAGAAGCAGTGTTCAGGGGAAAAAAAAGAAGCTTATTTCAAAAGCTGTGTATTTACACAGAGTAAAAATGAATTACTTGCATTAGATGCTACTATGAGAGAAGCAAATAAGCATTGAGGTGTAAAACGTGCTGTAACTTCAAATTCCTGTATTTCTCCTAAAACTCCTATTTATAACGTACAGGCCTGTGTCTCAAAGAAAACAGGTCATCTCACAGTTCAATAGGAGAGGATGTGACTAGTATACGAGGATGGAGAATATTCTGCAATGCCTCTTGGCAAAATTCCATCCTGTCAAATAGTTGCTTGAGTTCTGATAGCAATTTAATACCATGAATACTGATATCATTAAAAGTAATAGCAAAGATTGTGGTACAGCCTCCCAAACACACTTTAGCTGCTGTATTCTAAGCCTAGGGATTGTAATAATTAAATTAAATAAATGTTATTGTTTAGATTCCTCATGAAGTATTAATTTTACATAACTTAGCTGAGCTCAATTAAGCTCATTTGTATTACTACTTAGGGAAAATCAGTAATCTTAAAAAACTGCAGATGTTTTAAGTTTCCTTTGATCCAACCTAGAAAGTACAGTGGTTTCGTTTCATTTGTTAATTCAACTATAGCTCACTACATCTTTTTTTACAGTATCTTTCATAAATTACTTCATATATTTTAGGAATTGAATGTTAAATTAGACAAATCATGCAGCTAGTTGGTGGAGATTAAGTGAACTTCTTAAGCTAAAGACTATGTTTTTCTGCTTTTTCAACAGATTGTGAGTGGTTTCTAGGAAAAAAAAAATTGAAAATTGCAAACAAATAAAATGAACTTAATATACTGTTAATATTTCTTCCCGTAACACTGAAATTGATGCATTAACTAAATATTCAAAACAGCAAACATGTTCATCAATTTTTTCATTTTTAATAGTAGCTGATGACTAAACATCATATGGAACTATGTGCTGCTGAACTCCAAGTAATAATAAATATTTTATAAGAAAATAGACCTGTTTCAGCTCACAGAATTACAGGAGGGGGAAGAGAGGGGAAAAAACAGTTAAGAACCGATGCTGAAATAAAAGAAAAAAATGCTGTTCCTCTAGAAGGGATCAGATCCAAAGCTTCAAGAGCAAGCCCTCATATGCTACAGATCTACGCTGTTACATAGAGCATGAGAAAAAGATGATGCTTTTAAGGAATACTTGGAATGATGGCTAGCGCATGTTCCTCATATGAAAATCGACCATGGAAATTACAGATCTATAAGCCATATAGGTGGCAACTAAATGCCAGTTACTGGAGTACAACACGACTTCTTTCCACGTACAGGGATTTCTTCCAAGAGAGGGAAGTGTGGTGCAGTCAACATGCAGCCAGAGTACAGAACTGAAGGGTACTTCTAAATCCTAAGGTGAAGGTGTAACCACAATGATTCTTAGATGACTTAGATGACTAACAAACACTCAAAATTAATTGAAGAAAAAAGCCTAGAGCTGAAATAAATATAATGCTCCTGTTAAAAAAAGATGCCACCCATCAGTATCACTGTATTCAGAGGCACCCTCAGGGCTAAAAAAAAATTATGAGGGGGAAATTGATGGCACTTGCTCCAGCTGATCAAGATGCTGCTGGAGACCTAGCAATGCTCCAGAGGACATATTCTTGGGAATACATGTAAAGTATGTTGGGAATGCCAAAATATTAATCAACAAAACCATGAGTGACATTTCTACAGAATTTGGTGCAGGCAGTTGCATGATAATGCTAACTATGCTTGGAACTGACAGGGCAAGTGTCTGGTAGCTGTGTAGCTGTATAGTAAGAGACTTTGCTAGCATGAAGTCTAGCTGAGCAGCTTAGGCTAAGTATGCATTAGCATATCCAAATGCCTTCAAGATCACATGGAGCAATCAAACAATAACTTACACTGTCAGGAAATAAGGTCTCTCTTATAAACTTCAAATCCTCATTTGTTTCCTGTTCTTTTTTTTTCATGTTATTTTTGCTCATTTTCCTTCAGTATTGTCAGATCTTTTCAAAATATGTTGCACTTTCAGATTCATTTATAAGTATGTTTCCAAAAGATAAATTAATACATACGAAAAAACCCGATAAATCTCTTCGGATCTTCCCTTACGCAATCGCAGTGTCCAAGCACCTGGATTTGCTTTCAGCTGAAAATACCCCTATTAAAAAAAAGGGAAAGACAGTCACTTGTTCTATCAGCAGAAATAACTATGTATACATATAAACATCAATTATCCAACATTTGGTACTGCAGCCAAGGTTATTGACCATTACCTACTGTCACACTAGCCCTGAAAGTAACATGGCAGTGATGCAACCAAGTATCACCTTTCCTGTATGTCCACATTAATGCCTTTCTGTGCTCCATTTGTTTCTAGCTGAAATTCAGTTGCATACAAAATCTCCACCTAGAACAGTAAGTAAGTGAGCAGTAAAGAAATAAATTACTAAACTGACCCTAAACTGAAAAGTTTCTTTGGAACTTAAAATTTTTATCTGGAACAACTTTCCAAGTCAACATAGCTCCTTCCCAGTTTAGGAACACTGCATACAGCTACCACTATGTGAAAGCCACACAAAACAATCTTTGGAATGTGAAGAAACATTAAAAGTTTCATCATGTTGAACACCCTCTACTATTGAGACCATATTCAGTACTTGTGTAAAAAAAATCAAAGATCCACAGTTTATTAAGCATTTTATTCCTTGTGATACAATATTTACAGAAAGCAGAGAATGGCAGATAGGTAACAGATCTTATTCATCAAAATTAATCCTCCCCTATCAAGTTACCTTAGCCAACAGAAAATAAATCTTTTGCTTCAGAAATCACAATATCTTCTGCTCTACAGCCTGCTAAAACCAAAAATAATTACTTCGGATGACCAGAGGAATTCTCAGGTGTGGATTTGTCCCACAGAGGCTTTAAGCACTTAACTGAAGCATCTAAACTAGGAACCTTCTTTTGCCTGGATCACTGTGTAACAAAAATGGTTATTTTAATCAGAATGTGATCACACCTTACATTTGTTGGTGGAATCTCCATCTGAATATATATACCTCCTAACATCTACTTAAGGCAATTAGACTCCTAGTTTAGGCACTTCAGATAAGGACCTAAAATTAGGCTATATCCAAACCTACACTGGATCAGAAGAGGAGGGGGGGAAAAGCTCAGCAAATTAGAGATGCACATCCTCTTTTGTAGATGGTCTGAACTCCAGGATACTCCTGTTACTTTTAACATTACTAAGCTTGCAACACAGAGAAATGGATTCAAAGAACAAGAAGCTCAAAAAGAATTCTCATGAAGAGTGTGCAACTGTAATGACTATTTCTGTACTTAATACTTACCAGGTTGGCCATCACAATAGTATCAACCATGACAGGATTAGTCTTTGTGCCCAGAGTGAACTGTAACCCTCGAGGAGGTTGTCCCGTTGTCACATCAAAGCAATGTCCTTCAAGCAATATATATTCTAGTTCATATTCTGCTATAACTGTCCCTTTTATCTGTGGAAGGAACATTTCATCAATAAATTATGTCATTTAACTATGTGGGAAAAGTAACAAATTACAATGACAAACGTGTGGGATTTACCTCACCTAAATTCAAGTGGCGGAGAGGGGAAGGGGAGATAAAGGCCCTTCCAGAAGGAACTTCACTCAATTTTAAAATAGGTATCCAAGGTAAAGAGGATGAATCACTGTCTGGAGGGACCTTCTCTCCATTGACTGTTGAGGAAGCTGAGGCATCTCAACTTTGGTAAGGTAAATCCCAACCTTTATTTTCACAATACACCTTCCAAATACACAGCTTTGGTGGATCAAACACCCTCAGTATTTTGCATTGGTTTAGTGAGTGAAACAAATCTAGTGATTTTGGAGCTGAGGGATTAAAAACATAATTTAAAAAACTGTGAACTAAAAAAGAGCTAAATATGTTTTAATCTATATTAATAAACAGCAATATATTCAGGTTTACTTGAAGATTTACCTAGGTTAAACCTACTATTACCAAAAATATTTACAAAAAAAAAAAAAGAGAGAAATAGAAAGCTAGCACACAGAATCCCTTAATTGCTTTATTTTTATCTAAAAAAAAAAAAGAATATTTCCATAGACATTATAAAGCTCAACACAGCAGATAAATTGCTTTTACTTGTATTCTGCATTCTGATTTTTTTCTGTTTCACTGCTTTCTTTTAAGACTTGGGTTTTTTTTAAAGTAAGAGAGAATGTGAAAAAAGATGGTGAAAATAAAAATGGTAGAATACTGACCAAAAAACCAATTACCACAGAAAGCATTTCTGGAAAACAAGACACAAAAATCCAACAAGATTTCCATTTCCCTCTTGAGGTAGAAGGTCCAACACAAGTATTATCATGTTTACAAACTATTACTTACATCCTGTAAATGAATGTTATCGAGATCACAGGAACTGTTTACTGCTTCAACCAACCAGCTTTCAGGAGTGATCATATTTAGAGTCAAAAGGGGAGATTCTGGCAATTCTAGGAATTTTGCCATAGGTTCAGAAGGAATGTGCTTGTTGATCCCATAAGTTAATTCTGGTTCCAGAACAAAACGATAAAAGCTGTTGAAAAAGCAGTGTTCAAAAAAAATACACTTACTGAAGCATAAAGTTCCAAACATGAAGTTCTTCCAAAATACTTTAGAATATAGTGAATGTTTACCAAATTAATGATGTTTGGAGCATGGTAGCTCCCTGTTCTTTTGGAGTACTGTCAGACAATACCTACAGCACCTCAAATGGGCTGGTAGATGAACACAGAACTGTTCACTTTTGATAAATTTTTGCTGGAAAGTGCATAGCTCCCATTAATATTCTAAACAGCTGGGAAGGTAAGGATACGAGAGGTGCATCTAAACATCTTGCCTGTGAACTGCCTTGGATTCTCAGAATCTGTATCACTAAACTAAGGAGAAGGACAAATCTGCTGGAAGAAGAGAGTCTCTGGGAACAGTTCCTGACACTAGCAGCAGCAAAGACAGAGAGCACAGGAAATGAGAGGTGTGTCTATTCCTCTCCAATGCTTGCTCCATTTATTCCACAGGTAAAAGATCCTTGCAACAACAAAATAATGATTTTCTTGCTTCCTCTACTGATATTCAACAAAATGAGAAGAATCAGAACAGAGAAAGAAGAGCACTGAAGATGGAGAGTGAAAGCTACAAGCAATGAGTGCTTCACATGGGAAAAAAAAAAAGGACATTTAATTACTATGGAAAGTAAAAATGTCCTCCCCATCAGGAGGAATACAGTTTTCCCACAAAGTATTTGGGCTAGTATATGGATGCATTTCATATGAAACTATCGCTGCAAGAAAAATACAACCTGTCGACAGAGTAGATGTCAGAACACTTCACCTCTCCCAAACACAAGGAAAGAACCAGGCACTAACACCTACAAAGTGGCTAGCTTTAAAAGCGATCATGACAATGTTCACACAAAATACTCAGAACATTGATGATTAAGACACTTTCTTGCAGTATAAGAGGTGTGAGTTCAATTCCTCTCAAACTGAATAGCAACTAAGCACTTCTGTTTCGTGGGCAAGTGATTAATTCTCTAATCTGCTGGCTAAAGGGAGGGCACTACCACCAGCTGTCTCTCTTAATAAGATTATAGGTAAAACATCTGCCAAAGGGATGGCAGTGCTTAAACCCTTCTCTTAGAGGGAAAGGAATCCTCTCTGGGGAATTCACTTCAGTGTAAATGCCTATAACTGAATTAGCGAATCCTGGTCTTCAGGGACAGTGAAAAGAAACTTCAATTTAAGGCAGGTAGTTTCAGGATATAATATTCTTAATGAATTATAATGAGATCTCAAATGCAGACTGTACATTTACTCAGATCAATTTCATCTTTAAGTTAAGTGTACTTAATCTGTAAAATTCATTACACAGTAAGTGAACTGTAAGAAGTGACCAAGTTAGGCAGACAATCTCTCCAAGTTTTCACAGGCATGAAAGACACTCCACTGATTTCTCTAAGATTGTTTATGAGAGGTGCATTTGATGGACTAGATCACTTCCCTGTGATTCCATGCTTGACCTTAGAATTAGAATTTCTCTCTATAGACGAGTGCAAACTGCTTAGGTAATATTCAACTTACATTCAAAGAAAATAACTAATGCAACAAAAGAATCCAGAAACAAAAATCACCGTTTATTATTTAAAGGAATATACACTGTTAAATTTTTATCTCAAACCAAGTGAAATCATATACTTTTGAGAAAAGCTACAAACTACTTACCTCTTCAGTGGCACTTCTGACAGCTTAGATCTGCAGTTTAAGAACAACCTGAGTCTCACATTGATAATGTCTTTGAGTACCTACGGGAAAAAAAAAAATCTCTGTAAAAAATGGTTCTTGGTAATCATCAAACTTTGAAAATAAGCCAAAGTTATCCTTGCAACATCCTGTCATTTCTCAAGCTTCAGTAAAAATCTCATTTTAAAGTTCTAAATATAACTCTATATTAAGGGAAGTTGTCAGAAACTCCAAATAAAGATTTGACCTTTTCTAAAACGGCATGATTTAGCACACGATACTCTTGATAGTCAAAATGTTAATGTTTTCCCCTAGTGATGCAGTTTTTTAAAGAGCAACTATCCCCATTTTCCAATGCTTGAGTAAATTATACTATCACCTTTCTTATATTGTGTTTTCCGGAAGATTTTAAGGCACTTGAAAGTTTGTAAGTATAACATGTGCCTTTTATTCAATAACCAATCGTAAAACAATGACTTTCACTCTTATTAAAATTGTTGTATACAGTCAATTGTTGAACATAGTAAAGCTCAGAGAATTATTTTAATACTTAATTAGTTAACAATTTTAAATGTCAGCAATAGATTAATGATGTGTTAAACTATTCAATCAACTTCAAAACATTCCAGTAAGTTAAAATATTTCTACTTCTTTCTCAGTTTCTTCATCTGTTCATTTCTAAAATACTGATTTTCTGGATGCTGGTATATAGGAACCATAATAATAGGACAGTATTTTTTTCTTATTTTTTGAGCAATCTATTTTGTTTAAAGTTAACAAAGTTATTAATTTCTTCAAAGCATTCTTAAAAACCTTTACCAAGTTATCTTAATTTCTGTGGTTTCTGATCCAAAGTGCTTATCTGAAAGCATAAAGCAGCTGTGTCTACCTTTATGGATATTATTAGAAAAGCAAATAAGATATTAAAGCTAAGTTAAAATACTGATACCACTAAGGCTAAAATCTAAAATTACTATAATAGCAAGTAAATTGGAAACAAAGCAAGACAATGGTCATCGTTAATTCTCTCTTCTATTATAACCATTTTTTTCTTTCCTCAGTTCAACCCATGGCTACACATATTCTTTACTATAGTGCTACAACTTTACATAGTCCTAGGGACCTGTTCTGTTCCTACTTTCTCATTCTCATCCTTTGTGTCCCCCAAATACCATCATTGAAAAACTGCTGAGCAAAAAACAAAGACTAGGGAATAGTATAAGGGTGAGAACAAGTTAAGAAGCAGGAAATGAGAACCTAAACAGCCCTGAAAGCATAAGAAGGGAAAGTATTACCTGACATGGGTTAAAGACCACCAAAATCAAAATAAAGGTCAAAGTGACTCATCTATCCATCATTCAGAATAAAAAGCATTTGCAACCAGTGCTAGCTGATCTTATCTACTAATACATACCCAGAATTTTCAACATTAAAGAAAACAATTTCTCAGATAAACATGTTGCATCCAAAATTATGTGAACCTGCATTGGACTTTATCTTCAAACAAGACAAAAACCTCATCCCATTAGGAAGAACGATACTTCAGCAATCTGCATTGATAGGTTATTGTGTGCAGAATGAAATGATCTTGAAAAAGACCAAGGTATCATCCCAATTCATCAGCTGATCATGAAATTTAATATGGTATTGTAGCCAAAAGAATAATGCCATTCTTAATTAATATTTCAAAGGAATTTAAATAGGAAATGAAAAATAAGACAAGAATGCATTATCTCTGTGTTTTCCAACAATGCAACTTCTGGAATGCTGAATTCGGTTCTGTTATTTCGGGCTTATGAGGACACCAAAAGCCAGGGCATTCAAGTCAACACATGAAAATGGTTAAAAGATTGGAAAGCTTTTTTTATAGCAGGGTATTTGAAGAGTTCAGTCTGTCTACTTTAATTAAAAAAATGCAAAGAAGAGCATGGAAATTCTGTTCAGTGAGTATTTCAATCTGTAACAAATGGCTGAATCACTTCAGTTTACATGGCTTGAAAATTATTTAAGCCCAAGTTTTATTTTACATGTGCAGTCACTTTGCAAAATGCTTACTGTAAGCTACCACAACTCATCTGAAAAGGTTAACTCACTAAACCACAATTATTCAACCAATCACTTGGAACTGTGAGTGAACATTACCATAATATGAAGCATCTAAACTGAAAACAAACTCTTATAATCTTCAATAGAACTGGCAAAATAATGAGACGATGAATGCTTACATCATGGAGCTAAATAAAATTCTGCAATTCCAAGTCTGAGTTTAACATTCAGGTTAAGTAGCCACTGGAAAAGTTCACTAGGAGCTGTGATCTTACTCAACTGCTTGATAATATTTGAATTAGGATTAGATTTAGAAGAACGATTATTACTTCAAATGCTAATTGATAAAAAGAAGTCCTATGACCTGTGTTATATAGACATCAGACTAGATTATCAAAAGGAGTTCCTTCAGAGATTTCTCCTTACCTTAGGGATGGAATAAGAGTTTCTCCCTGAAGACAGAATGAACAAAGAAAAAAAGACAAAAGATAACTGATAGGAAAAAAGAAAAGGTTTGATTTTTCTCTCCACATTTTTAAGTTCTTTGACAGTTACTGGAACAAGAAAAAAAAGTGGATGTTCCTAAGAGTTACATACTGCTGGAGTAAAGCAGTTAGGCTAGGGGACATGTAGTATGTTCAGTGGCACCATGTATAATATTTTTTCAGCTGGTTTTGGTGAACCGTGAGAAAAAAACCCCAACTCTTCCATTTTGTCCTCATTTTTAGAAGAAGAAATTTCTACTTTTTTCACATCACTTTACGGACCACCTTCATAACTTTAGGACTAGTTAGCTGTTCCATGTATTCTGCTGAGAACTGATACGGTCCAACCCTTGTCAAGCCAGGGCTAGCATTGGAAGATCTACTGTAGACAGTGACTGGTTGCCTTGTCTGGAATATGAATAGCTACCATCCTAATATACTGGGCACTAATCCAGTTATGTTATTCAAAAAAAGATCCTTTAAATACAAATATCCCAGTGCTTAAAGTTTACAGTATTTAAGTCACCTACATATAGCAAGATAATCAGAAAGGCATCCATTTAGGAACTTTGAGTTTGGGGCTTGCTGTATATGTATGCATGTTTTGTATCTACACCAGGAGGANTAAAAATAAAATTAAAAAATTGAAAATAAGTTTCAACTATATTAAAATCTTTCTGATTCGTTTAGTTTCATCAGCATTTCATTACTCTCTCCTAAGGGTTGGCTTCCTGAATAAGACTATAGCTCCTATGAATCAAGTAGGATCTGCAACGGCTGAACAGCTTGGTACACCATGGGAGTCATTTGCCTAGGCATGCATTAGGGAAGATACTGCTCATTAGGGAGCCTGTTGCTCTAAGAGGAATAAAGGCTTCTGATCTGAGCTACAAGGTCCTTCACACAACTTACCATAATATGAACTTCTGGCTGAATGGAGAGAGTTTCCAGTCAATTCCAAAATGAAAATATTTTCATTTGGTAATATCAAGCTTTCATTTTAACTGAGAATGGTGAAATGAAAGATTTGGTTCTAGAGAAAAGCTAGTACTTCAGAGTCTTGAAATAACAGAATTTTCATGAAATTTTTAAATGTTTTACTTTGCTTCACTATTATGTATGAAGAGTGAGTGGATGCCTCAACATTTAATATAAAAGGCATACAGGTATGAAAATGGGAGGTGAAAAAGCAATGTAAAAATTTGTTAAACTTTCATAATTACTGCAGGGAAAAAGATAAACCAAGATGCAGCAAAAAACAAGTTACAGGCTTCAGAATTGTAACAGACGATAAAGAGAAGACAAAATTTACATTTTTAGGAGAAACTATAAAGGAATCTGAGGTAGAGTGATATTCTGCAGCTACTGAAAAAAGAAAATAATTTTAGGAGCTATGTTTTTAGGACAGTCTCTCTTTAGATGACCAATAGCTACACACAACAGAAGACTTCTAGATATACTTGGTACCATTAATCAACTGAGAAATACCTTTCTAAGAACTGAAAGGTTTATAGTCCAATTTTCTTATGATCATATTACAGGTCAGATTTAGACCACCTCATTTAGGTACCTTGGAAAACCAAGGTGATTTGGTTTAATGGAAAGAAGCATATGCCTCTTAAGATTTTGAGATGGGAGATCATCCCTCTATATTACGCAGACAATCTCCTCCTTTCCTTCAATGGACTATAAAGAGCATTTATGGACTCACTTTTAAGAGGAATGGTTCATGGTGTATCTGAATTTTAATTGCAAATAAGGTACTTACAATGATGAATTATATCATCCCCAACTTTTAAATATGAATTTAAATAACCAAATATATATTTTAAAAAATACCTGAATTTTGTTTACTTCTTTTTTAGTAAAAATTAAAACTACAAATATACAAATTAAAAGAAATGACCACCATCTTACAATCAATAAATGAGCCATCTTCTGTGCTTCTTTTGTCAATGGATCCACAATAGCAATAACATCATAGAATGGTTCATTCTGTTTGGGATCGACTTTTACTACACTGTTAAAAAAAATAAATAAGTGACATGAAAACTCTAAACTGAATTTGTGGAAATAACAAACATTTTTAGGCACGAATTTGTAATATCAGAGCCACTTCAGATTTTACTGCTCGTGAAGACGTTTCCCTCATTTCAAGTAGTAATCATTATTGCTCCCTGTGATATCACTAGAAAAGCTAAACATGAACAGCAATTAAAATTTAGCATTAATCTACATAGTTCCATATTGGTTATTGATTAAATACATGCCCCATTACAAAATCAATGAAACAAAAGGAAAACACACTGCAAAATTTTTACAATGACCTTTTTGTCACTGGTCTATAGTCTCCTTTACCGATATCTAGAATCATCAGATTTGACTAGTGCTGGCAGTAACACAATTTTAAAATAACAGTGGGAAAACTGGCAACAGAGAAGTGTGAAACTTGATAGGATGGATTAGCTTCATGCATTCCAGAAAATAATGTAGTTTGATAAATTTGATTAGACTAAGTCAAGGAGACCCTAGTTAAACTACTCTGGATCTACAGGAATGAAATATTAGTAAACCTTAAAAATGAAAAAATAATCATGTGCTGTAAATACACAAAATGGACTATCTGAATTTGTTTTCCACAAAAAATATATCTAGAAATATGAGTACCGTTAGCGAGTCAAACTCCCTCCAATATGGTAGTTTGTTATCAGTATAACTTTGGAAAAGTTGTTAGACACTTAAAACAGATTACTGATTTCACTCCTTGTCTTTTCAAGAAGTATTAGACAGGGCCAGCACATCAGCACAGCACACAGAGCAGCTTTACCAATAAAAACTAGCAGGGATTTGAAAACAGCATTAAAAAAATTTTGATTATGGTTCTTGTGCTATCATGTGTCCTTTTAAAAAATGTACCTGTCTTTGCTCCAGAAAGTTTGCCCCAGCTAAGCTTAAATTAAAAATGGCTACGGTTAGTATCCCATTACAAAGAAGACAGGATTCACAGATGCACATCTTGGTATTTTAGGTCTCATTCATTGACAATGACAACAAAAGACAACGCATGTGGCATATTCACTTTCTAAATCTAGGATCAGAAACACAAGGAGTCAACATACAAGTGAATACATTAATGACACTAATATGAGCTCGCCAAGTGTAAATCTGTTAACTGAAGACGGTCTGCTCAGTTTTTCTTAAGGAATTAAGTGCCAGTGAGCCCCATCAGCTTGCATTTGAATGTAATCTAATCATATTTTACAGTCTAATCTAATTGTATTTTAGGGTTAAGCTGAGCACAGGAGCTATGGTCAAGAGTGAGACTGCTAAGCCACAAACTGTTATACAATATAAACGTATGTATATTAGCCTTGACAATAATACTCAGGATCCACAAACCGAAAAAGCTGTGCTAGAGTTTTCCACATTAATGAAAATGAGTGAGGGCTTCTTTTAGCTCTAATTGGAGAAACTACTTCTAACATTTTAGTAAATGTATGGACTCCAAGTTTTCTAACTCCAGATCACCACTTCTATTCACATCAATTGTAATCACTCTTTTTTCAGTAAAGGATAAGGCTGGAAAATCATTAGGTATTACTAATTAATTTATTAAGAGAGAGGTAAAGTTGCATTACACTGGGGTAGATGAACAGGTTGTTCATATAACCATACAATCAATTTCTTTTAAAACTGGAATGTTTACTCAAGTTTTCAAAGACCTTATGCAGTAATCAGTACATTCTAATTTTAATATGAAAGTACTGTAAGTGCATTATAATTGCAGACAGAACTTACCTGTGCTGTTCTTTGAGCAATTCAGCCTCTTGTCTCATCTCTGTTTTAGGCAAAGACGACAGTAGGGCATCTATTTTCATAATCAAATCACTGCCACTATATTAAATAAGGCACATACAATTTGTTTTTCATTAGGAAAAGGAGTAAAACTTTCCCATTTTAATGTATGTCTGTCTAGATAAGAGGTATTTTAAAGCCCACATCCTGAGCACTTTAAAAAGATTATCACCTTGAGATTTGTAGCTTTGAGTAAAACATTTAGCATGACAATGCCCAAGAACCACTACTGCCTTAGAGCTTGTGAACTGTACACTTCTTAAAATTAAGCAAAGCAGAATTAGCGGAATTACCATTCAGTCTCACTGTTTGGATGGTACGATCTGCTGATATTTATAGCTCTTTATTACTTTTTTTTGCAATCTTTTTCCTCTCTGACAACATCTAGGAACAGATAAATGAACAAAGTTTCAAGTTTACTTGGCCACATCTTTTAATTTTTTTTGTATTTCTTACTAGAAATTCCTTAGAAACCTTAGTAGTTCTATCTCAGTGTCACTTAGTCTTAATATTTGATTAAATATGTTTTGCCTCTCACTAGTTATCTCAATGATAGTTCTACCTCTTCTTGATTTTGTTTTTCTGGTAGTTATTCTCTCAGTTGCGCCAGGCCTTCCAGATAACAAAAATGATACTCAGACACAGAAAGTCAATAGATATTGTAAAAATAATATGATTTTGCTCTCTTCTCTGTACATAAACTGGATCCTTAGATTAAAAGCTGGCTAGAACTCGTCTTTATGCTTCTTCAATTAACAGATGTGTGAATGTTGTCTAGCAGGGTGTCCGAGCACCCCATCTGTCCATGCCTCTACAGGCTCCTTTTCTAACGATTCCTAAAGACAATGCACTTTCTTACTTCAAAAATCAATACTCAGATATTACTGTGGTTTTAAGATGCACTGGATTTTATCACGCTTATTATTATTCTTTATAATTACTCTTAAGTAAACAAAAGCTCATAGAAATTGTTTAGTTAGCTGTACTTGTCTCTTGGTTGTAAGTACGGTGAAAGTAGATAAAGTATTTGGAGTAAGTTAGCAGAGCTGCACACGTTATGAGGCAAGTTGAAGAGGATAGGACTCTCTGGATAAGCAGGGATCTCTTATGCCTTAGCCTCATCACACATATGACCAATGATAAAAGTGTGCATGTCTCTTGAATAACACAGGGTGCCTTTTTTCTGCTCTGTGCTATAGCAACAAAGTACCAAAGAGGCTGTCAGCAGCAGGGTAAATGACACATGCAGTTGAAAACCAACATATATAGTTTATATATATAGTGGAAAACTATGTTACATAGCAAAATTAGCCAAGCATAAAGGTGATAAAAAATTTAGCAGATGTGCCGTTTCTTCTAGAAAACAGGGCAAGTGTTTGAGTAGGTAAGTATACTAAGTCTGTCAGGGAAATGCTAAAAAGAAAATGAGGGACAGTTAAACCTGTCTACATAGAAGTACTCAGATGCTAAATAAGAGGATAGCAAATATACAGCACGCAAACAACACTTAGTCAAAGTGCATGTACAGTGTATATATATAAGTATACAGTATGAAGAGTACTATGACTATATATTTGAACCTTTGCTCATATTTCCCATGCAAAAGGATTATTAGTCACAGGCAATAAACAAGGCAGTATAACACAAAGCCTCAAAATGCAAAAGAATTTTACCTTTTACTACTGTTTCCCATCTCTTTGACAATAGCTTTAATCTTCTCTGCTGAGGTACTGTATGTTATTTTTTCCAACAAATTGAAGTCTTCTGCATAGAATTCATCTTCATCTAAAGGACCCAGTACCTTAGAGAAAAAATATTACTAAGCGTAGAATGTCCCAATAATGTTTCTTCTGTAAGCAAAAATATACTAATATTTTAAACAGATGCACAATATTCAATATGCAAATCCCAGCCCTATAGATATATATATCTATCTCAATAAGCTGTATAGTAACTATACAGGATTAGGTTTTTACCGTTATGTAATTACAGTTAATTACCAGTCACAAAGAACAGTTGCAATGGAAATGTCCATGATATTTTTCATGATACATACCCATGTAAAGGAGTACACTATTTAGAAATAACAAATCTAAGTTTAAGAAAAAGCTCTGTTAGGTACATTGTTTGAAACTGAAATTCAAATTGCTATCTGCCTACCACAGTCTTTAGTTGTTTAATTCTGTGAACACAATCTTAACTTCTCAAGGCTTCTCAGATGAAGCAGAACGGCTAGAAAGGAAGACAAGAGCAAAGGAGAAGAAATACAGGATATCCGGAGACAAGAAACAGTACTACTATATTTTGGGTGTCTGAAGGAAAAGAAGGTGCCTTGAAGTCCCAGAAAATAGCTTTGAGGATGTTGTTTGGATTTCCTACTCATAGTCTACCAGGCTAAACTGACTCAAGTCAACTTCAAGAGTCTACAGGGCTCCCAGGACATAGAATGTCAGAACGCAAGTTTGGTGCTGAATGCCTCTGTCTCAAAATTCAAGTGCTTCCTAGAAATGAGACATCATCTAACTAAATTCCACTTTTGAATTTTTTATTAGTATTAATGATGCATGAGATAGAGAAAACCACAGTATGATTATGAAATACCAGTATAAGTCACAATTAGAAAAAAAATTGTTTGCTCATAAAAAAAAACTTCAGTGCTGAAATAGCAAGGATAGAAATGACAGACATCCCATGTCTTTTTTAAGCTACCTCTTAAATTGAAAACACACTTTCAGATAGATGAATATTATCAAATTCATCCAAGTATTTATAAGAAAAGTATTTCCTCAATACTCAATATATGACATTATTTGATCTTTTTTAGGCATGGAAAACAGTAATAACCATTTATAAAATAAAACTGCATATTTACTTATGGGTTTTTTTGTTAACAAAAAAGCCAAGACAATTCTTCTGTGCTTCATCAACACAAATGCCTTCTGTGGGTCTGTTAGTATTTGTTAGTATTTCAGCTATTTAGGATGCACAAGAGTAACTAAGAAAACAATTTAGAGAGAGTTTCTAGTAATTAGATACCAACCTAGTATCTCTATTTCTTTCTAATGGTGGAGCAATAAATAGAAAAGAATTAACTCAAAGAGTACTTTGCATAAATTGTATTTGTAATGTAAGGTATTGACTGTCATTAACAAGTACTAAATATTGAACCCAAGTCTGTATTTTTTAATCACAGTTCATCTATAGCCACACTGTAATAAAGGCTATTGGTTTCAGAATATACATACAAGAAATTGAAACAGCAAAACTACTATACTTCTCTTTGAATATTAAGAGTTAAGACCATAGAGCAATTTAATATTTATGAACAATTTGGGTTTTTTCCTAAAACAGAAGAGCTTGAAATACTACCCTAGTCAATGTAAATTATTTTTTATTACATACTGTTGTGGTTTAACCTGACAGGCAGCCAAACACCACGCAGCCACTCGCTCACTGCCCCTGCCCCCCCAGTGGGACAGGGAGAGAATCGGAAGGGTAAGAGTGAGAAAAACTCGTGGGTTGAGATAAAGACAGTTTAATAGAACAGAAAGGGAAAATAATAATATTATTATTATTATTAATAATAATAATAATAGAATATACAAAATGAATGATGCACAATGCAATTTCTCACTGCCTGTGATGACCAATAACAAAGTAGCAATCGCTACTTCCTGAACCACACCTCATATACATACTGAGCATGACGTCATGTGGTATGGAGTACCCTGTTGACCAGCTGGGCCAGCTGTCCTGGCTATGCTCCCTCCCAGCCTCTGAAGAGTCCTTGACTAGCAGGGACCTTAGCAACAACTAAAAACATCAATGTGTTATCAACATTCTTCTCATACTAAATCCAAAACACAGCACCAGGATGAAATTTAACTCTATCCCAGCCGAAACCAGGACATATATGCAGTAGTTCATCCTACACCAAATGTGTAAAATATAGGTACATTAAGGATCAGAATTTATTCTTAAATATCATTAATAATACAGCAAATATAAACATATTTAGAGAATTTTGTGTATCATTTAATCAGATTATCTCTTAAATAGCTATGGGAATGACATAAACACATAGTAGCTTCAATGGAATGAAGCCAATAAACAAAGTAGTAGGAAACAAAATAAAAAACAAGGCAAACATTCATACCACTCTCTACGAACAGGATGAAAAAGTGGGAAATCAATATAATGCATTTTCTTTAGCTTGAAACTGAAGTTGCAGGAAATAAAAAGTACCTATAAAAAGACTGAGAGATGAATTAATTTCTTTCTTACCCTGCCATTACTCATAACAGCCATTTGCCCAGGAAGCAGCTTAAGAACCTCCTGGCAGAACATCTGGTGGGTTTTAATTATATCCAGTCCTAAAGTGTTGTACTTCTTCTCAAAAGCATCGCCGTCCATTCCCTAAAGCAAAGGTAAAATATGAGATGATGGATGGGTAAAAAACCGGCTGGATGGCCAAGCCCAGAGCGTTGTGGTGTACGGAGTTAAATCTAGTTGGCAGCCAGTCACAAGCGGTGTTCCCCAGGGCTCAGTTTTGGGGCCAGTGTTGTTCAATAACTTTATCAACGATCTGGATGAGGGGATTGAGTGCTCCCTCAGTAAGTTTGCAAATGACAACNAAATTGCTTTACTGAAAGAGTGGTCAGGCCTTGGAACAGGCTGCCCAGGGAAGTGGTGGAGTCCCCAACCCTGGAGGTATTTAAAAGACGTGTAGATGAGGTGCTTAGGGACATGGTTTAGTGGGCATGGGGGTGTTGGGTTGATGGTTGGACTCAATCTTAGAGGTCTTTTCCAACCTTAATGATTCTATGTTTCATTGATTCAGCAAAATTGTGTAACAGCTCAGGTAAGCAAATATTTTCTTCAAGTTATGTGGTAACTAGAAATCACAATAAAGCAACAGTCTTAGCTTCAATATGAGCACATGACTAGTCGTTTGCAGCCACAGTCTCCCAACTAGCTAGCATGCAGTTTTTACCCTTGGGCAACTGTGATTAACCGTGAGAGGAAAGTTGAGCTTGAGGTTAAACACTTTTTCTAAGATCCAGCACACAGCTGCATGAAAAATAACATACTCTGTTAACAACTGAACTGTATTCTCACCTTCAGGAAAAAGGTATAAAAATCCATACTACTCTAAAAACCTAACAGTCATTTTAATGAGGTCATTGGATACAGCTTAACCATGTTTTGGGGAAGCCAACATCACCCAGTAAGACACATAACAAATCAATGTTCAAAGGGGGAAAAAATGCCGGAACTTTGCCATGCACACAATGGCACTGTGCCTCACCTGTCAAAATTATCCTGCTATATTAAACTGTACTGATATGTATTTCTTCATTAGAAATACATAGACCAAGCAGGTAGATTAATTCAGATCCAATTAATAGAACAAAATAAATTACATGCATATATTGCTTAATTAGCTACCTCTATGTCTTTCAAAATTTATTAGACAATGAAAAAAGAGTATGACCCAAACTTGTTAATTAATTTTTCAATATGGTGCCAGAGCCTTCTTAGTCTTCCAAATCTTCCTATTTAAAAATACTAAAATTTACAGCTCTTTCTGAAACAAAGCCCGTAGTTTGCAGCTGTTATTTGGTAACTCAGCTCTACTCTATGTGTGAACTTTGAAGTCAGCAACATTTGTATTTTACATCAATGAGTCTTCATAGAAACACACCAGAAAATGTTGGCCAGAAGTATACAATGCTTGTTAACATCAATTGCTTCAGTCTGTGTCTATCAGTCTGCTCACAACTACAACAGCAAGGTAAAAACAGTTACTTCTGAAGTCTTAATTCTTGACAAATATTAATACTGTAATTTTAATTAAGAGACAGCTTTACAAAAAAACCCCAAGACCAAACCAATTAAAAATTAAACTGTTTTGGTCTCAATGCAGTGTCAGTACTCTATATTTTTCATTACTCTTGTATCTATTTCCTTTACTTTAAAGAAATTCTCTATTCTTCATCACATAAAAGTTGTCAAAAATCCAAATCTGCTTGAGCAGAAACTGTATAAGGTTTATATACTTCATAGCATTTGGCCAAACACTGTTAGTCTCAACATCTCCTTACAATATAAGATAAGTAAAATGAAAAAGAAAGTAGCCTAATTTAGTTTGCACTCACTGGGATGATGAATTTAGCTATTTTAGTTCCAGCAGCAAGGGATTTTGCTGTCTCTTCCTTAGTGAGTTTACTTAGGAAACTTTTTAAATTGCAGTTGCTTTGAATTAGAAAAGTGGTCAAAATTCCTCTTGCAATGGCTGTGTTATCTTCCTTTATTTTTGATGAAGGATTGTTCAAAATCCCAACTCGTGTATGACTGCTTGTTTTCTGCAAAGAAAAATACAGAATAATACACAATTTTACAGTTCCATCTGCTGTTACTTAATGTATTCATATCTACTATAACTCAGTGAAACGTTCTTAACTATTTATTTTTTGCAGCTATTTATCTTTAGAAAACATACATCAATGCCTAATTCAGAATGTCAACTAGGAGTAAAAATGGTATTAGTAAGGATTTACCTATTCTGTAATACATATTTTAAAGAGAAGATTTTTTTTTTGATAGAACAATTGCCTTTGAGCATTCTGCAGAAGCATTTTTTTAACAAAGGACATAACACAAGTGTTCATTTACAGACTTCAGAACCTGTTTTGTATATTTTTTTTCTATTTTTTCAGAAAATATCAAACTGATCATAAAATAAATACAAGAAAAGTTATCCATTTATCACTTCAATCTTTATCCATTTATCACTTCAATCTTAATCAGCAGGAAAATCTTTCACTTGCTAAAATCGGTGATGCTACTTAAATCTTACTAGAGAGAGTGATGATTGGAAGCTAGAATCAAATAGTGTCACTAGCTGAAGAAAAGGTAAATTCTCTATTGCAATAAAGAATACAAAAATAAGGGATAAAGTCAGTGGTATTCAATATACTTAAATGGTAAACTTTAAACTGCAGCGCTTGAGAAAATTTTCTTAAAACACTTATTTGAAAAGCTTGAAAATGTGTTATTTAAACTGTTCCTGAGAAGCATGCTCTCACTGGAAAGAAGACAAGCGACATACTAGGCTACATTATGAGACACATGGCAAGCTGATCAAGGGAAGTTCTTATTCTCCTCTACTCAGTACTTGTGAGGCTGCACTTGGACTGCTGTGCCTGATTTTGGAAGCCCCAGTGAGATGTTGAGATGCTGGAGAGGCTTCAGCAAAGGCTACCAAGATGGTCAGAGACCTATGAGAAGGCATTGAAGAAGCTGGGCTTGCTCAGTCTGGCAAAGAGGAGGCTACGGAGAACCCTAATAGCAACCAACAACTACTGAAGAGTGAGTGAAAAACAAGACAGAGCCAAACTCTTCTTCGTAGTGGCAAACAGTATAACAAGGGGTAATGGCCACAGATTTTTGGCTTGGCAGATGTCAGGAAAAACTACATTAGGAAGGCAGTGCAACACCAGAGCAAATTATCAAAGGAGAAGATGGAGTCGCCTCCTTGCAAATTGACTCCTTCAGGCAAAGCTACAGCTGACCTGGCAATAGTCCCACTCTGAGTGTGAGGTTGAACTAGATGACATCCAGAAGTCCAGCCAAGACATCTCTAATTTTTTCAAATGACGTTAAAATATATTAGTAGTTTTCAAAATAATATACTATATATTAGCTGGAATGGTTAAAAGTGAGTTCCCTTTGGCCACTTCCCCTCCCAGATTCTTGCACAATTTTCTTCAAAGGCCGATGGCAAGTCACGTGCAAGAGGTGTCTGTGCCAGTTCTGCACCTACAAGAAATTCTACTAGACCCTGACCCAACAGAGAAAAGGGACTAGACAGGAGTAGAGAATCACTATAGAAATCAACAGACTTTTAAAAAAGACTGTTTTTGTTTGTCATGAAACTTGGAAATCATTAGACCAACCAGTACAATTGGAAATGAGGTTTAACTAAATCAAATCTATGAATTAAAATGAACATAATCAATTAAACTGCTATTTCACAGAAGATCCAAACAACCTTGTCCGAAACAGCTTTTTCTAATGCTTTTCCTAGGTTCTCCCCACTAACACATGGGGCCTTGCCCAGACAGTTCTCGCTTCCTAGAGTTGGGAACTATGGCATATTTTCCTCACCGAAGGGGGAAAATAGTGCAACTACAGCAAGAATATATCCGTCAAGCTTGGGTCGCAGTTCTAGCAGTCAGATAAATGAAACATTTCTCCTGTAACAAGGACTCGTAGTGCATATCCCTCCTTGCAGTTTTTTAAGCCTCTTTTTAGGACATATTTGGTATCACATGCTCTCTGCAACATACCGATTTTATAATTCCCTTGGGATGGTTCCTATTTCATTCCTGATTATTAAATCTAAATGTTTTCCCAATTTCAGTCTAATTATTTTTCTAAACTCCCCAGAACTGAGTTTTTTTGTCACTTATATTCACGTGACATTTACTTGTATACTTTAAATTCTATTATTAATACTGAAGAACTTAAAAATAAGCAAACTCATAAACGTAGATGTTCCTCCTAGCATATTGAAATACAAAAAAAAAGTAATCTGTCTCAGAAAATTACAAACAGTACATGGGAGAGCGGTCACTTCATGGCCACAGTTATGCCATATGATACTGGAGACCACTACGTAATGGTTCACACGAACAGGCATTATCCTAACTTGCTTGGCCCAGGTAACATGCTAGGTTACCTCATGGGAGGAGGTCTGTAATTGGGAAGAAATTCACCCTTTTAACACATAGTGTCACAGTTTGTCTCCTGCGTCAGGAGTCCATGAATCAAATGATCATTTACAGGCCTGTAAGATGCCAGTGCTGCAGAAGAGTAGAGCAAAATAAAAGCACAGTCTCGTAAGTCTGCACCTGACCCACTAAAAAAAAAAAATTGTAACACCTTTATTTAAGAGTATAATTTTTGAACGTGCACACTGTTGTTAAGAACATATTCATAATAATTATTTTAATAAAAACTGCTAGAAACTCACCAGGTGTTTCAAGGCATTAGAAAGCAGTTGTCTCCCAGCTGGCTTATCGAAATCGGCAATAATCCAGATAGTAACAGCATATAATGCATCTTCATCTGAAAATTAAAGATAATCCTGATTTACATTCTGGAGAATCTGCTCATGAGTAATGAATAATAAATTAATTCTGTCTGAGATTTTGAATTTTATGTGTATGTTTGATTGTTCACTTCAACTGTAAGACTGATCTTTGCCACATGAGAATCTTTTGCCCTCTGAATTGAAATAAAATTCTTAGGAGGTACTTTATCATGTTAATATGAGAGAGTCACTAAAATAGCCAATCTATCGTTGTACCACTGAAACAAGATGGCCCTAAATAATAAGGTAGCTCCAATTAACAAGAACCTGCTTTACCAGAGTTTTTTTGTGAACACTGATGGAGGCTGGTCATACAGCCAGAAATTATAAGAATTAAGTAGTTACAAGAATGCCTGAGTTAGGCCATTCACTTTCCCCAGTAGCAAAGGGAGAGTCCTTCAACCAAAGGCAGGACAAAACTTACCGTTTCTGGACACAAACAGGAATATACCAAATACAGCCCAAAGTAAGTAAACTACAGTACAGGTGTATACGCAGAAAATTTCCCCTTTTCCTGGTCTACAGCCTCCTGTTCTTTAATCTTCATAGAAGGGCAATGGTATATGAAATATTCTGCAAAATTATCTGTAGAAGAATATCAATCTACTCAGGTCTATCGTACATCCCCTAAAAGGTAATCCATATAGACAGGAATTTTACAAGGTTCTGGTGAGATTCTAGGAAGAGATTATGATTAAGCGTTGTTGGGATCTAGAGAAACACGCTGGGCAAAGAGATTTGAAATGTAGATTCCAGCTTAAAGGTTATGGGTTTTACACAAGAGATCTGAATCTTAGAAATGAGTCTATAGATTGAAAGCCAGTCATCATTTGACAACTAGCTGGGATATCCCCATTGTTGGACTGACGTAAACGAACAGTTTTTAACTATCTACTCCTAGATGTTAACAAGGTACAGACTATTGCAAAATTCCATGCAGTATTATGCCCCCACTGATGTAATTATAATTTCTTTTAACTCAGAGGGAAAGTACTTGCATATGCAATAAGACTATTTTACATAAAAAAATATTGTAAATGTACAAAAAAGCGTGAGTTTTAGTAAGATAAAAATGTATAAATGAGTGATAATCCATCAGAATATATGTATTTTTTTCTTTTCTATAGAAAGACAAAGCTTCAGATATAAAAACTAAACAATCAACTAGAGGAAAAATAATAGAGATACTGAACGCTAACAAGTAAGAAGTAAAATCAATTATCTCTTAAACTGTAAAAATGCCTAATTTTGATATAGATATTACAAAGACAATAAAGTCTTGACTTGATAATGCTGCAAATAAGAGTCACTTGAAAACTGAATACCCTCTTCTTGATATTCTCAAGTAAAACTATGTCAGTATGAAAACTGAGTCTGTTTTCGAAGCTGCAAGTCCTACAAAACTTTTTAACTTCATGTCTGTAAAACAAAGAACAACTAGCCATGACATCAATTCCATTTTAAAACTAAAAAAATTAAAATAACTATTCTTTTATTTATTGTTTATAATAATATTAGGATATGATCTGGCTCCTGAAAGAAGATACTGGGATACTGGGAAATTTACTTATTTACCTGGGATTCTTGGGATACTTACTTGGGATTTTTTATCGGCAAATTTCAACAATTTGTAATACCCATAAATATATATATATATATTAAAAAAACCGTTACAAAATTAATATACCCTTTTTTGTTAAATACTTCATGTTGTCTGAAATTACAGCACTTTTATCTTGTGAGTCCAAAAAGGAGAAAGTAGAGAAGTCTTCCACATCAAATGGAACTGCAAAATGTAAAACACAAGTTAGACTTAAACAAAGGAAAATCACAACAACAGCCAATCCGAGAAAAGTAGTTACCAGATGTGGATCTGAAATGTATGTATCTTCTTTCTGCTCCAAGAATAGTGGGGTTTATACGGGAAACTACATTGTGCTGATCCATAAGAAAATCCACTGCATTTATATGATCATTTAACAAACCCTGTAATAAGAGAAAAAAATTAAACCTCTACTTCTATAGTTTCAAGACAAACAAAGACCAAGTATTTGTACAATCTTTCAACTGAGCTTAAAGCTTCTATATACACCAAGTTATGGACAATGTCAAGTCAAAAATGTATAAATATCACAAATAGTATTTCAAAATATCAGATGCACATTTTTCAATGAACAACTGCAGCACATTCTCAGTTTCTGGTTGAAAAATTCCATATGATTATTATATGCTTAGTTGATACTTCAATCTTGTATAATCTAAATACACGGTTTCAAAACCATGACTGCAAATTAATTTAACAATGTAATTTCAGTTGTCATATTATTAATTTCAAGCCATCTCACTATACAAAATTTAATATATAAACATGACTCAAACAATCCACTGCCAAATATTTCATCTTGCGTTCATTCAGAAATGTTAAACATACCATGAACACTGCCCTCTGGAAGAATCCAGTGGCATCAACAATCCTCTGAAGAATAACTGTCTCTAACTCTGCAGCATCCATCTCTTCTCTGTTAAAAGGCACGCCATTAAACAGAACTTGAGGCAATGGACCCAGGCCAGTCTTTTTATAAAAGCTTGCTCCTGTCTGATCATATCAGAAATATCACAGGATTAAATAGACAGTGGCTGACTGTAGCAAAAAATGAAATGAATAACAAGAAGCAATGAACTTTAATCTCCAAGCACCATTCACTGTCACACCTTCTCATGAGTAGCAGGGACAAAACAGGAAATGTTTGGAAACCAAACAGGACGCATGGCACTCATTTCTCAAATAGAAGGACAGAAAATTATAGCTCTATATATGGGGCTTTAAACTTTTACTGTATCACCTTGCTGAGAAATATTATTTTGCTTAATATTCTTAGCAAAAAATATTAAGTAAATAACATTGGAGAAGGACCTTGAGACAGTCACAGTTTGAAGTGGATTGACCTCAACCTTTTCCCCAAAGACAGCACCCCCAAAACCCTCAAAAGACTTTTATGTTCAGAAGCCACGCCTTATTTGGTAAGAAAGCAGAACAGGCTAATTTTTCCCAAACAGAGAAAATTCAGTGAGAATTCTGTAATTCTGTATCCTTTCATGTTTTCTTTCAGTGTCACTTTTTGGATGGCCACAAACTCTATGGCAGTATCTACGCGTCCATCTTTCTGTCACCGCACTGTCTCCTCCCTGATCTTCACTATAGTCTCATAGTGCCTGCTCGAACAGGGGGCTTCCTCTTGGTGGGTTTCCATCTATTTTTCTTCCTTTAATATTCTCTGTGGGAAGCTTTCCTCCCCTAAGTGTATCCAGCTGTTTCCGGGACAGATTCAAACTGCCCTTCTATACAAAGCTGCCATGCAACTCAGCGAGGAACAAGCAGCGTAAGGCAAACAGCACCTTTTTTTCTGGCTGCCCAGATGCACCTTTTTAAAGGAACATAGTATATGTTATATAACAAATTTTAAAAGGAAATAAATAAAGTGGATGGCGTGTGTCAGAAACACAAGATTGTATAGATGGCATGGCTGAAGACACATGAAGGAAAACAGTATTTTTATATATATTTTAGCAGAAAATTGTCTACATAATCAATTATAGATTAAATTATATGTCAATCCATTATATGTCTTCTCTACAGCCTTTAAATCAAAATCCATAGCTGTCTTTCCCAAAGGAAATTATAACCAGAAAGCACAATTAAAGGAAACAATGATTCACCTAGAAGACAGGCTTCAGCTCCTCACCCGGAAGAGACAGGAAAACAATATCTGCAGTGCGAGAGAGACCCCTTGACGTGCTTACTAGAAAAAAAGTTGGGCTCCTGAAAGCAGCAGGCAATAGTAAATTTTAATAGCGAGAGTAGTAATGCAGAAACCCTTTCAACATTTCCACTGATGCCTGAATGGTGGCTTAAGAAAAATTTAACTCAAAGATACTGTATATTTACGTGCTTTAACATTTTGCAATCTTTCAGCTTAGCAAATGCAACGAATTATGTACTGCAATATTTCTTACCACTTTGCTCTCAACATACCTTCCTCCCTTCATCATATTCAGAATGAACACCTAGTATACTCTGAACATCAGCGTGGGGGTATTCACTTCTAAGAACACCTTTCACATGATTTACTGTTAGAACGTTTCCATCTTTCACTTCATGGTACATCTGTAAAAATTGTAACAGAAAGAAATAAGTAAAATGTAATAAATTTTCAAACATAATTTAATAAAAGTAAATAAACAATAAAGTAAATATCTTTTTATAGTGCTGTAGTAATTTTTATATCAGTATACTTTTATATTGTTTTTATTGATATATTGCAGTTTTTATATTGCTTTAGTAAATATCAACATTGCACATATGCACGATTTTTCATCAGACCACTGTTCTGATTAATTTATTACTATACCTTTAGTCTAAATCTGAAGTGGCAAAGTAAATACACTTATGTGAGATGAATGTGAAAAGTTATTTCTCTCCATTGATTAGAGAAGGAATCTAAATTCTTACTACAAACTACCTAACTGTGGGTAGTTACCTGAATCTGTATGGAATGAATCCAAACCTGAATTAGTTAATGATACTTTTTCCTACAGTGATAATTTTTCCTTACCAATGCTATTTTATTTCATAGCATAATATTTTATTACTTTCATCAAACATACAAAACAAATTTGAAGTGAAAATTATTCAATCCATTTCTTTTCAAATGAGGACCAGTAGATTTCTCTCTATAATGCTGAATATCGCAAACCTGTATTTTATCGATTCTATTTTTGTTATCTTTTAATTATATTTATAATCCTCTCCTTTTTATAATATGAAACAAAGTAAACAGAGGAACACAACATTTTAAAAAGCACACTGTAAATTGATATTTTGTGATCTGGTCATGCATAATAGTCACGCATGCATGTCAGCTCCTGACACTTGTGGATTTCTACTTCTCTTTTAAAGTACTCCTAGTTACTTCAATTCCTTTCATCTTAAGCTCTCTGACTTGTCTATGACACTAGTTTCTAGGCACTGAACAGAATAATAGGAAACAAAAGTAAGAAAAAATGTTATGTATTAATACCATATAGTCTGATATAATTTCGTCTGCAGAGTCTCCACATAGACTGCTCACTTTATTTCCCTCCATTTATCTCTCGTCTCTGAAATTCCTGTCTTTACACGAACCTGCATTCTCACACACAGAAAACCTGGCTCATTCATGAAGCTGCAAGCCTGGAATATTTCTATGTTTTCTACACCCATGAACAGCTCAAACATGACCAAAAAAGAACTTATCTTACTCTGTTTCACTTTCTACACTAGAGAACAACCAAGAGTTTTTCAAAACTTACAGGATTGACAAAGCGCTATTAAAATGCCTGTACTCCAAGAGATACAGAACGCAAAGGCAGGCACATCACGTTAATGCAAATAATACAGAATCATTTTTCACAAGAATATACTGAAAGCTGTAAGGTATGCATCTACCTTTTTACATTGTTGAAGAAAGTCTGTAGATAGGTAAAATTACAATAACAAGTTGGTTTCCAGAAAAGGAAAATATTTCTGCAAATCATTCTATAGCATATTAATGCTACACATGTTTTTAATACTTTATTTCCATGTAAAGTGAATGCAAATATATCATGTTGTCACAAGGTAGCAAAATCCTAATTATATAGAAAAGTAGTAAGTTAAAAAAAAAAGTGATTTATTGCAAAAGAACTAACATTAATTATCGAGGTAAAGGCTTGAGAGGTGTCAGATTCCTCTGCAATGTAATTAAAAGTTCTCCAAAGAGCTATTCCAGCATCTTCATTTCCATCAATTTCTTCTTTTGTACTTAAAATGAAAACAAATCCAATTCTATAAACAAACAAAAAGAGATCATACATTTTAAAACAATATCAGTTTCACATACATTCTAATACCAACATACATTCTAATACCAACAAAGAACAAGATGTTTGCATTCAAGTAATCTGTCCAGCATGCAGGCACAAAAAGTTGACAGTAATTAAGATTTCTGAGAGTCATTAGAATTTACTCACAGACCTTTCTTTACTTATCTGATCAAAGGTTATGGCATTTTTTTATGTTCCTGCCATCATCTCTTAACCTTGAGTCTTTGTTTTAGTCTGAGCATAAGCTGTCTTTTATTTTTCCTGAAATGGGTGTCTTCAGTAGCTGCATGTAGACATGCTGGGGTCTTGATGCCCTGTCATCAATATATGCCATTCTTACCAGCCCTTCTCTTGCCTTTTTTACCTTCTGGGGCTTCCCCACCCTCCCATTGCCATTCATTCTCCATTCACAGCAATTTTAACACATCTACTATAATTCCCTACATCTCCATTAAATGAAAAAAGCCCTAGAAATATGAGACTTGAGAGGAAAAAAACTGAGAAAACTCCTAGTGGAGGTGGTATTTTGATACTGTTCTCATGAAAAAAAAAAAAAGGATTGATCAGGCCATACTATCTTTACAGCATGAAGCATAACAGAGATTTGGTGTTCTACAACAGCAGGGGAAATTCAAACCTAAGAGCCACTTGTTTGTCTATACAAAAAATTTTTATTAAATCGAGCATCATCATTTGCACATGTAACTCATGAAGATATCACCGTGTGCTATCACTGAGATGGCACACACTCCAGAAGGCTCAAAAGTCTAAGATACTGATGTGAAGATCCTGTTTCTCCAGGGAACAAAGGATTTGAGCAATGAGACAATCTGGTCAAACAGACTGCAAATAGTGGCACAATGACTAAAGTACAAAGTCTTTCACAGACTGAAGACTCAGGAGAGTTAACAATGAAGATATTTTAAGTTATATTCCGTGCTGAGAACACATAAGGATCCTTCTGGGCTCTACCACACTACTTGAAAGGACTTCTGATCATTACAGTCACTTCCATCTTAGATGGTATAGGAAAAGGACAAGAAAGATCCTTCCATTCAGGATCTTTGGGACTGGCAAATTGACCTGGACCAGAAAACACTAGACCAGTTTCTGACAGTGAAAGGAAGGAAAGAGAGTAGAAAAGCTCCATGCCATGTCACAAGCAATAGGTAAGGAGGAGCAAGAGTACAAAAATTTCAAAGGAAAATCTTCCAGTCGCAAGTGACAGAACATGTGTGCACCCACAGCTAGAACATACAGATTCCCAAGAAATACGTGCCTATTCATGAACACAGTTACCTGCATTAAGAGATTAAGACTCGGAAGGTGGATTCTGCCAGTCACCTAGAATTTTGTGAGCGCAAAGCCATCAGAACCCTTCTAAGGATTTCCAAGCCTTCCACTGTCTGGTATCAATAAATTTTCTTTAAAGAATAGATATCCTCCCCTCCACCCCTGCACTTCAACATCAAGCTGCTTGTATAATGGGAGAGAGGAATGGGAAGAAGATGGCCAAACCCAGATATTTTTATGAATCAGAAATTGAGATTTTATGTGAATACTTTACTGTTGCAGCAGTTCAGGGATCAACTTCATGTAGTTTTCCAGAACACATCCTTGAATTATCCTGAATATGTGCAGCTAATGATATTCATACGAGGTCTGAAGCAAAATCCTCTACCATTAGCTGTCACTTTTCCCAAGACAAACCCAACAGTGCACAAGAGTTGCTCCATGAAAAATCCCGATGAAAGCAGCTATTCAACTTTGTTCTCCTCTACAGTTACTTTTTAGCAAACCTACAGGTAGAGATATCTCCGACTGCCAAAAACTGCAACCCAAACCATTTAATAATGTGTAACTGACTCACACAATTGCAGCCATCTATGAAATACAGCTGTATAAGCTGCTGCCTATTCCTGACTACAGATATGACAGCAGTGGATAATGTGGATAAAGACTGCTTCTATATGCAGCAGTAGGTTGAAAGCTTGAAAATTATGCCAACTATCAAAAAGAGGTGAATTGTAAGGCAGAACAAGGGAATTAGTCTTTCTAACGGAGTATCACAGAGACTCAGAGCCGACTTCTGCTATACAAAACACTGTGCATCTTGCAAATATTTCCACAAAGTGTACAGCTCCATCACAGCTGCTACAAGAACATGAGAGACCTACTGATCTTACGATACATGAGAGCTACTACAACAACGTCACAATCTGCAATGCTGAGCCCATGTTTCAGAAGACCTTCATATTTACAAACGATAATTCAATGAATTGAATTAGGAAGTCAGCTTTTCATTTGGATAGCCACTTCACATTAGATATTTTAAAACTATTAAAACGAAATCTGTCATATCAGTATAAAACTGTTTAAAGAGATGTTCAGGACATAATCAGGTGTGCATTAGATCAAAGGACAGAGGGAAGTTAGAAATACAGCAAGTTTTCTAAAAAGCTATAAGTAATAATTAATGCATAAAGGTGCAACATGTTCTACAATTAATTGCTTCTCCCATTTTTTACATCTCTCCTTATTGTAAATAACTTTTCCTGAAGTCTTGTGTCATCTGGGTGCCGCAGGAACAGTCAGCAAAGCGAAATATTATACGACAGTATGGTCTCCATGGCTTGTCCACGTCTTGAATACTGTGTACATGGCTGTTGCTCTTATCTCAGAGAAGTTATATTAAAACTAAGAAAGTTCAGAGAAGGACAACTCAAAAACCAAAACAACCTTTGGAACAGCTTCCAGGCAAGGAATAACTAGTTATCTAGGGAAAGAGGGCTGGAGCACCTCTCGTATGAAGACAGGCTGAGAGAGTTGGGGTTGTTCAGCCTGCAGAAGAGAAGGCTCTGGAGTGACCTTATAGCAGCTTTCCAGTGCCTGAAGGGGGCCTACAAGAAAGCTGGAGAGGGACTTTATACAAGGGCATGTAGTGATAGGACAAGGGGTAATGGCTTTAAACTGAAAGAGGGTAGATTTAGATGACATAAGGAATGAATTCTTTACTATGAGGGTGGTAAGACACTGGAACAGGTTGCCCAGAGTTGTGGATGCCCCATCGTGGAAATGTTCAAGGTCAGGCTGGATGGGGCTTTGAGCAACCTGGTCCAGTGGAAGGTGTCCCTGCCCATGGCAGGGGGTTTGGAACTAGATGATCTTTAAGGTTCCTTCCAACCCAAACCGTTCTATGATTCTATGAAATGACTGCAATCAAATACGGCAGAGCTTTATAAAATCATGACTGCCATCTAGAGAGTGGGAGAGACTTAGTCTCTCTCCCAATTAGAAGAGCTACAGAGACCGTAAATGAAGCTATTGAAAGTCTGGCTCAAAACAAACAAAGCAGTTCTTCATACACCACGTAGTTCAACACCTGGAAAAGGATACTGTGGGTGCTAAAACTTTACATGAATTCAAGGGGAAACCAGAGAAGTTTATGGACAAGAAACCCATTGAGGTTTATATTTAGAAACTCCATCCGGGTCTGGAATTCTTTGATTTCCAAATGCGCGAAAGCCAGGAAAATACTCGGGCAAAGTACCTGGTTGCCCTGTTCTTTTTATTGTACCTAGGGAGCTCCTTGTGGCTTGCTGCAGACAGACTGACCTAAACGGACCTTTAGTGTGACCCAGTTTGGCTGCTATTATGCTGTTATGTATCAGAAAAAGGCAAATTAGGTTCTAGGCTATATTCTGCTCAAGGACTAAAGCAGTATTGTCTCCCAGGTAGTGACAACAGTGACAAAATGCACAGATGATAACTAATATCTGTCTTCAATTACTTTTTTGTCATGGAATTATAAAAACCAAAGAAAAACAAAACAATTATAAGAATTAATAAAATTTTAAAGGAAAATGAAAAACCTATAATTTATTGAGGAAACAAAATGTCATTTCACAGGAAGATTTTAAATATTTAACATGGAATTCATTTTGCTGAACCTTGGATCTAGTTTGGACACCCTTCTCTTCTTTTATAAACTGTGAAAATAAACAGGTGCTTCTGAGAGCAATTAATTTCTTCTTAAAGTAGGCATCTCAGATCAACCAGATTCTTCCTCAGAAGTATCTGTTTCTCTCAAATTATGACTAATTCAGACTCAGACAACTAATTTTTAGAAATTCAAAACTTGGTGAGGATAATCTCACTTCAGTCTTTAAGTATTTATATAAAAACAAAATTAGGTAAAGCAACCTCAATTGAAAGAACTAAATTCAAAACTGCCCTCAAATCATGTTTTACTTACAGAATATTTTGCTTAGGATGCAACTTCACACGGGCATCCAGTGGGACTATTTGACAAGATAATTTTTTATCAGACTTTTGCAGTTCATTTTCCACACATTCAGGTATATTATCCCTTGCAACCTATTTGCTTAAGAATACTTAATACCCGAGTAAGCTTAA
This sequence comes from Pelecanoides urinatrix, assembly GCA_013400755.1. Classification (NCBI taxonomy): domain Eukaryota; kingdom Metazoa; phylum Chordata; class Aves; order Procellariiformes; family Procellariidae; genus Pelecanoides; species Pelecanoides urinatrix. The sequence continues at coordinate 21,975 of VZTQ01006207.1, read as the reverse complement.
CACAAGTGGGTAATCAGTGTGTCTTATCAGAATATTGTTGCATTGGACTTCATTTGAATACACATCTTTGCCTAGCTGAAAGGAAGATGAAGAAGAAAAAAGGAAAGCAACCTTCTTTTAAGACTTTTCTTAAAGATTTTCAGTTTTCCTTACCGAAGTGGTACATTATGATGATAGAATAATTCTGCCAGTTTCATATAATCATCTGTATCTTCTTGGACAGGATCAACAAAAAATACCTAAGAAGCGAAAACATATTATACAGCCAATATTTATTCTTGATGTCTGGGTTTGTTTTGTTTTTTTTTTCAGACATAAAATCTAAGATAAGAACAGAAATTTCCAAAGGAGCTGTGCGCCCCAACTGTTTTCAATTTCCTAGAGCATTCATTGTAAGAAAACATTAAAGAGTATAAATGAAAATAACTTCAGAATTAATGAATTTGGACCAAATACTGAAAACAGGATTTAACCGTTTATTGAACTTCAAACCAAGTGATATCACTACTCTCCTTTGAAAGACTCTGTGCCAGTACTTTGTTTTTATTAATGAACTTGACATTTAATTAAAAAGGATCTAATGGTGATTTTTCTATTACTTCTTTCAACTAACTCTCTTCTGTTGTGAAAACCAAACCAAAATAAATAAACAGAATATATTGACTTAAAACTTTAATTAAAAAATGGAGCATTGGGAAAGAATTCTTCCTTCCTGTCTCACATATCTTTGTATTCACTCTTTCACTTATTGTAGCTTGAAGTGTAAAATCAGATCTTTCAGGCATGCACAGAATCTAAAACGGGACTCTGCACAGGTAGATTATCCTTATGCAGATTTAATTATGTCATTGGTACCTTATTTATTCCGCTTTGCACTGCAACTCCCCTTAGAATTTATCATAATTTCGCTAGAGTAGCTGAAATGCAGCAGAATAATTTTAAAAATTTTGAACACTCCCTCCCCTTCAGATTATAGTTAAATTATATGTTGTAGATTTCTATAATACAGCTGTTATATGCATCTATGCCAATATTTAACTTCGAATACATTATGCAATCTACTTCATATTACACACCTTATGCTTCATTATGAACATACATTTTTTATTATATATTGCTTGTATTTTGGTTGTCTTTTTATATACTGAACTTCATGTCACTTGGAGTGACGACATCAGTGGACAAGGGAAGGGCTACCGATGTCATCTATCTGGACTTCTGTAAGGCCTTTGACATGGTCCCCCACTACATCCTTCTCTCTAAATTGGAGAGGTATGGATTTGATGGGTGGACTATTCGGTGGATAAGGAATTGGCTGGATGGTCGCATCCAGAGGGTAGCGGTCAATGACTCAATGTCTGGATGGAGATCAGTGATGAGTTGTGTCCCTTAGGGGTCCGTATTGGGACCAGTATTGTTTAATATCTTCATCACTGACAGTGGGATCGAGTGCACCCTCAGCAACTTTGCAGACGACACCAAGCTGAGTGGTGGGGTTGACATGCCTGAGGGACAGGATGCCATCCAGAGGCACCTGGACAAGCTCAAGAAATGGTCCCATGTGAATCTCATGAGGTTCAACAAGGCCAAGTGCAGGGTCCTGCACCTGGGTTGGGGCAACCCCTGGTATCCATACAGGCTGGGGGATAAAGGGATTGAGAGCAGCCCTGCTGAGAAGGACTTGGGGGTACTGGTGGATGAAAAGCTGGACATGAGCCGGCAATGTGCCCTCGCAGCCCAGAAGGCCAACTGTATCCTGGGCTGCATCGAAAGCAGTGTGGCCAGCAGGTCGAGGGAGGTGATTGTGCCCCTCTCCTCTGCTCTGGTGAGACCCCACCTGCAGGGCTGCGTCCAGCTCTGGGGTCCTCAGCACAGGAAAGACATGGACCTGTTGGAGCAGGTCCAGAGGAGGGCCACAGAAATAAATGATCAGAGGGCTGGAACACCTCTCCTATGAGGAAAGGCTGAGAGAGTTGGGGTTGTTCAGCCTGGAGAAGAGAAGGCTCTGGGAAGACCTCACTGCAACCTTTCAATACTTAAAGGAGGCTTGTAAGAAAGATGAAGAGAGGCTTTTTAACCAGTAGTAGTGACACAGTAGTGACACTGTGACAGAACAAGAGGTAACAACTTTAAACTAAAAGAGGGTAGATTTACATTGGATATGAAGAAATGAGGGCGGTGGGACACCACATGTGTCACAGGGGCCCATCACTGGAAGTGTTCAAGGTCAGGTTGGACAGAGCTTTGAGCAACCTGATCTAGTTGAAGATATCCATGCTCATTGCAGGAGGGTTGGACTAGATGACCTTTAAAGGTCCCTTCCAACCCAAACTACTCTATGATTCATACAATTACCTTTTGTAATTTAAATTTCAATTTAAATCAGCAATAGCTATTTCCTTAACTCACTAAGTAATACATAATGCTATATACAGAGGAAAAAGTAGGCTACAAGACATTCATAATTAGTATGCTTTATAACTTAAATCTTTTTGCACCTCAGTTCACCATCTCTAAAACAAGGACAGTTATCATTACCTTCTTGCAGTAGTGTACTATGAAGAAAATTCCTTGATAGTAGTGAATTATCTATATGTAGCATGGAAAGGAACAGAAAAGCTCCCAACAAAACTGTGCCCAAGTCCACTTCTGGAAATCAGACTAATAATCACATATGACTCACTAGACAAAAAGATTTTCACTACTATTAGCAGACCCACATAGAAACCGTGAAATTCTAACCTATCTTAACAATTAATACAGCATGTGTATTTTTCAACAAATTGTCTGTCCACATATTAATACATACACTATGCAAAAAAATTAAGTTCTCCAAACTTACCAAATTATATAAATTGCGTCTAATCTGCTGTATAACTCCGGGAAATGCAGGTTTTAGCAGTTCCTGATAGCTTGCAGGCCATGTCCTATAGCTGTGATCTTGTTCTATATTATTAACCCACTGAAACAAAAAAGGCAGCCATTTAAAAACCACACATTAAACATCGAGTAAAATATGTATGTATAAATAAAGATATTTTAAAACACATGGAAAGCCTGGAAAGAGTAAAATGTTTTATCTTCTTTTTGAAATAGTAACAGAAAATTTTTTTTTCTTTTCTATCAAACTGTTCGGGGTTTTTATTTGCAGTACATAATAAAACAAATAATGGATGGAAAAGGAAAAAAGACCACTTGTACTCTGTATCAGGATGTGAATAAAACCATTTTTTTCAAGTGTGGAAACTACTTTCACAATAGAAAGGTCATAACATATCACACAGGTATGTGTGTTACACAGCATAACCATCTTGTAAGACAAATACAGTATTTACCTATAACCCACAGCAGCACTTTAGATATATCAAAATAACTAATTAATATATGGCCAATTTGTTCTTCTACTGTTTTCTGTGCAAGCCTGTCTATACCTGGCAAACAGAATAGTGAAATATGGTTCTTTCAGGTGAAGAAAAAGAATATTTTAGTGCATTTTACACTAGCATATAACCTTTGTAATGAAAACTGTATAAATTTTAAAGAAGGGGAAAAAAGAGTCATTGGACAATTATAAACAAAATATTTCAGTTGTCCACAATTCAATTATCATACTTGTAAAGTACATTTGGCAGTCTTGAATAATACGAAGATATTATGTAGCTAGATTAATTGCTGCCAAGTCAAATTCTATAGCTACGAGTGTGCAACTACTCTTAGATACATTCCTCTTTTCCTTTAAACATCCTACATGTTAAAATTTTAATACGGTATAGGCTAGGGAAAATTACTCCTAAAATATTTTGAAGAGATATCACCCTCCAAAACATTTTAAACTGCTTATTGATATATGGTCTTATGCCTAGAATTTCAATTACACTACAAAAAAAGATAGACTGTCTCATACATAGCATTATCAAATATGTAATATTTAAATAAAATTGTTTAATTACTTACTATTATTGAAGAGTGACGAATATCTAGCGCATAACTGTCATCTGTAGGATGTATATGCAACCTCATAAATTTACTCAGGATCTCCTCTTTGATTCCAAGTTCATGAAGGCCATACATCACTTTTCCTTCCAGTTTAAGAGTCTCTAAGATACTTTTTCAGGAAGACAAAATGCATAATGTCTACATAGAACTCTTGTCATGACATTAAAAGAAAAAATATTGCAAAGACTATTAATGTGAGGATTATTTTTAGTATTAAAAATAATTTTTATATTCTCCTGCAGTCAAATGTTTAAAACAAAATCAATTAATAACCCTATATGTCTCTAACTTATTTCAAAACAGAATTATAACAGATTGTACAACTCTCTTGTTCATTCACATTTATTTTATGTGGAGGAATTTCATCCATCTTTAGTAAGACGTGGCAGGACAGCAGAGTGGAAGGTTGTTTGCTGCATTGTCCTGGCTGAGGCAGAAACCAAAGCGGGGGGTACCCTAAGAGGAAGCTTTGTAAGTGTGTAGAGAAGCAGGCAGCAGGCGATAAGACATAAGTCTGCATCATGGCAGAACCCTGAAAACAGCACGGATGAAACACATTGCTACACCTCTAGAAGAAGACCCTTTCCCAGAAGACCCAGCAGGACACTGGAATATTTGTTGCAATCTGAAAATTCAATATGAGAATGGAAACAAACCTGAAGTACTCACCAGCGGAACACAGCAGGCAAGATTTTACAAATGCCTTTATTTCTATCTTGCTTCATTTTGAGTTTTCTCTATTCTGAAAGGTTTCTTCTAAAATATATTGAAATTAAACCTAGCACTAGCATTAAAAAGCACTATTAATTTTTGCATCATTACCAAAAAAGATGCAAGTAACTCCATCACAAACTCTGGCTGAGAAAAAAATTAAGTAAAAATTGCAAGTGTAAGTGCTAAAACCAAGGAAGTTTAAGAATCTTCACAGAGGAGAAAAGAAGACATTTTGAGTTAAAAAATAGAAAATTAAAAATTGTAGACTCTGTCAAACCATAGGAGCATGAAAAAAAACGTTAGCCTTAGCATCAGTAGATTTACTGATAGTTTGCAGGCCACCAAAGATGATTTTGAAGTAGTCGTGTCTGTCCTGCTGTTGACAACATACAGAAGAATGCAAGGGAAAATGTTTACCGTTTATGAGTGCTTGCATAAAAGAAGCAAGTCACACCCAAAATAATTATACTATAATTACACAAACTGGAAAAAAGACTTCTTACTCCAAAAAGCATATTAGTCCTGTATTTACAGAACTTATTACAAAAGGTGACCACAGACTCACNAACCCAAACACTTGAAGTAATTCTGCAAAACAGACACATCAAATTTCTTCCACATAATTCCTTTTAGCTGAGTGTCACTGGTAAAAATATTAAAAACATACTTTTATGAGTGCTATGTAATACACTTTCAATGTACAAGTACAAATGAAAATAGCTGATAATTCCCCCCCCAAACAACCTAAAGTGTCCCTACCTGTACAAGGTAGACACAAGGACACAGTCCCAGTGTCTGCCAACAGAAAGTGAAAATACACACGTATACAGAACTATGGCTTATAAGTTTTTGAAAAAATACTCCTACACATCCATTTAACAAAGGGTAATCTTATGTGTGTCCTTCAGACCTCCACTTGAAACTAGCTTTCTCAATAGCTTAACATCTTTCACAATTCCAAAAAATACGTAGTCACAATTGTTACGGGAAATTAGGACAGACAGACTAGAAATATACAATTTAATTTAACAAAGGGACCTTGGGAAAAACATAGTTCAGAAAGCGATAGCATAGCATATCCTTGCTTTGCAAAGAAGAAAAAAATCCACAATAAACAAATACAAGAGGAAGGAAGTATTTAGGGAGTAAAGTATGCCTTATCATTTTATTTCAGAGGGCTGTGAGGCACCAATCTCAATCTATGTTCAATCTATGGTGGCTGTAGCAAGATAAGTAACAGGAGCAACAGCAGTAGTTTATTCCAACTCACCCCATGAGGAGCAGTCAGATTTCCAGATCTGTCTTAATTCCCAACAGAGGAATGGAAAGCACGAAAAATGTGCAGAAAAAAAGCAAGCTGAGAAAGATATATTTTTTCCCCATTTATCTCCCACTTGCTGAACAAAATAAGTGTGAACAAAAAACACACTTTGAGCAAAAGCACACTTAGAGCAAGCAACTCGGGCTCCGTATATTACTTCACTTATAACCCTGTCACTGAACAAATGAGAGAAAAAATGGGAAAACACTGGAAGCGATCATATTTCTTTAAAGTAGTATGGTTACTTTCACACATTAAATGTAAGTAAACTTAAAGCCAACTGGTTTGTGGCATTACAAGTGCAACCCCACATAAATGAGACAACAGTTTACTTGCAGCTCCTTGTAATCCAATAAATGTGCATATTACTCATCATTCATTGAAAAGGTACCATATTCCTTAGTATATATAAACATTTTCACAACCCAAAGCAGAATGGAAATATGTAATGCACCTAATACCAGTGTATGAAAGGCAGGGCTTTCCATGAAGGAAAAATGCAGCTGTGATAAGCCTGAACCTAATACAGAAAGAATTTTTATTCAAGTCCAAAACCTGTCCTTGACCTTGAAAAACAGCTTTTGAAATTTGTAAATTTAATTTATTCTAATGGTGTAACCTGAACTTTGTAGTGCTTTCATTGGTTTTTTGTATGTAGATTTACAGAACAGTAATATAATTACTTATGCTTGTTATAAAGTATCTAAATACATATATTCAAACTCAGATATAATGTGAAGAATATTGTGGATTTGGGAGGGGTTGCATCCCACTAATGCTAAGAAATAACCAGAAAGACTTTTTTTTTTTAATTTAGTTACTTATTATTTTTCATGAAAATGTTAGCAGGCACCCAAAAAATGGATGTCAGTGGGCTTTCAAAAATGAGGAGCATAAATGCATGGCAGTAAGTTTCCTGTGGCCAGATAAGGAAAAAAAGAAAGAGAAAATTTAATTACTTCCCTAATTTATAAAACTCACTTTACTCCCAATCATATACTCATATAAATTACAGNTAAAATATATTGAAATTAAACCTAGCACTAGCATTAAAAAGCACTATTAATTTTTGCATCATTACCAAAAAAGATGCAAGTAACTCCATCACAAACTCTGGCTGAGAAAAAAATTAAGTAAAAATTGCAAGTGTAAGTGCTAAAACCAAGGAAGTTTAAGAATCTTCACAGAGGAGAAAAGAAGACATTTTGAGTTAAAAAATAGAAAATTAAAAATTGTAGACTCTGTCAAACCATAGGAGCATGAAAAAAAACGTTAGCCTTAGCATCAGTAGATTTACTGATAGTTTGCAGGCCACCAAAGATGATTTTGAAGTAGTCGTGTCTGTCCTGCTGTTGACAACATACAGAAGAATGCAAGGGAAAATGTTTACCGTTTATGAGTGCTTGCATAAAAGAAGCAAGTCACACCCAAAATAATTATACTATAATTACACAAACTGGAAAAAAGACTTCTTACTCCAAAAAGCATATTAGTCCTGTATTTACAGAACTTATTACAAAAGGTGACCACAGACTCACAAGCATGCCAAAAATAATCCAAGGTGTTGTGTATCTAAATTTAAAGCATGCTAATTTTTTGTAATTTTTAAGAAATAGGGATGTGAAAGCATTTACTTTACTTTTTATAAAGTGCTTTTCCCACCTTTTTATACATATATGTTGGATTCCTTCCATTTCCAAATTAATTTTATATGGCGAGTTGTAAAATTGTAAGCAAATTAGAAAACATATTCCAAGAGAAAATACTGTTTTTGACTACTTATACAATGTTCATATTCAAAGCAAAGCCACTGTAAACCAGTATTCCCTCTACTGAAGCACTTCCAGGCCCCCAAAATACAACAGATGAGATTATCTATCACCATGAGCACTTCTCCAGTATTACTTCAAACAAAACGTATCGTCTTACCTAAAAGGATCATGAAAATCCAGGTCAATATGAAGGCCATTTAGAAATAAACGTGCTTCTCCAGGTTGGATTCCAAGTATTTCATGAAAATGCTAAAAAGTAAAAAGTACTGCTAACTTTTTAAGGTATATGTCAACATAAGCACACATATATAGATATATATAA
>VZTQ01006207.1:0-13574 GCA_013400755.1 Pelecanoides urinatrix | reverse complement strand
AGCAAAAGCACACTTAGAGCAAGCAACTCGGGCTCCGTATATTACTTCACTTATAACCCTGTCACTGAACAAATGAGAGAAAAAATGGGAAAACACTGGAAGCGATCATATTTCTTTAAAGTAGTATGGTTACTTTCACACATTAAATGTAAGTAAACTTAAAGCCAACTGGTTTGTGGCATTACAAGTGCAACCCCACATAAATGAGACAACAGTTTACTTGCAGCTCCTTGTAATCCAATAAATGTGCATATTACTCATCATTCATTGAAAAGGTACCATATTCCTTAGTATATATAAACATTTTCACAACCCAAAGCAGAATGGAAATATGTAATGCACCTAATACCAGTGTATGAAAGGCAGGGCTTTCCATGAAGGAAAAATGCAGCTGTGATAAGCCTGAACCTAATACAGAAAGAATTTTTATTCAAGTCCAAAACCTGTCCTTGACCTTGAAAAACAGCTTTTGAAATTTGTAAATTTAATTTATTCTAATGGTGTAACCTGAACTTTGTAGTGCTTTCATTGGTTTTTTGTATGTAGATTTACAGAACAGTAATATAATTACTTATGCTTGTTATAAAGTATCTAAATACATATATTCAAACTCAGATATAATGTGAAGAATATCGTGGATTTGGGAGGGGTTGCATCCCACTAATGCTAAGAAATAACCAGAAAGACTTTTTTTTTTTAATTTAGTTACTTATTATTTTTCATGAAAATGTTAGCAGGCACCCAAAAAATGGATGTCAGTGGGCTTTCAAAAATGAGGAGCATAAATGCATGGCAGTAAGTTTCCTGTGGCCAGATAAGGAAAAAAAGAAAGAGAAAATTTAATTACTTCCCTAATTTATAAAACTCACTTTACTCCCAATCATATACTCATATAAATTACAGAAACGGGGTTTTTTTGTACGTCTCAAAACTTGGCACAGAAGATGAAGGACTTCTATCTTCCTTACAACTAACTGCAGCGTTGGATTACTCTGGCCCAAGTGCAGGACTTCATATTGATATTTGTTAAATCTCATGTAACCATTAAAACAAAAACTAGAAGTAGCAGCTGGTGTCCAATACTTATATTTTTCCTACCACAGCTTCACGCAGAATTACACGCCCTCCCAAGGTCTCACTCTACACATCCCTTCTAAGCAGCCAAAATTCATAGATGCCTGACAAGTGTCCTTGCAGCAGGTGAAATTTCTGATCGTTTTACCTACACAGAGTTTGATCCTGAGACACAACCAAAACAAGCAGATGGGACAAAATTAAACAGTTAGGCACACAGTGCTGAGACTTCTCTGCAACAGGCAGAGAAGCACCTGAAGTCCTAGGTATATCTGGAATTTTTCTGTAGTTAGCAAATCCAACTTCGACTACAGTTTTAATACCAGCGTTGTGCCACAAGGTACTGTGACTGCAGAAAAATCCCCCTTAATGCCACTGGACTCAAGCAGCGAACAATAAATATAAAGAGGATTACAGTCTCAAGAAATCTTACCAGCATCCTTCAGGGCTCCTGCGCAGATCTTGTGAGATCAGCTAGAACAGGCCCTCTCCTTGAAGCACTGAAATCAGCATTTAGGATAAGAGCTCTCTTACCACTACTGAAAGCTTACTGGTCATTCCTGTAAGCTTTGTAAACTCATGTAAACACAGATACTGAGATAGACTGCAACTGGCTGATGTAGATCATAATAATCCCAATACTAATTAAAATGAATGCAAGAACAATGAAAAAATTATCAGTCACTAGGTAATGAAATGGGAGTCTAAAAGTTTTTCAAATCCTTCAAGTACTGCAGTAGGAAAAGAACTGAGCTGAACCAGAGCTGAGACTTGTTATACAATTTTGATGCTAGGCATTTGATTGTTCAGAAGAGCATCCTTTTCCATAACAACTTTGATGGAAGGAGTATTTAGGCATCCGAGACTAGAATTTAACACTGATAATACTCATACAGTATTTTCTTGCTAAACTGTCAGCAAATTTTTGCAATGGAAGTTGTGAGTTGTGTTTAATGAGATTTTATTTTTTCTTTTATCTATAGCAATTCTTTGTCTATTTCTTAGTTATGTATCAATTCATTACACCTAATTCATCACATGCCTTTCAACTTTTAATACCTTTATTTCCTCCCGTTGCATTTCCTATTCAACTTTCATTATCTTGAGAGGGAATCATCCAGTTACACACAGCATGAGATCATATCTCTCCTGCTGCTAGATGGATGTACTGCAGTTCAAGAACGCACATGCCAATTTATTGTGCTCTAGCAGCAGGGTTCAGGAAGCTTCCCCACTTTTATTCAAAAGATTTTAGCTTTTAGCTGTCTAAAGGCCTGTAGCCTTTAGACTACAAGTAGGATGTAGTATGAAATTTAAACTTAGTGTGATAGGTGCCTAAGATCCTCTTATAGTTAATGTACTTAATACGGTCATGGAATCATAGGAGTGATTCAGCTGACCAACCACACAGATATCCAATGTCATTTGTTTCAGGATAAGGCATCCTGGACTGGAAAGTACAGGTCAGGCAGAAAGGAATGCATGTCCCAGTGGACACATTTGTCAGACCTCTGTGGCTATCTTGGATAGCCTGCAGCATCTCAAATGACATCAGAAATTTAGGTTTAGGCAACTCAATCATGCCCCACAAAACAACCATTGAGTGAGCTAAATTGTTTTTGATGTCCATTGACTACATCTTCATTGTCATAACACAAGTTTAGATACCATATGCCTAAATGCAGACATCTTCATTTCAAACCAAATCTTAGCTACTTTTCCTAATCCTTATATTTAGTAATAATAGCTATTTTAATTCCCGATATACCTCTACTTTTTTTTGCATTTTGGAGTAGGGGAGTAGTTTTTGATTAAGCAGTTGTTTTTGCGTTAACAAAGCTGCATTTTGAGAAAGACATTGTAAAGACTTCATCAAGAAACAAGGAAAGTCCCGATACAACATTCATGCTCTAGAGAAACTATGATCATCAGGGCTTTGTTTTGCTTTATCCTGGCTATAACCCTAACAACAAAGAGATATAGGAAAATGCATATCTCGGCTGTATACAGAAAGCAATGAAGCAGGGTGCAGATACTGATTTGCTCCCTTGAGCAAAAACTATGGGACTTCTAGCGCAAGAAACAAGAGGCCTGCGTAATGTTGAGCCCACTCTAAGATCTCTGTGAAAACCCAAGAATTAAACATGCACCCTGCACACAAGAAAGCTGAAGGGCTCAAAAAGGTAAACTGCAGGGATACGTGAAATATATTCTCAAGACACCAGTCCCACACACAATCACTTCTGGACAAAAAAAGCCCTATACAATTGTTTGCATAACCGTTTACAAGGATGTAACACTTGAGCCTGTCACTATTTGGGCAGGAAATACTCAAGACTGGAAAGCCTTACATTACTTTTGCATGGTGGAGAGCTCTAACACATTTATGTGAAATTTTTGCTACAATGGAGATGACAAGGTCTTTATGAGAAGGCTGCATCAGTGCAACAGGGACATTGTTCACTTTCACTGTTTTGGAAGGTGGCAGAAACTGGAAAGGCATTCCCCTGGCGATATTAGTCTTGGCAAGGCAAGAGGAAAAGGCCTGAATGGATACAAAGCAAAATGATACATGGAAATGTTGCAAAAGCACAGGAGTGCCATAAGAAATAAAACCCTTTCACTATGGTGGTTGGTCAGTCTTAACACCACATGAAAATACATGTTCTGAAGATCAAGATCAAGGACAGTGCTATGGATGTCATTTCATGTGTCCAGTCCTAAAAGCATGGTGGCTAACATTTAATTTTAACACTCAACTTGAAAGAAAAAATACAAAAATCAGAAGACAGAAAATACAACAGATGTCATGAACTCCACAAACATGAAGTGGCATCTCAGGATATATCTCAGAATAGTCAAAATCACAGGAACAATGACTCCTCATGTGATACAAGGCACAACAGATGCAGTGCATCAAGGATGGAAATAAAACCACCATCTACCACAGACAATGTCCAAAATACCTTGCAGAATAGCTGTGTGTGTGATTCTGAGAGCGTGGAAAGCTCAAAGCTAGCATGTGCTGACCATAATAGCAGCAGCCCTAGATACCAGACCAAAGCTCCAGAAAAATTAACTGATACCTATCTTGCTTTCACAGCACACAATTTATGACTGAACACAACACTGCATAAAGATTGTTTGTCCTTGCCTAATTCTGTAAAATCAAAAGAGGGGAGGGAAAAAGTACCAAGAACAGCAGAAAGTGAAAAATTTTAATTGAGTATTTCAATGTTACTTATTTAATAAAAGATGTTTAGAACAATTAGCTCTTTTTCTCTGAGAGAAACCATGTGAAAGTTGCTACACTAATAAAAATCTCCACAAGCAGTAATATGATAGTAACTCAGATGTCCACTTGAAGAAACAAAACCAAACCTTCTGATTTTCTTCTATTTCATTTCGCATTTTCTTGTCTACAGGCACTCTGGTCAGCGATCTGTAAAAATAAAATACTGGTATCACTCAATCACTGTATTTTAAAAAATGCATTAAATAATGTGAAATATGTATTTTAATACTATATCCAATGCACTGTAATTGAAGAATGCTGTAATTAACACTTAAAAAGAAGAGTAATGCAGTGTCATATATATTTTATTTTCAAAACAAATATTTTGTTCTGTGTCACTCTGGTAAACCCAGGTTTCAAATTTATGCTACGTTTTGTTGAAGTAATATTATCAGCATATTTTTTACCACTCAATTTTTCCTCGTTTTTTCTGGAAAATAGCATGTATATTATAAAAAAGTAAGTTGTTTGATGACCTTAATTATTACCTAAATAAATGCCGTATTTGTATATTTTAATTTAATGTTACTAACTCCATGCTACTCAACATTACAGCACAGGCGGCCAAGGATACAACTTGACGTTTTGGCCAAAGGCAAGGAAAATATGCAAGGAACAACTAAAATTAGCTGAGATTAGAAAAAAGATTTACAGATTGAGACCCCTGAAAATGTTAAGTAGTCACAGACGGACAAAATTTTAGTTTCCTTAGTCATTCTACCTTTAGAAGATAATCCACTGATTTGGTTTTTTTACCTTACAAGAACGTTGTGGAAGACTATTTTAACTTCCTTTGTCACAATGTATTGTATGTGAGGTTTATAATTACTAGGCTATCATAAAATACTCCCAGAGGCAAATTAATCTCTCCATGTTTTAAGAAACCCTAAATCATATTAACCTAAATCTGATTCTCCCAATAAATGCCAGAATAAATGCTCTAGTTACCTACATAAATATTTTTTTTCAAAACATGATTGTACATGTTTAGCAAATCTCTGTGGGGTTTTAAGAAAAACTGGAGTAATCTTAAACCTGAAAGTTAACTAAACAAACTGAGAATGATCCTACTAAGCCAAATTCAATACTTATGGATAATAAAGCAGTTATTTAATAATATAAATCCTCACCTCCCCCCAAAAAGAAACTGATTTAGACTAGATCTTGCTAGTAAACTCCAGATTTTTCACAATATGTCAGAAATAAGGCATAAAGTCAATTTACTTTAAACAGATATTCAAGCTTTCCAGGCAATCAAAGAGACTACTTGTTAAGTTCAAACAGTATGATTTCCAAGCTTTGTTTATAAATATTACACAATTCATCACAGCTAAATACTCTTTTTCCATTCATCCCCTCTAAATATTCTGACACATTATTTTCATCACTGTGAATCTCTTCTGGACCACATCATGAAAAGGCAGTAGAGGATCAAGAAGAGCTGCTATTTATACCAACCCATACTTGGTGAGCTTTCCATGGCTCAAAATGAGAAAGGTGTAACTCAAACTGTGATGTCAAAGACAGCACTAAAAAACAGTCAACATGGTTCAAATATATTATTATCAATAATCATTGGAGGATGAGCTTAATAACTTGCTTATTATTGTTCAGCTAATCTAAACTCTTTCTCAGAAAGCTTTTATAATCAAACTACTAGGTACTCTTTATGCACATAAAGAATGTAGTAAGTGTATTCAATAGTGAGTAAATATATCTGATACTGTACTAGTTTCCATGTTCACTATTTCACTCTGTTGAAATAAAAATTGTAGAACAGAAAGCAAGAAACTATAAACATTTCTGTTGAAAAAGAAACATGGCTGATTAAGATTTTAAAAAAAATATTAAAAGAAACTGTAAGTACAAAGAAAAGAATATCTGAAGCCAAATTTAAATTTCGAAAAATGGAGGAGAAGGATTAGGAAAAAACACTATCAAGTCAGAAGTCTCAAAAGCTGACTATGTAGGACACTGCTTTAGGGGACCTTCTACCAGCAATAGCCACAATTCAGGAACACTATAGAACTGTTCTCATTAAAAGAATATCTGTAATTGATGGGAATTATTACTGAGAATTTACTTAGCCAACTAGCAAAACAGCTACTTAACAGAAGGACTCCATAGCAAGGTGGAAATTTAATGTGTGGAAGTACTACTTTTTACAGAGAAGTAAAAAATACTTTAGGGAAAAAAAAGCTCTGATTTTTATCTTGCTAAACTCAACATAAATAGTAGTAGGGCCTGCAACTCTCAGAATCAATGCTTCATTCTGCATACACAGGTGATAAAAACTGCACAGATAAAAAGAACAACCTAAATATTTCCAAATAGCTTTGAGTAGTAAGGCAGAAACATAAAAAATGGATGTGAAAATAATAAAAAGGCAGAAAGGAAAAGACAAAGCTGGCCCAATGTTAGTAAGGAAGTAAAATATTTATCAGCAAAAGGCAAGCTTTACTGATAGCTTTTTTGGTAATAAAAAAGCAATACATTATAGAATCGTTAACTAGCTCCCTGTCTTTGCACAGCAGTTGACAATGCAGGATTCTAGCAAGATTTTAAGGAGAAAGTGTGATGGTCGATCCTTGAGAAGGACATCCTAGGACTTTGAGGTAACACGTGTAAAAGTATCTGTGAGAGACACCTGTTCATTTTCAGTTCAGTCATTTGTTCAATTTGTTCAGAGCTTCACAAAGTTTTATGCATCTTTTTCTAAATATTAAGTGCTAAGGACTCATTAAAGAAAAATACTTTACATTCTGAAAGTAAATGGATACTATTTATCATTCTACATGACATAGGAATGTTCTATTATGACCTTAAGGTTGTAATATTTTCTATCATATAATTTTATGCATCTTTATTCTTACCTGGAAGAACATGTAGCTATGTAATACTGCATGTCGGGGGAAAAAAGGAAACTTTTCACATGTTCATAACATTAACATTCATGAATGATAGAGGAATAGCAAGAAACAGAGTATTATAATTCTTATTATTGCATTCTTTAAGAACAGGTAATTATGACAATCATACAACAAAACAAAGATGAAAAATACCCTAGAAAATGAATTATCATAATGTTGCCATGACATATATCAATTATTACACTGTCTACATCGGATGACATTTTGTAAAATCTGCCTCAGCCTAACCTTTTCAACTGGAAATACTGAGACACAAAAAACTAGAAAGTGAAAGAAACTTTCAAAGGAATGGTATATTCATTTTTTATGGTCTAAGGAAACCCTCCATTTTTAAGGAACTTATAATATTTAATTTTTATGTTCATAACTGTAGTTCTAAAATTTTTATACAGCCTTTTCAAAGCAAAATTTGCATAATTAAAAAATGCTTGTTTTCCTATCTAAACTGTGTGAAATTTAAACAATTTAAAAATACTACTATTATAATGATCAGTTATCTGCCTACAGTGATTAAGCAATATTTTTTAATTTCCTGTTTATTCTAGGGTTTTTTTTCCCAAATCAGCATTTTTGACTCAGCAGGGTAAGCATGATAAGTTTATTAAGGAAATATATTTTGTGCACTGTTTTTACACAATGCCCCTTTGATTTAAGTTTGTTGTCAATGCAGACCTACTAACTTTAAGGTATTTAAATATTTGTAACCTCTCATGTTAAAAATAACATGCTAGATTAGCATATTAGAATAACTCATACAGGACAGGAAATGCAATTCTCCTTTTAAAGTCTTCTTATACTTTTGCCCATAAAAATAAAATGTTTGAAGAGTAGGTAAATTGTGCTCTAATGCCACAAATACATGGCAGGAGTCAGACTGGGATGTAACAATTTAATGACTTTTTATATCAGCGATTTAAATGTCACCTAGCATACTTCAAACTGACTTTTCCTGTGCTTTAAAGAACTGAACTGGCCTTGAAGTTCAACATTAAGTATGTTTCCACTATCTTCTAATGGAAAGCTGCATTTTCTGATTGCTAATCTAAGTGTAAACTTGTATCTTACTATTTCATAATAATTATATTTCAGACATTTTAAAAGTTATTTTTCTCCCTTTGTATCAAGATGTTACAAAGGTAGTTTTTCCATTACAGTGTAGATTTTCTCTAACAGAAAAATCAGAGATGAAACGAAACACTGTGATAATTAAACAAGAGTTGTGAAATATGAAAGCACACCGAGTTAAGAATCCTATTTAGCATTGTATTTAATTCAGTAATTCAAGCAAATACTGCTGATAGGATTACATGAAGAACTTATTAAATATAAAGAAAAGCATTTCTCAATTACAATACAATTGGCTTACAGGAAGAGCCATTTTTAATATTAGTACAGAGGAAAATGTTATTCATTTATTTAATATTTATCTTGATCTTTTATTAAGTAATCTGTTATGGAAGACAGATCTTCCCCGGTAAGAACACTAACATACAGTAGCCAGGGCCTGATCTTGTCAGCAATGTTGTCCTTAGAACTAATGTGGGTGGATCCCCCACAAAATTTATTAATAAAATTTTGCCTCTTCCTACTGTGGGTAGATCTACTATTAATTCAACAGAATTTTCCACCAGGGAAAATATCATTCCAGTAAAAGCTGGGAGGACTAGGCATTCAACCAGAAGTGCCTGAAGGATTAGGATGTCTTCATGGCATCTCCTGCATCAGACAGGAAACATTTAAGAGACCAATCATGAGCTCTCCCAGGAGTTATTTTCTACTCAATGAAATTGCCTGGAATCCATCTACCAAGCTGTAAAACATGAATATCTGACTGCAGGATTTAGATACAAATCTGTATTACTGTCATTAAATTCAAATGCAAACATAAAAACAGTATTTGAAAAACAAGTTTAAGTATCATACCTGGCTCTTATTGGGAAGTTCTGAGCTATGTCTTTCATCACCTTTAAGGCATCATAAACAGGGGTAGACATAATTTGAGCAGCTGCTTGAAAACTAAGATCTGGGGAAAAAGAAAAAGTATCACTAGAAATATCACTCTCAATCAATACTGCCTACAATCAGAAAACTGTTCCATATACACACTCTCACTATTAACGTGTTTTATGTTTCAGTTATGCATTGTAGAAGATTATGAAGTAACATTATAAAGGTCGAAAAGATGGGCATTTAAAAGTTGGAAATACCAAATTTAGGCTTTCCTACAGAATTCTGCTCGTCCGTCTTGAGCATACACATTGTACATGTAATTTCTAAGTTTACAAAAACACAGTGGAAAAACCAGACAATTCATCACGTGGTATTATGCCAGTATCACAAGTATCATGCTCAAACCTAGATACACACTAACCCACAGACACCCATAACTGCAGTAAAGAATAAGATCTTTCCAGCTCCACGACTTCACAAGATTTTCAGAGAACAGATATATTAAATATAGAAGGCTGTATTGAGCATGTGAGGTGTACAGTTTTCAAGAGTAGCAGCAATTTCACAGGAAGCGAAAATGGAGACTCATGAATGAAAGGCCAATCTAGTGTAAAATTTCAGTTCTCCTAAGTGTCTAGCACAATTTTTAAAGGGATCTCATTTTTCTCTCTATGTTTTTTCTCAGAATGAAGTAAATTTTCACGTATCAGGACAGTTTATAATTCATTTGCCTATCCACTGGAAAAACAATGATGGAATTCAGTTAGCCTTCTCTGGTGCCTAACTTGGATGTGACAAATCTTGGCACCTGAGATTGGGGAAAATCCAATTTTGGTACCAATAGGCAGTAATATACCAGGTGCTTCCATGTACTTTGGATACAGTCTGCCTAACTACCTCAGTACAATGACGCTTTTTCCTCATAATCTGTCATTTAAGACATTTGAGCAGAAACTGAAGGCCTCAGGTTATTCAGTTTGAGGAAAGCTGATGCCACATATAGTAAAAAGTACTGGGCAGAAAGTCATAGAGGATGCTGCCTAGTAGAACTTTGCACCATCTTTTTGAAGCAATTAGGAATTTTTAAAAAAATGCTGTAGAAAAATGAATAGCACACATTCTTAGTTTAGCCTGGTAAGGTACACTTTGGCTGGAAAAAAAGGTGAGTCTGAGAGGTGGAATGTTAACTTGGTATTTCTTAATACTTCTAACAAAAAGTATAAAGAGATCACTGTTTTCAAAGGGAACATTTCAGATCCCTTTCAACAGCCACATAAGCTGTGATCAGGTGAAGCAACATCCAATTGCTGCTGTTACTACAGATAGTGATGCTTTACCTGCTGTGCACTTAGGACATACACTTAAAATCCTTCATAAATTGTTAATCACTTCCATTTTATGCCCAACAGCTAGACTACTAATATTGAAATCCCATTGAGGCAGACTGACATGTCTTTTAACCATCTTGGTTATGTCTGGTCAGGGACTGTCACTTACAGACCTCCTCTTGTGGCACCCTAACACAGCTGAGATAGCAGTGTAGAGCACCTTGGGGAAAAGATGATCCTGAGCTTAAAGCAGATCTCAAAGTATGCTTTGAAAGCTAATGAAGCACTAGAGATCAAGAGGCTGTTCACACAGATAAAAGAATGAGTTATTAAAGGGAATACCACATTGGTACTTTGTGCATCATTTTTCACTATGAATAGTAAACCTAATTACCTACGTAAAACATAAAGGCTCTTGAAAGACAACTCCTGAATGGTGTTTAGGGTAATTTATAAATAGAAGTATGCCCTATAGCTGAAGGAGTTTTGGTTAAATTTAGTTAAATTTTTACTTGGAAGCTAATTAAAGGAAATCAGAGAGTACCTGAGCCATTAACTCACCCACTATAATTAGTCATTAAGAATGAACTAGAGAAAGCACCCAGTCATGTCAGGAGTAAGAGTATTAAAAAACTGCACCATACAAAGAGGGGGCTGAAGACCACCTGTCTGAACAGGCTCCGAATGTACTTATCACAAGTCAGGACCAGTCTTCCTGGCACTGAACAAATAGCATCCGAACGCTTAACTACTTTCAACACTGTATGAACTAGATGCTTGAGGAGCAGCACCAATTTATTTTTTTATTTATATAGCCATGACACCACAGAAAAGACCACCACTAAATAGAGACCTTGTACTGGCTTTTGAAGGAAAACACTAAAGGGATCAAAGTTTCACAGTTGCTTCTGCTTGAACATCAACAGAGTGGTATTCAATCATGTAAAAAAAAAATGTAAATAGACAAAAAGAAAATTTTCTTTTTATTTGCACAGTAGATTTCTCAGGAGAACTGAAATGCAGTGTTTTTCAATTTTTTTTTATTTTAGACCAAGACAGATCCTGCAGCTGACAGGGAATTCATTGATAAAAGACTGCAAGTGAACTAAAATTATGTCAAATAGCTAGTTTCAGACTGGATACTGCTAGCAAGCTCTGCAACAGTCAGGGTCCCAAAAAGAAACTGAAGTTCAGATGATTGCTTGGTCTCCTCCATTGCACTAGTATATAAAGGCAAATCAGTTTTCATCAGGTTGTCCTCTAAAACTGAAGAATGTACCAGGTAAAATTTAGCTGCCTAAACTTAAGTGACATTTTAGAGACCTATTTTAGAATGATTTATAATTCCATTCAAGCTACAGAACGTCCTGCAGGTCATCAGCACAGAAGCTGTTTAGAAATCAGCTTCCACATATTGGTTCTTCTTTTCCACAGGAAAGCTTTTACAAGCATGTTCTTCCATTTGATGTTATATTAAAGAACGTATCAATGTGAACTCCAGTACACTGACAAAAGTTAGAATTTATAAATTAAAGCTGTCTTAACCTATATTTTGTCCCAACTCAATAGTCACATCAAAATGATATTTTTTGCCTGACCTCTCAAAAAAAAAATCTGAAACTAAATTTAACATCTGAGATAACACATCAGGCAGAAAACAGGGCAATATAACTTCTGTCTTTAAAATCAGTAAAGCTAGTTATGATTCGCCATCTTATAAAATTACCTCAATGCTCCTTCAATTTCTAGCATATAATACTAGGACAAGATACCAACACATTCTTTTTAAATACTTGATATAATACTGCCTTTTTATGAAACCATATGTCTCTTTTTAAAAGAAGCTTTTATCATCATGTTGATACATCAACATAACAAAGGAAAATTAAAGAGTACTGTGTTAATTCGGAAAAATGCAATACATACCCTGTAGCTCCCAAACCTTCAGCGGTTCCATGTTGTTAGTAGTTTCAATCAGATGTTTTTTAAACTCTCTCAGATTATTTTTCAGATCAGGATGCATCTGCCTACAATAAAACATTTTTTTTTAAAAAAAAGGCATATCCATCAATGTCTGCTTTTATCCACAGTATTGCTCACAGCTAATACTGTATCTTTAGGGTAACAAGCAAGAATTAAAATTTTAATTCATTCATATAACAAAAATGAGGATTTGGGGTGAAAAGAGGTTTCTGAGGACTAAAAACCAGTTAATTACAAGGGGGAGATCAATTGCTTTGTAGTGATCTGTCTCAAACCCTGTCACATAAATTTTGATGGAATAAATGAACTCAAATATTAAATTCACACCGTATAGTAACCGTATAGTTAGTTTACTATAGCATAATGTATAACTAACTGTATATTAACTGTACTGCAGATTAACTGTAACTGTACACAGAGTTTGTTGTATTACCTACAAAAGATGCAGGCAAGATAATGTTAAGAACATCTTTTATAAATTAACAACACTGACAAAATCAAGCTACTGAGTCAGACCTGAAGAAAAGCATGGTGCCAAAACGCTTGGCTATGTTTTTTGAAAACATAACTGGGCAAGGAAGTTTTGAGGGCAAAGACTTCAGCCTACTACAAGACACCATTGAACATCAAACAATCTCCATTAGATTTCTAAAGATTCTGCTACTACAAGTATTGAACAAGAAGCAAAAAGTAGCTAAAAAACAGACCTCTAAAGCATTAAGACTTTAAGTTCTGCAATATTTTATTTTAGATATTAAGAAATTTCATAAGGAATCCCTCCTGCCTCATTTTTTTGCTGCTGGATGATATTAACCATTGTTTTTTACAGAAAAAGAAACATATCACTAATGAAGACTGATGTTCTGGAATTAAAATATAGTCCAGGTTCCTCAAAGAAAGCATATCCAGCTGAAAAGGGAAGCAAAGACAGAACATTCCTTTTTTTCTTACTTGTAGCATACCTATAAATGGCAAACATAGTTTGTACTCTTAGAAATCACAGAATCATAGAAT
>VZTQ01006206.1:0-12306 GCA_013400755.1 Pelecanoides urinatrix | reverse complement strand
TTCAGCATTATTTTCACAGATATTTGGATGTTCATTCATCCAGTAAATTGTTCAGTATAATAATTCCTAGATCCATAAGTCAGTAGTCTTTGTTTTGTGGATTGCTGTAGCATTGTTTGTCCAGTTTATGATCTAGAAAACATGAGAGATGTTCCATCTTATGGCTTTTCTTCCTAAGTGCTGAGTAAGGCTGAAAATGTTTTGGCTACCACCCATCACTGAGCCCTATAAATTTCTAAAGATATGGTTAGGGAATTTACTTCTACATTCAAGATAAGTTAATATATTAAGATATAGACAGAGTATTTGGATATTGAGTATATACATTAATAAGACTTCATTTAAAAACACCTTATTCTTCCCTTCTATCTAAATTTTTCATGGTGCAGAGACTGTCCATGTCAAACATGGATCTTATTTTGAGATGAGTGAATCTCCAGTTCATTTTTAGATTCTTTCTATAATAAAAATGTTAGAAAAGACTTTGTCAAGGGTATTGTGTTTAGAATTGCCTTTCTGATAGAGTGTGCCCAGACAAGTAGTGATATGAATTCTAGAGCAAAGCAAAAGTTGTCTGTATAAAGTTGTCTATATATCATATATATTTCTTAAAATATTTTCCTGAAAAACAAAACGTAGACTTGTTTCCTGCTGTTGAAAACTAATGTGAAGAATATTCTGTATATTAGCTTTACTTACCAGTTATTCTTTGATATCATGTTCTGATTTGTCTCCAGGTTCACTTTTACATGTACACTTGCATTAAATCCAATGAAAATCTTAAGTTCAATTTTTGTGATGGAGAGAGAGACAGACAGTGTGGATGAGAGAACAAAATGAGAAACATAATTTTTGTACCAGGTCTCTACATGGAGCAATAGATGCATTAGCAATTCTCCTTGAACAATTAAAAATTTGTTGTGCTCAGTAGATCCATCTGGCCAACAATCTGCCTGAAGGTTGTCTTCCATACCTGATAAAAAGGGGGGTTTATCCAGTTGCTTAGCCTAGTCATCACACAGCTTGAGCTTGAAGACTCCTTGGCTTAATTACTTACATTGTGCCACAGACTCAATGAGGAATGATGCCAGAATTACTGTTCAAAGTGCTGCGAAGATAGTAANTAGGAGCTATATTGGAGTAGAAGGTGCATATGGTCTTTACGCGGAGATGAAAGTGTAGCTGATAATTTGCATCCTTTCTTCCTATGCAGGTTCTTTTAGAGATGGTGTATGATGTATGTATAAGAACTATTTCAACTATATACCTGGTGTAACTATTAACTATATATTATATAACTGGCTGTTAACTATTTTTAACTAAATGCATCTTTGCACGTATCCTGGATTGTTCATCCTTTCAGCTGAGCAAGGAAATAAGATAGCTGTGTATTTGCAAATGACAGTAGGTTCATTGTTAGTAAGGCTGTTTTGAATTGTTGGTTGAATTGGGATATTAGAATGAAGGACTAAAAAAATGTTTTGGGGCAGTACAAAACAAACAAAGAAAAAAACAAAAAAACCCCTAACCACCAAAAAACCTCATGGTTTTATCCAGTTTAAGAAATTTTCAACACTAAATCTAGTTAAGGCTGTATAACATTTGTGTTAAGCCTGTATAACATTTGTTACTTAAGGTTATGAACTTAACAAGGCAGGTTTGCTGATGTGATTTAGCTCAAACAAAAGACCATTCAATGTTATTGTTGAATAATAGATTATTTTTTGGTTACATATACATAAATATGATTGCAAGACCACATTTATGTCTAATAATTACCGGTTCTTCAAGCATCACCTAGGGAATTTGAAACTTTCTCTTATGAGTTGTATGACTAAAATTTTGGTGCAGAAATTTAAAGAGTAAGGGCTTTTAAGAAACTTAAGGTAGGGAAATTTGAAATGAAGGTCCAAGCCTTCCCTGAATGCTCTGTAGTATCCAACTGTTTTAGTATTCTTCCACTGAATGATCTGTTTTATCCTGTGCTGTATGCTGCTCTAACTGACTGTCATGGTAAAAGACTATATTAAATTATCTTATTGCTTGTTTTTTAATAACTAAAGTAATTAAATTAGGCTTTCTAAATTCACAAGTGACTTTGTACTAACTAGACATGTAAGTTATATCAATTTTTTAGTTTTATCTGTAGAAGCCACAACAAAATAATACAATTTCCTAGCAGATGACGAGGTGTTGTGTTCATGGTGTAGGTTTAAGATGTGCTATTTGAAATCTGAGATTTTTGTGGAACTTGCCAACAATATTTCATGCTCATAAACCAGTTTGAAGCCCCAAACACAATTTCATTTATCTTTATATTCTAAGCTTTATAGAGTCTACAAAAGTGTCCATCTGTTCAGCTGAGATTGCTTCAAACAGTGAGTGGTCAGAGAGACTTAGCTGATAAAGGTCAAAGGAGCCTCTTGACCCTGTGATACTTGCCAAAGCAATTGGAGCATAGGGACTGATATACAGTTAGATATAGCTTGCTAACGTGATCTCCGCTTTAATTGGTAATGATAGCAGGAATACACAGTAAAGTCATCGCTGAAAGAAAACAAAAAGTATCCAATATAGTAATTTATTACCAGTCAGTGGGTTTCACGCACTAGGTTGTTTTACCCCTGCAGTGGTCAGAGAAAGCAAAAAGGTACTCTAACACTTAACTGAAAATGGATGCCCTGCTGCTATCAGAGATGCATGGTGGTCAAATGATTGCCTGTGCCATTAGCTTGGTAATGTTTTCTCTATTGTAAACTCAGCTCCCCATGTTCTTCCTGTGCATCAGCTGCAGATTGAAGGCTTTCTCGTTTGTCTTCTATTTGTGCTGCCAATCATCAAGCTGCTGTCCACCAAGCACATTTCAAGGAGGCAATTTTTTTACTACTATCGACTACCATCTCTAGCAACCAAGGGCTCAGAGGATTTAGAAATGAATTTAATGCTTTAATTTACACTGTGCCAGCCATTTTGTGCATTGTTTATGTATTTGTTTTCTGAGACAATTACGTTTCCTATTTTGCAAAACTATGCGTGAGATAGCACCTGCAAACATGTCCCCAAAACATAATTCTTTCTCTTATGTATATTATATGTAATGCTACTATTTTCTTTAAAAAGGTTAAAGAGAAAAAATGTCTATGCAGGTAAAGACATTCACTGAGCCATTCTGTATTTAAAAAAAAAAACAAAACCAGAAACAACCCCCCCCAGAAAAACACAAACCCAAACCAAACAAAACCAAAGACACTTATTGCTTCCTACCATCAAGGGTAAAGCATCATGAAGAAGAGAATAGAGCTGTCATTGGCAATATAAGTTAATGGTTAAGACCCATAGGTGTGGTAGCCATGCTTCAATTAAAGCAGTTCTTCCAGCTCCATGAAGTACAAATGTAAGAGACAAGGTAGGAGTAGCTAAATAACTTTTACAAGCAACTATGTGACATGCTTATTTTTTGTGAGCCTAGAGCCAGACCAATGATGAGATGTGATTCTGAGAGAAGTTAGGAGCGCTGAACTCCTATTGACATCCCAGTGACTGGCATGATCAAGACAGAGAAATTCTTAGCCCTCAATACATTTTGGTTGGCCAATTCTATGGCCCTACCCTCCTCTGTCATTTCTGTAACTGAGGTTCTTCACATTTTAGCTTGTAAAAAACAATTCTATTTATTTAAATGTTATTGATTGCCACAGAAGTAATGAACAGTAAGTGATTCAAACATGTAAATGCTCTTTAAAGTTTCTATTGTCTTTGTAGTGTGATGAAAGGTTAGATTACAGCAAAGACAGATGACAAAAAAAAGTGTTTCCTTTATGTAAAATGAATGTCAAGACCATTCTTGTCAGATCTGTTTTTAGCACAAAACCCACAATAGAATGCATCTGGTAAAGAAAGCTGGTGTGTGGAGCAAGTATGTATATATAAAAGAAGCTGAAACGTGGGAATCCATGCCAGCTAATGGAAGTGTGTATTTTAAGTGGAATAGTGTTCCTAGAACAAGCTGGATCCCAGTGGAAAAAGGCCTTTAGAGATGAGAAGGCAGCTAGGTAAAATAACATTTGAATTGTACTTCCCATGAAATTTTCATGTGGTATGTCTGTCTTAAACCTGCTAAAGATAATGGCATGTATTTATGTATTTGAGGGCCATGGTAAGCATAGCCCCCTGCCTCCTCCTTCCTATAGACATGGGCAAATTTTTCCTTGGTGCTAAGGTGGTTTGGTAAAGATGTGTAAAGGGAGAAGAAAAGAGGTAGAACAGGCTTGTGAGTTGTGGAGCAGGAATGGATTCCATGCCAGAAGAAATCAATTAAAGTGAGTCTTCAAAATTTGTTGCCCCATCTTTTAAGAAGGATGTGGAGATCCTTGAATGCAGGATCTTCAACAGGTGGGCAACAAAGCTGGTGAAAGGGCTGGAAGGAATGTTCTATGAAGAGTGACTAAGGACTTTGGCCTTGTCTGGTTTGGAGAAAAGGAGGCTGAGGGGTGACCTCATTGCTCTCTACAGCTTCTTGAGGAGCGGAAGTAGAGAGGGAGGTGCTGAGCTCTTCTCCCTGGTGATAGGATGCGTGGAAATGGTTCAAAGCTGCATCAGGGGAGGTTTAGACTCGACATTAGGAAGCATTCCTTTACCAAGAGGGTGGTCAAACACTGCAACAGGCTTCCTAGAGAGGTGGTCAATATGCCCCAAGGCTGTCAGTGTTTATGAGGCATTTGGACAATGCCTTTAGCAACATGCTTTAACTTCTGGTCAGCCCTGAATTGGTCAGGCAGTTGGACTAGGCAGCTGTAGGTCTCTTCCAACTGAAATAGTCTATTCAATTCTATTCTAGCTCTTGCCTTGTCCTTCCTCAAACATCTTCAGTGGCAAACTAGGAAGCTATTACAGAGGTGATAGTTGCCATGCGTGAAGCTTGCCATTTCAAAGCCTCCCTGAATCCTGCACTTTCCTGGATGTAGAAAACTTGTTCTGCTGTGGGTCAGTCAGAGGTTGATGCACAAGAGGTTCATGAGTCTCAGGATATAATTTTGGTCTGTAGTCAGACTTCTTGCTTCTTTAAAGCTTACAAGCGAAGGCCTCATAGGGAGCCTTATCAAGCAATGCAGGCTATTTTAGTTTGGGATTTGGAAATGTTTAAATTAAGATCTAATAGTTAATTATAGAGATTCATGAGATATTCACCAGTTTTTGTTAGGGACTAGCCAATATTTTAACTGAAATGGCTGATGGTACTATTAGATTAACTTTGAGATAATGCATGCATACACAAAATAAAAAGTGTTTCCTGCTTGTCAGTTTCCAACAAAAATAAGTGGTAAGCTCTGTCATGATAATAAACATCTGGTTTTAGCCCTGAGCATGACAATTTATGAAAACATGACTTTTCTTATTACTAAAGTTTTCCTTCTTGACTAACATACACCTCCTTTGGAGTGACTTCTTCTTAGACTTACTGCTAGTGATGCACAAAAAAGAGGTAGCACATTCTGCTAATTTCCATGACTGAACTACAGCAGAGGACCTTAAAGTTTGTAGTTATTTTAGATTCATAGACTTGGACAACAACAAAGATGACAAAAATCAGCTTTCAAAATCTGGATAAAATTACTGAAGCTGTGAAAGTCATACAGTCTGCTCTCTCTGTAACAGCTTCCAGAAGATTTTTAAAATAATTATTTTTTAAAATCTTCCCAATTTTTCAGCTAAATAATAAGAGTAGATGGAATGTTGGTGGTCAGGGAAGACCTGTAAATAGGGAATCAGAAAGTTGGCCATGTCAAAAATAGAATTTAAAACTAACAATGGGAAACCTAAAAAAGATGCCTCTGTACTGTCTTTGAAAATGATGATTATCAAAATCTGTAGGCTATGTTCAGTACATCATTGTGTGGTGGTCATTTAATTTGCAGAATTGAAGGAAGCCTTTATATTACTAAATTAACTCTTTTTTGACATGATCATTTAAAATTCACCGGGACGATGGTAAGGCTTCGATATTTGGATAGATACAGTTTGGGTTTGAAAGGCAATCTTGTGATAACTGAGTCTGAGTTGAGCAGAAATAGTCAGAAAAGAAGGAAAAAGAGATCTCTTCATTGCTGGAACCTGTGTGTTGGCAACAGGGAAGCCTCAAAGTTGGACTGTGTGGTTCTGAGACAAGTCATGCTTTGTTATTGCTATTGTTATTAGCCTATTTTTTGACACTGAGTTACTAAACTCTTAATGTGTATATTTGAAAAAAAAATAAAGATAATGGCAATATTTATCTGAATGTGGTAGGATTTATTTTTGTGAAATACTTATGGAATTTCAAGAAAGGCACAGTACAGAATGTAAATATCTGTTAATCTGCTTTTCAATATCCATCATCAAATGCTATTCCCAGCTCTCTAGTTCATAGTTAGTTTTATGGGTTTCCTTCCATTTTCTGTCATCTTCTGTTACAGAGAATAGCTTGTCCATATTTCCTAAATAGTGTTTTATGTCTAAAGCTTTAGGTGTCCACCTTCTTTCATTGGAATGAAATGCCTATGGCAGAGAGCTAAGATAACTTGGTAGACGCTTTTAGGATCAATGTCAATAAGCTTTCATGTTGCCAATAAACATTTATTGTCACTTCACACACAGTAGTATCACCAGATGCCTCAACAGATTGACATTGTCACAGTATTTTCCTTTGTTTGGATGGTGATTTTCCTAAAGGTTTCTAAATGTTAATCAACTAAATATACATGTATAGAACAGGGAAAATTAAAATGATAGGCCAAATAATAATAGCTTCTATTAATGTCAAAGCTAACTTGTGAATTCCAGTGTTTGCATTCCATGGGGTTTTCCCTATGTATTAGGAAACAGCATAATTAAAGATTAAAGTAATCCTAGTGCTTAACTACATGTATTATTTTTTTAGAAGGAAAAAGGAAAGGGGTAAAAAGAAAACCTGAACAAGCAGCTACAATCTCTTACTTATGACTCCCCACGGAGATCTTTAAATAAGATTATGTATTTAGAGTGCATCCTCATCTGGAAGCATCATTCTCTAAATAACAGAAAGCCAAATTATATTATTACCCAAAACTAAGTAGTCAAATAACTTATAGGGAGTAAATTTTTTTCATNATCTGGAGTCTCTCTCTCAGACAAAAGTTGAGAGTTTTGTCTTTATAATCAAAATCTATTGGAGTATTCTTAAAGATTCAATTCTGTCATTTAGTTCAGTTTCTGATAGGTTTTTTCATTGCATGCAGAAGAAGGAATTTTGTTCTAAATTACAATTGGATATTTGTCATGGGTTTTTTCCTCAGAAAATGAATTCTGAAATACCAGCAGTTTCATAAAAATATTGGTGACGTGAAAGTCTGTAGAGCAGGAGGTTTGATGAGATTACCCACATACATTCCTTCCAGTAAACATTTTTGAGAGTTCTATGATTCTATGTAACATTGCATTTCCTATGAAAAAAAATCTTTTGAAAAATTCATAATGTCCAGAGTCAATATTTATAAAATATTTCTTTTTTTTTTTGCTTGAAAGAAATTATTGTTTCAGACTTTATTTTATGTTTTAAAATGCAGCTAAAAACTAAAATTGAGGAGGAAAATAGGTTTTATTGAAACATTGTCATCCTTTTAAAATTTGAATATTCATCCTTAACTGTCACTGGTAGCATTATTCTTGCAGAATCTTCATTGGGTGGTATGTAGGTTCAATCCTTTGATAATAAAAAAAGGAGTAAGGAAGCAGCAAAAGAGGCTGATACCCTACTGTGCCCCCACTAGTAAGTTTTTCTGCTTTCCAAAGCCTGTAAAAGCTCTGTCATAAAAATTCTGTCATGCTGGGAATACACAGGCACAGAAAGTTTTATGGGGAAAAGGGCAGCAGGAATGTGAAATGTTTTTCTTCTGAATTTGCAGATGTGTAGAGCAGGAAATCCATGCTTGTAAGTGGATCTTGATTGGAATATGGGATCTGAGGTAACTTGCTGTGTTTCTTCTCCTTAAAGACTCTCAGAATTAGCTGTCGCAGAAGGCCAAAACAGAGGATCTCTCCTGAAGTATTCATGGGAAACCGGGAGTGGGGGAAAAGCAAGTATGGAATGTTTTCCATATATGGAAATATCCCAAGGGCTAGAAGACAGATTTTGGAATTTCCTCCTCTTGACTTGTTCATCCTTAGGATCCTATTCCTGCCTGCATGTATCCTATATTCACATGGCTTTATATGAATATTTTTCTTCATTCTTGTGTTTGTTCTTGCTTTTTCCTTCTTTCCACAGGTTTTACTTAGAAAGTATCTAATTTTTAGAGTTTATGTCGTAATAGAGAAGACTTTATCGTAGCTTATCTTCTCAAATATTGTATTC
This sequence comes from Pelecanoides urinatrix, assembly GCA_013400755.1. Taxonomy (NCBI): domain Eukaryota; kingdom Metazoa; phylum Chordata; class Aves; order Procellariiformes; family Procellariidae; genus Pelecanoides; species Pelecanoides urinatrix. The sequence goes on along the minus strand of VZTQ01006206.1, from coordinate 3,938 downwards.
TTTCTGTATGCTTAGACTNTAGACTGAACACAGTGCGAAGAGCATAGACTTGTGCAGGACAAGAAAAACATACAGGTCATAAGCACTTAAAGAAAAGGGCAAAAGCATCAATGAGGCATTTATACTCCTTCACGTCTGCTGTTCCTCTGAAGGTAAAAGATATCTCTTTAATAGATACAGCAGAATTCTGATATAAGATGTTGTGTCACAATCTCATCACTTAACTTTACCATTGGATGATCCTCCCACTACCTTCATGGAATGCCTCTTGGTAGTGCAGCATGATGATTCCTGTGAAAGAAAGTAGTTGCTCTTCTACAAACTCATCTGGAGTCTCTCTCTCAGACAAAAGTTGAGAGTTTTGTCTTTATAATCAAAATCTATTGGAGTATTCTTAAAGATTCAATTCTGTCATTTAGTTCAGTTTCTGATAGGTTTTTTCATTGCATGCAGAAGAAGGAATTTTGTTCTAAATTACAATTGGATATTTGTCATGGGTTTTTTCCTCAGAAAATGAATTCTGAAATACCAGCAGTTTCATAAAAATATTGGTGACGTGAAAGTCTGTAGAGCAGGAGGTTTGATGAGATTACCCACATACATTCCTTCCAGTAAACATTTTTGAGAGTTCTATGATTCTATGTAACATTGCATTTCCTATGAAAAAAAATCTTTTGAAAAATTCATAATGTCCAGAGTCAATATTTATAANTGACTTGTTCATCCTTAGGATCCTATTCCTGCCTGCATGTATCCTATATTCACATGGCTTTATATGAATATTTTTCTTCATTCTTGTGTTTGTTCTTGCTTTTTCCTTCTTTCCACAGGTTTTACTTAGAAAGTATCTAATTTTTAGAGTTTATGTCGTAATAGAGAAGACTTTATCGTAGCTTATCTTCTCAAATATTGTATTCTTTCTGTATGCTTAGACTACATTCTAAGATTCTAATGTCCAGGACTGATTGTTTTTGATGGGCATTTGTGTGGGCAAGTTCTTTTGTGATATCTGTATAAGGAGCTGATTTTTAATGTGTCCAAAGACATCCCCTCCTCAGGAGTTTGTCACAGCATAGTATCTACCCTATGCTGAGGACACTGGCAAAATAAAAATTAATTCTAATTCTTTTGTTTACATGTTTAATGATGATTCATCATTTAAATAATGAAACTACAAGAGTAAAACTGAGTTAAAAAAAATTTAGGAGGATTTGTAAACTATTCCCTTTGGATATTTATTAACAGCAGTAATTAGATGTATTTATACCAGCACAATTATCATGTTAATACATGCAACTGAAATGATACTCTGCAAATCTGATGTCGTGAATGGCCTTTAAAGTTGGTGAGAAAGTATGGAGAATTTTAGAAAGATCCAGTTGGAAATAGGGTAGCACAAAGTGAAGTCGGATGTTCACAGATGTTGTAGTAGCTCTGTCACCTTTTTCTCTCAATTATTTTCATCTAACGTAATTAATTTTGTAACTGGAGATCTAATTACAGAAGTTCTTTATTGTTGCTGATAAAGTAGGTGTGATTTAACTCAGAGTTAAGTAACTTAAAGATAGTTTTGCATGTGTTGAAATGGCAAAAGGCATAGTCTTTATCTCAGACGTATTTTAAGCTGCTACAAGACATACAGATTCTCAAGGTTTGCAAGAATTTTGCAACATCGTAAGATTTGTGTTTCCCTAGCTTTGTTTTTGAAAAAAAGCTGTATTCTTTAAAACTTTCCTAAAAGCCTTTCAGCTTGAAATGAGACCTAGCAGAAGAAATACCAGCCTAGAGTTTTGGCAAAGATGTATGCAATCTACAGCATGGCTGTATAATTCAAGATGTTAGGGAACCCGTATTATAATATTTACATGCATATGTCTCTGTGTATCTTAAGCTATTTAGAAGAAAATCCTTTTTCCTTAGTAAGAAGTAAATAAATATAATTAAGTTGAACTTCATGGAGTTAATAGATTTGGTCTATTTCATATAGAATTCTATGCTGATATCTTGAAAATTACAAAGTACTTATGGATTTGTGTCTGTACACTTAATATTTTTCTTTCAGTTAACTGACACCAGCCGCATCCAACAGCCTTTTGCTATTTTACCAGTTAAGACAAAATGGAACAAAGCAAACTTTCATATTCTCTTATTTGATCTGGAAAAACTTGAGGAACTTCTGCTGTCATCTCAACTCAATGGATTAAAGTCATCGAATTCATTTTACACCTATGACATTCTAGAAAGAGCCAAAAGTACTACTGAGAAAAGGCCACCGACATTAAAAGGAAATAAAACTGCTGGCTCCATATCTCCAGTGGATGGGCAAGTAGATACTGTTTGTTCAAACCAGATCTGTAGGAATAACAATGCAGGTAGGCCTTTGGAAGAAAGTGGTGGCATGAAAAGACACAAAAAAATGAAGAGTTCAAGAAAGATTAGAGTGCAGCCATCAGGAAACATTGATGTGAACGTCACCACTGATACAGCTAAACTGCTTTTGTCATGTCTCTTACCATGGGGTGTAGATAAAGAAATAGAAAATCTCTGTGTTAGACACTTAGATATCTTGAGGCTTCGGTGTCCTGTTTCTTTTGGACTTGTGTCAGATGGAAACCACCTATCACTAATGTTGCCAGGATGGAAATGTACTGATTGTGGTGCACTAGAAGAACATGCAGTAATCAACTTGTTTTCAAAGAGAGTGCTTGATTTGTCAAACAAGTATCTTGCTGCAACTGAAGGACAAACTGGAAAGAAGGATGGACCCGAGAATAATGTTTATGGAATAAAGGGATTGGAAACAGTATTCTTCTTATTTAGCAGAATAGCTGTAATCAACAGGATAATTAACATACCTTCAGCAGTTACAGGTGAAATTGAAAGGTAAGAACCTTTTCATTATAAGCCTTTTCTTCCTTTGTAGTGGTTAAAAAGTGAAAAATATGAAACAAAGACTTTTTTTAAATACTGCTTTTGCAATAGAGTATACATTTTTTTCTCTAGAGCTTTCTTATAGGACGTTCTTTGAACAAAAGCAGATCAGGATAAAGTTAAGTATCTTTATCTTTTCTATTTAGCAGATGAGAAAACTGTTGCAAGAAATTTTTTTCAGCAGAACAAGAACTTGAATTATCCAGCTTCACAGCCCGTTTTTCCAGAGATCACTCTTTTCCTCGCAGTTTAAACTAAGTAGAATAATGAGGTCTCTTCAGGCACATTTTGAGATGTGCATTAGCATGTATGTGCTGTTTTAACTTCCACTCTCTGTAAGCAATATACTTCCTTTACCATGAAACCATTGGCTCTGCAGATAAATAAAACATGAGAGACAAGAACAGTCTGTCCTAGTTACACTATCTAAAGTACAACCTCCCCCAGTAACAATGGCAGTGACTGGGAATGAATGCCTCATCAGGCCTTATGTTGTGAGAACCATCCCAAGTAACATTTATGTTACTCAAAACAAATTTATTGACTAAATGCTTTTTCAGCATTACAGGAAAAACAGCATGCTCGACATTATTTGACCAAGCCAAATAGAGCATACTAATCAGGCAATGGATATTGTCCACAGACTTTTGTTGCTCAGCAAACCTAGGTTGGTCTGTATTTAGCATTTTAGGGACAATTAACTTCAGTGTTGGTGATGCTATGGCCCAGAGGCAAGAAGGGGGACAAAAATTATTGATCCTGATGCTGCAAATATCTGCATCTTCCACAAAGCTCTAGGCATACAGCATATCTCAAGAGATATGCACCATCCCGCAGGACAAACGCACACTTCTCAGTTACTTTTACTGCTAATCACATTGCCTACTGGTCCATATTCAACACAAGCTCTTATATGAAAGGTTGTTTCCAGGATTCCAGCTTGAACATGAATTCCTTTCCATGCAAGAAAGGACTTTATGCTTGCATTGTGTCTTACAGTATTCTGT
>VZTQ01006205.1:11516-37358 GCA_013400755.1 Pelecanoides urinatrix | reverse complement strand
AGATACCAAGAACCACAAGACATCATCTTACTAGTGGAAACGATTAATTTTCACTTCCCATAGACTCTTCAAGTCCTTGGCTGAAAACAACACCAGACTCCCCAACCAAATTGGAAGGCCATAATCAACATACATATGTGCTCATAAACAACATATATATGTATGGAGCAAGGTGGAAATTTCATTCCCAGAGACGCAAGTGCAAAAAGCTGGAGACTAATGTGAAAAACTGCAGGAAGTAAACCCTCCAAACTTCAATTTTATATTTACAGTAGTTGTTAAATGGTGGGCATTGGGTCCTTTCCTCTGATTTGTTGGCCATGCCAGCAAAGGATTTGTCATTTGATGACTTCTCAAAGTCACACTATATTGCTTCTTTTCCCTGTTTGGGAAGATGACTTTTTTTAAGCCAATGCATATCACAATCATCACAACTCCCTGTTTTCCAAACTTTCATAAATTCATTCCAAGACCCATGATGCCTGCAGTCTTCTGGAAACTCCACCTATAGTTGGGTAGAAGTCTCAGATGTATTTAAAAAAGCTGGGTCTGAAGAAACATTTGACAACACAAGTCAAATCCTTCCCTTAGCTCAGAAGTCAACGAAAAAGATTCTTGCAGTTGTTATTTTTAATTTTCTCCATTTTAACCCAATTTCATGATTTCAGAAGCCTGGCAGCTGAGTTGTGAACATTTGGTGCCGCCAATACTGAAAATTAACTTCCCGGCTGGGTTGTGTGGGGACAGTCAGGAAGCAATCTGCCAGCCCGCTTTGCCCAAAAGAAAGGGCATCTAGGACCCTGCTAGTTTTCTTGGTCAACAGGCTTATTACAAGGACTGGAGAATCTCTCAGACCACATCCATCCCCTAGGTTAATTGGCAGCAGTTATAAGCATAGGAAATTAAGAAGGAACAACATGGGGCATTAAAATAAGGCCTCTCTGCTTCCTGCAGCAGGGAGTAGCTCTAAACAGCTCCAAAAACATATAGTGGGAGTTTATTTGTTCTGTATTGTGGAAATGTGTGCACATAACTTCTTGTTGTCATAGTTGTTTTAAGACAACCTTGTCTAACTTCAAGTATCTGCAGTGCAGGCATTTCCACATGAGCTAATTGTCTTCGTTCTTAAAAATCAGTAGAGATTGGCTCAGTACAGTTAGTTTAGGGAAAGATTCACCCGATCAAAGGCTGGCTTTCACCCTAGGGTGAACTGATCCATCCCCCAAACTCTTCCTCCATCAGCAGTACAGGGAGCCCGGGGTTGCCTGTAGTGTGGGCACGCATGACAGAAGGATCCCACCACCCAAGTGAAGTGCAGTACATGTCACCACAAACATTTTTTCTGACCTAAAACCAAGATATTTTGAAAGAATTTAAGAAGTTTATTCTTGTACATTTTGTGCCTTTTAATCTTTTTGTTTGGGGCTTTTTTTTATTGAAAACAGACTTTTTGGTAAAGGCATTTTGAGGGAGAAGGATTTCTGAAGAAGGTAGGGAGCCATTTCAACACTCTGAACTGAGGAAAGAGCTAGCCTCCTAAACTGCCTCCTCCCCTCCCAAGCTGCCTCCCACCACAAAAAGTGGGAGAAAAGCACTATGAAAATATTGAAAATCTTCCTCTGAGTCTTTCAAATGCATTTTCATTTCTTGCATGTTCTCCAGTGGTCAAATTTTGCTTTTTCAAATAAAAACTTTTTAAGTATAAAAATGGGAACATTTCAAATACAGAAGCCAAGTTTTTGCTCATAGGAGACCCATTCTGATTACTTCTTAGTTAAATACATCGATGCAATTCTCCTGTTTTCCAAAAAATCAGAACAAGTGGAAGAGACTATTCTGATCGCCATAAGCAAAATGAGATGATATTGTACTTACATCTGACATTCAGCTTGGAGAGAGCTACTTTGGTGATCAATTTGGAGAATCACATCAAAGGGTGTATAGGTTATGCTATAATGGCTATAGCGTAATGCAGTGCTATGGCTTGTCAGGAAGTCCCATACCTTCTACGTTGCTCTGACAACTTTTAATCAGCTGAGGCTGCCCAAGGTACGACTTCCAAGTAGAATATTGGTGTGAAGAAAATATGAGAAAATTCTCACTTTTACTAAGACACCTTCACTTTTAGGCTCGTTGAAATAAACACTTATGATTCTCTCCCATGTACCACAGTCTAACACACTTTTTTGCCACACTGTAACTGGTATGGAAACATGTTTCTGTTGAATGTGTATGTCTTTGTAAAAGGCATCTAAATATATGACCTTAAAAATATGTTTTAATTGCTAAGGGCAGCACTGAATGATACATGGGGAGAGAGAGTAGAAGTGTGAGAAAACTAAGTTGGAATTGTACTTTTTAATTGGATTTAAATTAGATATTTTGGGCTTAGACATTTACTTGCAAACTGAAATAGAGAGCATTAATCTAGATAAATAGCTGGTGTCGGTGTGTCCTTCAGAGGTGAACTCTCCTAAAGCATAGCCAATATTCAGGCAGATGAAATGAAGAATTCAAACATTCAGTGAAGTCCTTTCCCTTTGTACATCTTCACTCCACATGTAACAGCTAGAAGAAAAGCTAAATAAATGTTCAAAGGCGGAGGGGGGTGAATCTGTCCATAAAGCAAAAGAAAGGATAATGCTCTTTAATGCCCTCCTCTCATCAAGCCTTTTTTGGGAACAGCGTGTCCTGCAGCTGAGGCACCAAGTTTAAAGGAGGACATGCACATTTTGGGTAAGATCCAAGAGGAGATCAGGAAGACTAACACTGAGGAATGGTAGATATGTCTTATGATGAACAGCTTAAAATACTTAGCTTTGAAATGGCAGAATGGGGGATCTAATTGAGGTACAAAAATATCTAACGAGGGCAAGCAAGGGTCTGGGTATGACACTTCTACATGGTAAGGACAAAGTACAAACTTGTGAGCTGAGCTTAGGGTCAGGAGCAAGCTCAGTGTCTGACCCTGAACCAAACAGGAAAAGGGGACTACGCAGTGCTCTTCTTCCAACAAACACGTACTCAAGAGGTTAACAACACATAGACTTATATATACACAAAACACACCACCGGAGAAACATTACACAGCTCATAGGACTCTGCGTCTCACTGTGAGTCTGCAAGACTGAGATCAAGCTGCTGCATTGCATTTTCTGGAGTGATGGTACAACAAACCTCTTCCTCCTGGTAAGAACAACTCCCATGAATAATGGTTTGCAGTATTAGGACTGAGTAGAAATCAGGGATGAGGCATTTAAAAACACTGACCTGAATTAATTCTGTTCCTAACAAGATTACTGAGAGTTTTACCATTGATTTCAATCAGCCTTGAGTTGGGAGATATTAATTTTAAAAATACAAAATTTTCTAATCCTCTCAGTTGTGAGTCGTAAGTGTTCATAAAAGCTGTCTGGTCAAATTTGCAAACAGCCTGAGAAAATAGAACAGAGACATGAACTGCTCCATCAGTATATTTCTTTGGCATACTATGGTAGTTAAATTCTAACACGTTCACTCTCAGCAGTAAATACATTTTAGCAGGAAAACAAACAAGAGGTAAATTAAGCTTCTGTGAATCAGAATTGCAGTAGAAAAGCACGTGCAGGATGGAAACACAGAAAAGAAAGAGAAAAAGAAGCAGAACAAAAAAGAGGGTAAGGAAAGATTAAAAGAAAGGAAGGAAAGCAGAGGAAATTACTTAGACATAGAGGTTTCCTATGTAATTTAGACAGCTCATGTCAAAGAGTTTAAAAAAACCGAAAAGCTAATTTTAAGCCTGGGATCATTACCAATGATTACCAACGGTGGAACTTCGCCATTTGCTCAATTTACTCTAATGTTATTTCCTTCTAAAATTAGTATGTTTCCCCAACACGTGGTGCTGATGATGACAAGGGAAGACTTTATAAAAGATGTAATAACCAGAAACACTCTTAGTGCAGAGATGCTATGTTTTGCCCATTCACTGTAAGCAAATTTCTCATCAAGGTTTATGGAGATCATTAATCACGGGACTTATCCCCAACAAATAAGAGTATGAGCAATGTTGTGCCTTGCGTCAGAGAAGCTCCATTAAGTTGGATGTCTTAGCAATAAAGACCTTGAGTTTCAGGTAAATGTCAAAGCAATATTTTGATCCTAATTGGTAACTGTAAATGTTGAATCAGTATGTGGTCAAATAAACATTGGCGTAATGTAAGAATAGCGGGAGGGGGTGAAAAAAACAGAAAATTAACAAAGCAGCGGTAATTCTGAAATGCTTGTCAAGACCGGCTGTCAAGAAGCAGCAGGAACCAAAGCAAAAAGCCTGTTGCCACAATCCAAACAAGAAACAACTCCTGCATAAGCGGAGGTTTTAATAGCAGAGGACGTCAAACAGTTATGAGGTTTTTGAACTATAGGGCGAGAATTAAAAGTGGATAGATTGCAGCAAGAAGCTTCATATCCATGCTGCCATCACACTGCGATCTGACCTCAGGGGTGTCTCATTGCCTTTCTAAAGTGCGAAGGCAAGGTGAAAATTCAGCTCAGACAAGAAGGCAAGGCTTTTAAAAAGAGCTATTCTACAGCTAATAAATGGAGAAGACCCAAAAGACTTTAAGCACAGTTCACGGTCCTGTCTGGGCTCTAACCAGAGAGCAGACCATGACCATGCATGCAGCAGAACTTATTCAGGAGAGAACCACATGCTTTCAAGGCATAAGAGCAGTTTGGTGCAAGTGGCTGAGTAACACAGAGAGCAGCACCTATGGGTAACTGGAGGACTGAGTGGCAATGGGGGCATCACGCAGGTGGTGTGAGAAGAGGGCATGGAAGAGCACCTGCCAACCCATTCACCAAAAAGCACCAGCTCATCTCATTTAATCCCCCATGACCATGCATTTCCACTCATCTTTCAAGGTGACAGCTACCACTACCCCCATCCTGCATCTGCCAGAGGCAGACTAAACCCAAAAGCAAGCACAACCAGCCAGAAACCAATGTCATTTTATACTGGTGAAACTAAGCCAAAATCTGACTCAGCTTGCTGGCTTACCACAGATGGTCAAACAAGGGGAAGCAGAGGAGTCTATAGACTCCTTCTTTGAAGGGATGAAAGGAAGATACGAATGTCCCCAAGAGCAAAGCAAATTACTTCATTTTCTTTCTGAGCTCCCTCTCTTATTTGTCTTCACTTTTCCTGTTCTTTCTTTCTAGCAGTTCTCATATTCCTTCTCCATATGCATTCTCCCTAGCAAAGAGGCCATTAGGAGGTAACAGCAAGCCCAGCTTTTGTGACTCCAGCTCCTGTTTAAGTTACAAGCTAATAGTATATACATTAATTCTGTATACATCATTAATAATTTTATAATCATATTTCTACAGGCCCGGTCATGGTGCTGCATTACACTGTTACATACTACCCAAACACAGAAGCCACATACAGTCCCTGCCCCGACAATCAGACAGTCCAGGCTACGTATAGGCTTCCTAAAGTCAGTGGAAAACCACTTACTTTCACTGTACCTCAGTTTCCCCATTTCATAATTCCTGTGCCCTTGAGAGGAGGAACTGAAGACTTCAGTGTTAAATGATCACGCTACTCTCTTTGAAAACGGAAAGTGATGCCCCTAGCCTACTAACAGGGATGTCACAGAGGTATAGGTAAGTCGGATGGTTAATCTTGCAGAAGATCCAGTTCCTTCTTTCTGCAAAATAAGGCAAATATGACTCACTGTGTCCACAGGGTGTATGGAAAATAAAACGAAAACAGTGGTATGCATGAATGACCTGCAGATGAGAGTGATTGAAAACACTCACTAAAGTGGATCAGAGACTAAGAGGAGGTTGGGTAAGAAAGGGGAATATCAGGAGTCTGCAGTGTGACAGGCTGCTGCACAAGCTAAGACAAGCATAGGAGCCAACAGAGATAACAATAAGAGGAGTTTTGGAGAAAAAAACAAGGATCCGGGGTTTTTTTTGCGCAGGCCAGAAACAGCAAATTTATTTACACTGCACTTGAAAAGATATCAGAGGGGCTCGAAAGGAGTAAAGCATCCACTAGGTAACAATGAGATGCTGAGATCAAACCAACCCAGCAGAGTCAAGGCAGACTAGCCTCTGCATCCAAAAACTCCCCTTTCCTGACAAAAGGGCCAGACTAAGTCGCTGAAGACAATGAAGTTAGATGACAAGAGAAAGGCAAATGCTTTCTTGAATAGTTTAATATCACTTCAAACACTCCAATCCATTTTGAAATAAATATTCAAGACACAGCAATCTAGAAAGACCCAGCATAGATGAAAGAAAGAAACATAAATCTGCCTGTAGCAGTCCAGATCCAATTCACCTGTGCTATAATGCCAGAAAAATACCATGTGTGTGTTGGCCTCTTTCAGTGAAGAATCCATGGGCATAACCCTATCAGGTTCAGCACAAAGAAATAAAACATTTCTGGGACCAAGTCATGTACTTGAGCAAGATGCTCCCCTTCTTATGTGAGTCCATAATAAAACTCACGTTTGCATTCACGGGCAGCAGAGTTGAATCTGACCAGTCCAGATTAGAAAAATACTTATTTCTCCAGTAAAATTAGCAAAATGCAAGTTTTAGTCTGGATACATACACATACGTACTTCGGCTCACTGCATTAATAGAGACCAATCTTTTCCTCAACAACCTATGGCTTTGCAAGTTGACTGACAGTGGGTAACTGCTGAGCTGATTGCTTGCTATCTTATTGGGAGAAAACCCTTAGAAAAGGTTTTGAAAATGCATGAAAATATGTGGGAGAGCACAACAAAAAGAGGAAATGAAATAATATGGGTCCCGTGAAAAACAAAATATGGATGGAGAATGTGGGAAACGGGCACATCTGGTTACACCACACACTCGGCCATACAATATTGTACCTGGGACAAGCTTGGCTCTACATGTTAGAGGGAAATGGTAGTAATAAAGTGGTGTAGGAGTATATTTTGACTAGCACAAAATGTAAAATTGGAAACATGGGTGGGAAGCTTCTGGATTATAACCACTGTTATACAGAAAAAAAGCTTTGTTTCATGTAGCACATTTCACATTTGGGTTAAACCTTGTATCAGATATTCACTTGCAACGTCTGAAAAACCTGATCTAAAACCACTTCCCAAGAAAGATAAAATAGTCTCAAAACCAACATTCAACTAGTCTGCTTAAACAGGATGAAGTGTTAAGTAGGACGTCAAGAACATCACAGGATACCTTTCAAAACAACACAATCTATCCTTTTCTCATCTGTAGCTGGAAGATAAACATGCAAGGAGTAATAGATAATCTGTACCAATTCTACATGTAATAATTAAAATATTATTATTTGTAATAATTAGGGGCAACAGAAGACCCACAACAGAATGAGTTGACATTGAGGCAGGCTGTGAACTTTTCAAGAAAAAAGGCCAATCAAGTCCCAAGCACAGAGGCTCACAGGAAATCCCAAATATTCTAAAATACCAGCAAATTCTGACATTTGAGGCAGTAGCTCAGTGCAAAGATACCTGACGCAGCATAGGTACCACAAGCAATCTCACCATAGCTTTAGAGATCCAAGTGAGCTAATTGCTTTGCATCTTATGTTTCCAAAACTAATATATTTAGCACCAGGTCAAGTGTCCCTACACTGCACTATATTCTTCTGTGTAAACATACCCACAGAGCCCCAATTGCACTGAGGATTCGTGTTGAAGACGATGAGCAATTTGGAGTCAATGTGTCTGTACTCAGTATCAGCCACAGGAGCAGGCAATATTCCCTCTCTCCATGCATAGAAGTGGAGGGCGCAATCTCCTCCTACCATTTGTACAAGCCCTCCAAACTGCTGACTGTCCAAGATTTTCAACTGGGACTGTGAAAAGCCTAGCCTTGGCTGTAGTTGTTCTTACGGAATGTGCCGTGAAACTACCAGTGACAGAGTTTGCTTTTAAGGTTTTCATCAAGAGAACTAAAGCATAAAACTAACTAAATAAAGAGGACGTGGACTATCTGTGGGGCTGGTGAAAAAGCAAAATGGATGCAAGCAACGGAGGCCAAGGATGCCTCAAAAAAATGAGAGGTTAAGTCCACAATTTGCCTGAGGGAAGCATGGACTGCTGAGCAATGAAAACACTTGAATTAAAAAATGAGAAATGAAATGAAAAAGCAATCAAGGGTAAGAATGAGGCACAGCGAAACTAAGAAAATACAAAGCTTTGCACAGCAATTATGTCTGAACCAAATTCAGCAAGTGTAAGAACGATCAGGAAAATCCAATTAGGGCAAAAATAAAAGACCAAATTACCAGGAGGTCTGCAACACTGGCCACGGAGGTCAGCGGTCACAGATGTGATTGCTCCAGCTGGGGTTGTGGGGGATACAGGTGTAGCACAATTCAAAACAAGAAGACTGGGTTCTTGATTTGGCTTTCTACAAACGTAGATGAGACTGAACTTTGTACCTGCCCATACACATAGAGGGCAAACAGCCAATTTTTTCAAAATTACATAAACCAAGTTGATGGCAGGTTATAACAGAGATGTTTTTGAAAGAAATGTCACAGGGTTTAAACCACTTGGGATGAAAGGGCTTTGATTCACAGATGTTGCATGCTGGGCATTGGCAAAACTCAACCATTACTTTGTCACACAGAGGCAATGGATCTGTGTAAAGTGCAGAAAGTGGATTAGGCTAGATATTCAGCCAAATATTCAAGAAGAGCTGCTTGCATGGACAGAAGTAGGCCTAGATCCCCACACAACACAGACTGAAGCAAGCTGCTACTGGGTATTATGTGAATTAGAATTAGGATTTAATTGTCTCTGTATTAATCAGTGAGGATAACGGCCACCTTTTGGCTGGTAAATGGGACACCTATAATTCACCACTCCAGGGCAAGAAGCTTCTGCAGAGCTCCCACAGGCCCACATGATTCAAACTCTAGCCAAAGCAATGACTCCTGTGCAGGGTGGGCTTATGGGAACCGGATTAGGGACTGCCGGGTGGCCACAGCCACAGCGAAAGGGGCAAGTGTCTGTAGGTCACTCTGTAGTGACTCACATTCCCCATGGTTTGAGCTCAGGAAGGACCATGGTGTAACACACCTGGGAATGACACGCTCAGGATAATGCAATTTGCACATGTAAAATATTGAAATAGCTGACTTTCATTACCTTAATTTACTGTGACCTCGGGAATGGAGAAGGACTGGCAATTCACAGACTAGATCAGCAGGTGGTTTTGCCATCTTAACAGCAGAGGTGCAACACAACAATGCTAGAAATAAAGCAAGTCTAGAGGGAGCAGGGATTCAAACCCTGCGTGTTTTCTGCATCAGAGACATAGAGTGCTGCCAGGGAGCTCAAGAGAGGAAATAACATACCTCCATGCTCTGGTACTAAAACTTGATGCTTTCCTTTAAAAGTAAATTAAAATTATGAGTCAGAAAAGAACTCCAGGTAGCAGAAGATAAGATTTTGGTTTTANAGTGAGCGAGCGGCTGCGTGGTGCTCAGCGGCCGGCTGGGGTTAAACCACGACAATGAGTCAGAAAAAAACTCCAGGTAGCAGAAGGTAAGATTGGTTTTGGGACACTTCTCTCAATAAAAGTCTCTGTTGCAGCCTGTGACAGAGCTGTGATTGTTTGCAAAGTTTTGCAGAGCTTTAATTCACATGCCACGTACTTGTGAGCTCTCTCCTTTTATTTGATGTGGGGATGCAGGAGCGTTATGTAAAGCAACCAACAGCAGCAATGAGAAAGGGAATAATGACCAGCGGGGCATGACTTTGCAGGCAGATGAGTTAATCTATCAGCTTGTTGTTTGTTCTGTCCCCTGCGTCCCATTGCCATCTCTCCCCCAGCACAGGCTCCAGTGCTCCTCTGACCTCTTGGGGAGCTGGTTTCAGCTCCTTGTCTTTGAAAGGTTAGTTAGGCACGATGGGGGTGCCAGCCCCCCCAGTCCCCATCCCCTTGAAATGCACTTGGGAATACCCTGTAGCAAGAACAGCATGGCTGGAGTCTCAGCTTCTCCTGTGATGCTAGACTAGGTCTGGTCACTTTAAGGTGATGACCATATCCCATACATACACCTACTGGTGTATATAGCTTCAAGACTTTGCTGTCTCCTGAAGCTTCCAGTGCTCTTCTCCTCTGAAGAAAACCGACCAAAACCAAGATCGGCTCTGCAGCCCCATCAGGGATTCAGTGAGGTGACTCACAGGTCGCATGTCATTTCGCTGGGATAATATTTCACTCTGGTTAGAAACCGAGGGGGCACAGAGCTGTGTGTTAGAGAGATGGCTCACTAGGTGACCTTCAGCTTACGTCTCTTGGGAAGAATATTTACATGGAAAGAGACTTTTAACACTGGAATAGATGGTCTTAGGTTACGGTTAACATCTTCAGAGGGTGTTATGAACAGGCCAGAGGAGCACATGCCAGGTATGGGGCAGGAGCTCTCAACTGACATGAGTTGGCTGTAGTTCCTCAAGAGCCCAGCCTAGAACAAAACACAACTCAGGCCACGTGCAGCCTCCATGTCCACATCACAACTACTGCTGTCGCTGGTGTAAGAAAGATATGATCTTGTCTTATAGCACAGTACTAAATGATCTCTCAATGTGTAGTCCAGGTTTATCTTCTGTGGTTTATTCCTTATTTGCCCATGCTGTGCAAAAAATGATCATAAGCTCTCTTTTTTATGTGGGTAAGGAAAGGGGTGAAGATGTCTGGGGATTGATTTGCAACTGTTGAATAAAAGTTGCTTCAGAAATACCAAAATGGTGGTATAACCTCAACTTACGAGAGTTTGATATTAATTATAGGCTACACACATATAGGAGTAATGTTTTATTCTCATTTAAAAGATGTAAAGCTTCCCTGCATGGGAAGGTTTGCTGTTTCTTGCTGTGTGATTCTTTGAGTTATTGTATGTGCCACCTCTGACAGACCCCAAGATAATTTTTGTTTAAAGTCTTTAATAGCTTTGAAAATGTCTTCTCCTCACATGGCTGAAAAAAAAAATAAAGGGGCAGATTCCCTTCTTCAGCTGACTCTCACCCTGTGCAGAAGTCAGGCTGTTAAAAAAAACAGTATTTAGTGAATTCCCTGCCAATAGAATATCAGTATATAGCAAAGTATTGCTCNTCCAATGACACGGTACAAAACAGCAGGGGAAGGAGCAGAGAACGTTATATGGTGGGTGAAAAATACGTGAACACCTAGAAATTCAATCTCTACATTTTCCCCTTATTCCAGCAACGCCAGAGGCTCATTAATAGCTCATTAAGGGGAAAGAGAGGACTTGACCAGAGGCTGGGCCCCTTATCAAATTTGACCGAGCAGAGTTTATTTCCTGGAGCATCCTCTCCTGCCTGCAAACCTGCCATCCCCACAGCCAGGCTTTGGGAACACGGCCGTGGGCAAACACAGGACCATGAGCCTTCATGGCACCCTCCGTGGACAGCTTCAGGTGGGGTTTTATAGCAATAAAACCAGCCCATTGCCTGCTTGTAAGGGCAAGCTTACAGCCATACAGCTAACTTTTCCATCTTTCTCCCAGAAAAGCGTGCCTCTGTCCACAGCGCTTATTGGGACCAGTCCCTAGCCTATGCTGTCCCCTGCGTTGTGCCAAAGTGACTTGTTTTAGGTCAGATCCCCCTGCCTTGCTGGCCTTTGCCCATTTCCAACATCTTCTTGCAGGGAAACAAGCTAGCCCTGTGTTATATTTAGGCTTAAAAGCATTGTACATTTACTGGAATAGCACTTCAGGGCAGTTTTCAGGTTTCTCTAAATTCACGAGGGAATCTCTTCCCGCTGCCTTGGGAAGAGGCCCAGAGGCCTGTTACTATTGCAGATGTTGGGATGCAAGCAAAGGCTATCGTAAAACAAGCAGCATGTTGAATCCTAGCGAGTAAATGGCTTTAGGTTTAGGCAGTGTCCCCAAGCTCCAGCTTGGCAAGCAGCACCAAAGCTATAAATATCCCACTTCCCCTCTCCAAGGATGCTCTCCAAAACCACCAGCTCCACTATGGTTCCTGGAGGTGCAAGCTATAATGTGTCCAAGGAACCTCACAGCGAGCATCAGCTTCTAACAGGGGACTTAACACCGGAGGTTTGTGAAAGAAAAGTAATTAAAGGTTACAGCTACCCTTGCACAGAGTGGATTGGCGATCAAACTGCCCAGGAATGGTCACCATAAAGTACTGCAGGGCATGAGAGTGAGAGAGGAAAAGAAAAAGTGAAAAAGTATCTTCATGATAATATTATGGTAATGATGTAGGCTGCTATGTAAATCACCTTTCTATCATTAATAACTGACAGCCTGAGACTGCCACATTCTGCATTTTTATTTCCATGAAAGATGGGAACTACCACTTCCCAGCAGAAAGGAGTCAAAGCACTTTTTCCCTGCACTGAGTGGGGGGGAACCCTCTTTGAGACTCTTTCATGTGATTAAAAAAAAAAGGAAAAGAAACAAATCATTACAAGCTGGACTAAAAAAAATAAATAAACGGTGTTTTCCAGTCAAAGTGACAAAATATATGCACATCTCCCTGCTTGAGCCCCTTTGATGGCAGAGTGCTCAGAACCAGACTTTCTCCTAGCAAGCCCGGGAATCGGACGTCACCCTTTTTTGCATTCCCTGCAGCCCGCTGATGACAGAAGAGGCTCCCAGGGCACGAAGCAGGACAGAGAGACTGGCCACAGAGATCACTCAGTGGAAGAGTTTCAGTTGCACCTTCTCACCATTTTATCTTTATTTTGCTATTTTTCATTTCAATCTATACTTTGGATTTATTTTTCATTGCTGTAATACTGTTGCAGTCATTTCAACTTAGAAAAGCAAGTATTGGCAGGACTGCGAGGCCTCTAGGACAAACGGGAAAAACTGAGAAAATAAGGCAAGATGAGACCTGAACTAGTCATAAAGTCATCCTCTCAACACCAAGGCAGCTCGGTACCACCCTTGTCTACCTAACAGGTTCCTGAAGTCCCCAAAGATGGAGATTTTATACCTCCTCAGGTAGCCTTATTCTTTAAAAGTTCCCCTTCATGGTCAAAGCCAAATTTTTCCTGCTGCAACTTAAGCCCATGACTTCTTGCCATCTCATGAGTCTTCACAGGGATGTATTTATTACCTTCCTCTTGGCAGAAATAGTTTGGGTGTTTCAAGACAGTTATTGTATCTCCCCTCAATTTTCTCCAAGCCAAACAAACACATGTTTTCTACACCTCTGCTCATTCTTGCCGCTTTCCTTCGGCTCCTTCCAACTGAGTCACATCTTTCTGGAAATGAGGTGCCCAAAACCAGATGGAGTCCCCCAGCCAAGGCCTCACTGCTAAACAAGGCACACAAATTGCTCTGTGGAAAAACTACAACACTCCTGTCGATACATATTAATATCATACTTGCTGTTCCCCCCCCAGTGAGAAACATTTACTGATTTGTCAGCATTTTGCTTGCTCTTGGCACATGGCAAACAACGACCTGAGCTGCAAAGCAGGCAAGAACCAAACCATTGATCTCTTCTGGCAAAATGCAGCTAAATTCCAATAAAAAAATTCCACAGCAGCTGCCTACACTACTGAAACCCACTTACCTCAAAGCATGTAAGAGAAACATTCCCCTTTATAAAATCATACAAGCTGTAACACCTTAAACTAGACTTAAGTAAAATAAACTCTGCACAGGTCAAGGTTAAACACTTGAAGATCCTCACTGGTGTTTGCCATAAAAAGAGCAGTAACATTTTCAGATCAAAGACTGATGTACTCTACAACAAAGCAGTCTCAGCAGTAATTAATGGGAATACTGCAGTGAAAAAATAAAGTGTTCTCTCCATGATTTTGGAACACTAATATTGCCACTTTGATTTTAGGAATTGCAGCCGCATGTTTGTTTCTAAAGACATTAAAGTTTAGACAATGAGCATGCTACCTTAATTCAACCTCTCAGGACATTTCAGTTTGAACTTACACAAGATGAAAAGCCTGTATGGCAGGGTCTGATCAGGGGCAAATACTCAGGTGGTACAAGTCCGTCTAGTTTAAGTCTTAAGTTTAAGACCTAGATTTTTGCAACAGCTGAGGATTAAAACACAATCTAAGAAACACACAAATCATTACATTCTGCCTAACATTCTCGTTTATTAATAATCTAACAGACATTATAGATGCCGGATGCACCTTCCTGGCCTGACAAGATATTAATATTGTCAGCATAACACCGAGAAGTGGTTTGAACCAGTATAATGGTATGGCTGGATCTCTGTCTCCATTCAGTCCGATCAGACAACTTTTCCTATTCCCTCAAATCCCCCCTTACCTTTTGAGATAGTTTCTCCCATAGAGGATCTGCTGCAGCAAGGTGACCACGGCAAAGGCGCAGATGAATATGAAGAACAAAGTTCTGTTTCCCAGCAAATCCCTGCTTGAGGAAGGGTCAGTGTATCCCATCCTTATTAAAAGCCACTGAAGCTCTGCTGGGTAAAATTCAGTTCATTGTCACCTTCATGCTGGGAAGCGGAGGGGAATGCTTGCTGGCTTTTCTCTGAGCAATCCAAGGACAAGGTAATCCATTGTTTGGCCCTTCTGCCCCTTCCTTGCCCCTTTTGGATGTTAGCTCCAGGATTGTGCGCAATGGCTTGCTTCCACGGTAAAGTTTCCAGGAGATTCAGACGTGGGTAACATCTAAAATCATCTCTCAGAGCTCTTTCAGCACAGGCAGCCTGTGCTGTGCAAGAGGCATTCTGTTCCCTCTAAGCCTCTCTTGAAGACCCGCTGCTAGCAATTATCTACTTCAATCCCATTTTCATATTCCAGATGGGGGAAGCTGCAAATAAACCAGAAAACTGCAGCCAATGGCAAACACAGGGCTCCTGCAACCCGCGTTGGAAACACATAGTCGTCAGCTCTTCTTTGCTTCTGCTCAGTGATTCCAATGAAATGTGCTTGCAAGGAGACGTGACTGGGGTGTGCTATTATTGAACAAGCATGTAACGATCATGAGGAATTCATTCAGTCCCCTGCAAAAAACAACAACAGCAATCTGGTCAGGCTAGCAGGAAAGCTGCATTTTGTATAGCAGCGTGCCGTCCGTACCGTGCCTTCGGTACTGTAGCATTTGCATGCAAAATGCAGTGCCCGTAGTCATAGACTGCTCACTATTTGGGCTCCTATATTTCCCCTGGTTATTCCTCCAGAGTAAGCATAAGCAAGGTCACTGTGCACCTCTTCAAGGACAGAGCTCTCAGTCCCTGCATGCTGATTTATTGGAGGCTCTGAGTAGCCTCACAGTCGCAGAGAGGGAGACTGCCTCTCAGTGCAGGCTCTAAGAACCATTCATTTAAAGAGACAAATATTCTGATTGTTCCTCCACCAGAAACAGTTCTCTTTTGAAAGGGCAAAGCAACAAGACCTTGTCCACCGCCATCATAACTCCTCTAAAAATCTCCCCATTGTCAGGAGAGGCTCAATTCAGCTCACAGGGAAATCAATGGGAGTTTTGTTGCTGATTTCACTGGGAGTAAAATCTGCCCCCAACCCTTAGCTTCTTAAAACAAGCTCCAATGAAAGCTTTATCCATGAATGAAACGTCCTGACTAGGAGGTTGTTTTGCCCCAATAACAGATGGGAAAAGGATTTTTACAACAAAATGTGGAAAAAAAAAAAACCCTTTGTCTAAGAGAACGGGAAGATTTTTGTGTGAATAAATTTTCCAACAGTTAAATCAGCATATGCAAAATGTTCTAGTGTGCCAGCAGCCCAGCTGTGCAAAGCAGCAAACAGGGATTGTTTCTGCACTTTGTCTCAGCTGTAATTGGTGCTGCATGGGAAGAAGGGCCAAAGGTAACTTTGTGTAACCCTTTCAACCCAGTTCCTGTTGCCAGGGCTAGTCCTCAGCATGACCTACAGCAATTCAGGAAAGACAATCAAGGGCTAAAGCAAGCTTTGCCTTACCTAATTTTAAGCAACAAAAGTATCAAAAGTGTTTAAGGTAGGAACCTGATCACCCTGAACTCCTGCAGGCAGGAACCCCCAGGGGAGACCAGCCCTTCAGACACCCTTGACTTT
Source organism: Pelecanoides urinatrix (assembly GCA_013400755.1). Taxonomy (NCBI): domain Eukaryota; kingdom Metazoa; phylum Chordata; class Aves; order Procellariiformes; family Procellariidae; genus Pelecanoides; species Pelecanoides urinatrix. The sequence goes on along the minus strand of VZTQ01006205.1, from coordinate 21,293 downwards.
GCAGAGAAGGTATAGGGATCCAGCCTCGTCCTTCTTCAGTCCCTTCCAAAGCTCCCACACATGCATTTCTGAACCCTGCTAAATGCTTCAATTATCACCTGTGCATATAAAAAGTGTGGTCATCCCAGGTCAGATCAAAGATTATCCAGCCCGCTGGCTTGTCCCTGACAGTGGCCAGTGATGGATACATGGGGAAAAGTAGAAGAAGAGGACAAAGACATACAGATACTTCCTTGGAAACGCTCTCCCACCATTTTGTGGTTCAGGGTCTTCCTGAACCGGGGGAAGAAAAACAATATTTTGGTTAGAAAAATAACTGAGTTGGATGTGCTCATTTGTACTGTACTGGGAATAATACACATACCAGGGACTGCAAATTAAATAGCAAAAGCAGTTTGATTCCCTCTTGTCAAAGTTGTCAGCTCTAGGGCCAAATATGTTCTTTTTAACAATCAGTTCATGTAAGCCCATACAATATGAGAGTGTTTCCGTATAAGAACCGTACCATTTAGATGGATCTAACTGCATACCCTTCTCAGTAACAGGAAAAGCAGTACGGCCATCAGAAATCCCAGGTTGGGACCCAAGATACTACACTGGCACATTTGTATGGGGAAGCTGAGAGGTAAGGCCTGTAAGGGCAGATGTGAAGGAAAAGGTACTTAATGCTAAAAGGTACTTAATGCTTTGATTTACTGGATTTTTACTGATAGCTTTGAAAATCCTCTCTAAGAAATTTGTCTTAATTGCTCCTGGAGTTATTATACAATAACAGCAAAGTATCAGCAGAATTTGGCTACTTATGACCTTCTATGGGTGTGATGCCAGTTTTGCAGATTTTATTATCACTTAGGTTTTGGTGAAAACACTTTCAACCTTTCTTACTCTATTCCCCTCCATTCAAAGTTATTTTTTCTTGAGATATCCGTACTGTAGTGCACCAAACTCATGAGCCTAACAGCTATTTTTCTCCTGGACTGATGGTCAGCCTGAGCTGCAGTAAACAGCCTGGAAGCACCATGTACTCTCAGTCATTCTTTGATTTTCTGTGTCCTCTCATCCTTCTCTGCTATATCGGAGCTGGCCAGAAGATACAGCACCTGAGAGGCCCATGTGCAGGAGAGCTGCACGCCTAAAGCAAAAAGCAAAGTGCAAAGATACATATTACAAGTGAAGAGGTTTTTCTGTGCCAGATCTTGTGCAGACACCGTTCCTGATGTCGTATGTAACAGAAATCTGTTTGCTGCCTTCAGCCGAGTACTACAACAACACTGCAGAACTGGGAGCAGAGCAGCTCTGTGCATGCATAAAGAAATAGGATGTTTATCGACAAATTTTCAAAGGACGCTCAAGGTTGCCTGCAATATTTATTGTGAGTGAAAATAGTCACATGGTGCATGCAGAAGGGCTGAATGAGCAATGCCAGCACTCCTTCCCAGGGACCCTTTGAGAGTTTGACTTGTCAACTACAGGCCTCCTTGAAAGCATCAGGCCTCTGCAGAGAACAATTTAAATTTGTTTTAATGATTTTACACCCTGCAATTAAGCAAGCAATGGGCAACAAGAGAGCTCCTCCAGATTTTGAGAAGGGCTTGGGGAAAAGGACATTACGGTAAGTTGTGTTGCAAACACGGATTTGCTGGGCATGACTGGGCCTCAGGTGCTGTGTACAGCATTGACTGCTAGTCACGTAGGCATTGACCCTGCAACGGGCAATGTAGCTACAATGACACTGGTAATGTACAGGGAGTCCAGGCCACATCACGCTATATTCCAGTTAGCATCATGCCAGAGCATGAGAACCCAGTAAATAAGATCCCTTCCATCACCAGAGGGTCAAGTATCACTTAACTAGTATCAGCTACTCAAAATACCTCTTATGAGATGGTGAGAGAGAGATGGATAAGCTGCATAATACGCACAAGCTCAGAAAGGGTATTACGTTTCTTGGAGTATAGACTTTTGCTAAAGCAAAAGTGACAAAATGGAGCTGCTCATAGCCTATCATAATATGAAGCTGCCAGAAGCAGTCTGTCTTTCACGTTGCTGGCCTTTACTTGTTGTATGTGAGCTGCTTGATAAATATCATCAGAGATAATCTATCACAAGAAATTCCTCCAGCCTGAGCAGTGAGACTCTGAGCCCTCGAACAAAAACATGAATATGCTCCAGACAGTGATANAAAAAAAAAAAAAAAAAAGTTAAAATTGAATGTCAAAGACAAAGAAATCTTGGATAACCACCAAGACCATGTTTGTGAAGCTCCACACAAGGAAAGCAAAAGGACAAAACCTGGTAGGAGTCAGACTCTACTTCTCTCATGCACAAGCACATCTCTCTCTCTGCTGGAAGGACAATATGCAGCCCTTATTTCTAAGCTGCAGTTTATTTTTTAATGCAAATGAAACAGAAAAAAATCACTTCTGATGGGCAGGTCTGATTGGGAATTTCCTTAAGTCCCTTTCACCGAACCTGTCATTTGAATCAGTGTTTGACTGATTATGTACTCTAATTTCAGCTGAAAGCAAGGGCATTTAGTGTCTCGGATAGCAGGATCTGTCTGTTGGTTGTTTAAATCACTGTATACATAACTGAACATGTTAAACTCACAGTATTTTACAGGTTCAGAGTAAAGCAAAACATGCTTCACATTCCCCTTCAGGATTTTTTCTCTCCCTGCCTGCTCAGCTGCTCTCCACTCCTCTTCATAACTGTTAGGCAGATTAAAGAACTTCACACACAGCATAGCAGAATACTATGGGCTGTAAAAGGTTTTAGTAGAACACTTTTTACATCTCATTCTAGTACCTATTTTTTCCCCTAAATTAAAACTAAATCAAGTCTATTTACAGTTTCTAGGATGCCTGTGTCAAACTGCTAGATCCTTGATTCTGAAAAGCATTGGCACATAGGTATATGCTTGGAAGGTTCTGCTGAGTATGACACTCATAAACATATGCTTATCAATATTAATTATTTTGCAAATATAAAACATGAATTTATTAGCATAATCTAGTGTTTAACACAACGTCTAGTCCCCATCACAAATCCATATGTCTTAAACTGGGATATAAAAGGAAGCTGAAAGGATTCAGCTAAGATATAAGTATTTATTTCCTCCTGAGTTGGGCTAAGCCACAAGGAGATGACAACGGCTAATTTGGCACCAGGCCTCCTACCTGTGGAGCTGCCTGAATTGGAGGAAGTGTCCTGAAGATAGCATATGGTCTGTACACTGGATATATGTTACATCATCTATTGAATCATGACCAGTTTCCTTCCAATTATAGGTCACATAGGCACTGGGGGAGAAATGACCCAGTGCANTATTTTAACAATACTTTTTTACAATAAAAATAAAAATGTTAATCTGATATATTTAAAAAAACTATAATATAGCATATAAAGTTAGATTTAATTCACAGAGACAATGNATAAAATATCCCTTTTTTACACTGTTGGAAAAGAAGCGAGGTCGTCCTCCCGCTGGTAGGAAGCTCTAATGCAGCAGCTGCCATGGCTATAGTGCTGTACATTTACTATTAACAGTTCCTCACAGCAGGGCTTGTTAAAACATATAGCAAAGTGCAAAACTAAGCTGGGCTCAATGCTAGGGACAACCTTGCTTCCCCAGTGGCGTTTCGAGACTTAAAAATATAGGAAATTTAGTGTGATTGTTATGATCCTGTACAAGCTCACAACAACCCTGCAAATAATTGAGAACCATGGAAGCTCAGTTTCTCTGCAGGGAAAAAGAAACAGGGCCAAATTGCTTTTACAGGGATCATCTGTAAAAAGCATTAGTTTGATTTCGGAGCACTGCATGGTTGTCCTGGATTTAGCACCAAATCAACAGGACTGAGATTTTGGCAGAACCATAGAGGGACCATGGCCGACACTTGCTCTCAGAATAGGAACATGATCCTGCCTCTATCCCAAGCAAGTCATAACTCCCATCTAGTTCATCAAAACCAAACTTATAACCTTCTGGTGAAAGCCTGGGAAGTGCTGGAGTCAGTGGCACTCACTTTACAAGTTTAACGGCAGTTGAAAGTTTTGATACTTCATTTTGCTGAAAATATTCTAGCATTAACACTACAATGAACAAATATTGCCTATGGTCAGAATAAGGATCACACATTATCTAATGCTGAAAAACCCAATTAATAACTATTTCACTATTTTAACAATACTTTTTTACAATAAAAATAAAAATGTTAATCTGATATATTTAAAAAAACTATAATATAGCATATAAAGTTAGATTTAATTCACAGAGACAATGAATCTGATCTTGGAATATGTTTTGCTGTGTCAGTGAGTAGTACTAATCAGAATGGGGGTAAACATGAAAAAGAAAATATTCCTCTGAATAATCAGCTGATTAAGTATTTCAAAAATTTTACACTATGCTTATAATCAAGATGTAGCAGACACCTATTATAGAAAATTATTTCAGAAAAGTTACCTTTGCCTTTTTACAACAGTTCTGCATTGATTTTGCTTTCGAAGGAATGAAGTATATTCCTCTTGAATTAACCATCAGCTTCAATTCACGCAAACTTTCAAGCAGTCCAGACATTCAGCTTTCAAACCATTCTTCATGACGTCCTCCTACAGCACTGATTACATTACTAACTATACACTGTAGGCAACAAGTGTTGTCTTGGGTAGTCTACCTGTTTATCTGAGCTACTCTTCTAGGCAAAGCCAGTGTGTTTTCAGACACATCATGATTTTATAAATACTCCATGCTAGTCCATGCTTAGTTCAGTCCATGACAAAAACTATAAATTAAAAAAAAATCCAGCTGGTTTCTGCGGTCTTCAAAAATCCCCACTCTTCCTGAAATACATTTTATTTCACTCTTCTGGCACTGGGGAAGTGCTCACTAGAAATCTGGACACCCAAACCTGAAGAAAGAAATCTTTATCCCTACAATACTGTGACTAGGCACATCTTTCTGCCCCTCCTGTGATAGCGTGGATTCAGCTTTTAAGCTCTTCACAGTGTCCGATCTGACCTGCATGTGGTTACAGAGATGGCTATTAATAAAACTGGCGACCCTTTCAAATTCCTTCCTTTGGATCTGCGATCTGCCATGAATTCCTGGGTCATGTTTATCTGTATTAGGGTAGCAAATAGAGACCACTCCTGGAACAGGACTGTGTTAGGCACTGCAGCTGGGCATTAGCAGAGCCAGTTCTTTCCATGAGAATTTATAACTTAAGCAGGCAAGAAGGAAAGGGATTTATTAGCCCCTTTGACAGAGAGCAGGAATTGCAATTTAGAGGTGCTGCTTGATAGCATGCAACTTGCTCAGCTTGCAAACATATACTAGGATGCCAACCCAAGGTGACGATGGTCCATTTTGCTGACAAACAAGTCTAGGAGTCCCAAGGGGACAGCCAGCCACCCAGACTGAGAAACTCATCTGTAGACAGGGCCTGGATCACCCCTAACCTCTACCAGCAGTTTGAGCTTTGCTGGCTCTGTGAATGTAAATGTCACAGCACTATCACAGGCAGTGCTGACATGGGCATGGAGATTGAGGGCCCAAAGGGCAGTCAAAAGGGTATTTAAGCATCTTCCTCCTCCTGAAATTTTGAGAGTTAAATAAAAATTTTTGTTTGGCTCTTGGCTGCAATGAATTGTCCAGGGCTACGATTCAGATAAGGACTTACAGTGAGATCTTAAACTCAACCAAAGCTTGGGGCTAGCCTGGGAGTTGTTCTGACCTGAACACGGCATAGCCCTTTGGGAAATTACAGCTACTCATGACCCGTGAGCCCCATTACACTGGCATGAGTCTAAAACCATTCCCCAGGCTGAAGGTATTGATCCATGCTTTCTCTGCTCACATAACCAAACATGCCACAAGCACGGCTGACATACTTTTAAAAGAATCACTAGTTATCGCTAATGAGTGTCTGACCAGACTTGTGTCCACCACAACACACTGCCAAGAAGAAAGCCCGTAACTGACCTCACTGACATTTGCTGTATTCCACCTACTTCCAGTGCTTACTCCTCTCTAGCGTAGGACCGCCAGTTCCATCAGCCAGAAAGTTTTGCACATCTATTAGCAATCTTTGGTGGTGGTGTTGACCTTTTGCTAGACCTGCAACAGGTTATTTATTTAAATAGCTGAGTACAGCCACTCGGTTGTGGTTTTTCTTTAAAAACCTACAATGGGGAAGACAGAGTGGTAGTTTATACACAGCCTATTATTAATCTCCAGTGCAGGGAGTTGCGACAGCATCTGGCCTACGGGATCCAGTGCTCTACAAGCAGGCATTAAAGAAATGCCTTTGACTAGGGAGAGACATCCCCAGGAGAGCTCTCCTCTGAGGAAAGGGAAGCACAGCATGGCATTTAGCCAGATTAGGGGTTTTTTTGCAGAACATTCCCATCATCATCACCTTTATTTAAACTTCATTTTCAATCAGCTTTTTTATTTTCTTCCAGGTGTATCCAGCAGCTCCTCTGGAGCTAAGAAGTTTATGTATGGGGTTTTTTTCATGCAGTGTGGGTAGGAAGGTATGTGGGAACTGTAATTCAGTCACTTTAAATCAAATGAAGCTGAAGCTTGAAAGGAAAAATAATAATAAATGGTTCAGATTGTCAGGCTCAGAGCGATGCTCAATCAATTAAAGCTTATTTTAGCATCAGGGCAGTTTATTTTTAAAAAGTTCTCCTGGCACTTTGATGCTTTCATGTTACTGTGTAGCTAAAAAGGTCTTGCTGGGAACAAATTACTCTTGGTAAAGCATTTTCTGAACTGCATTTTTAGTTTCTGTCAAATGACAATAAATAAGATCCACATGAGCAAACAGCAGCAGCAAAATAGCTAGTGGCAGTGAGAGAGTAAGGCTTTGGACCTGAGTAAAGGAGGAAGATAAATCTGAGGCTCAAGCACAGTAAAAACATGGTTGTTTGGGCTCAGAGTCTACAAATGTATTCTTCAATGCATCTAACTTCCAAATGTGATTCAGTATGTTGGCATATTAAACAGCGAAAACTCACCAATGACGGTATTCTACATCAGATAGTTGTTTTTTTCACAATCAGTTTAAAATTAGATATTGTATCTGCATTTTGGATCTTCATTTTGTGACTTTTTTTGGCTTCCCATTTCACAGATGTGGATGACACAGGAACAGCCAAATCAGTATTCCTCTTTTGCAAGCCATGAAGCACGTAAGAAAATGAACCGTGATGCCAGATTCACACTGAAAGTTTCACAGGTCCAAAACTTGGCTAATTGATGAGGAAAGCTCTTCCCTGATGTGGTAACAAAAATCATAACTAGTACTGTTTGTGGGTCTTTGCAGTCTATGAGAGTAGTTGGCAAACAAGAACAATGCTGTGAGTTCACCTCCGTTGGAATCACAGACAAAATATTTGCTTAATAAAAGGGGCAATAATCACACTAAATTCTCCATTTTTTTTTACTGTGACAAAGGGATTATGGAAGTTATATGCTATTCTGTTGCATACTGTCATTATAAACTGATTCAACTTTTGCTCTAAAGTTTAACAGACAAGGAAATTAAAAGAAAGGTGGAAAGGGTGTGTGAAGACTGTTCCTTACCCCTTTTTAATTTGCAGCTTTCTAGCTTCCCACTTTCTCTTGCTTTTCCCCCTGCAGGCCTGGAGCCATCCCTCACAATACACTGCCCTGGGTAGAGCTTTTCCATTCACTTCTCCCAACTGGAAAAATGCACCATACCAAATACAAGGCCATAGGGAACTTAAGGCCTTTCAGAGCCTTAACCTTTCATGGTCATCAGTTTCAGAGCCTTAACCTTTCATGGTCATCAATTTCCTTCTGACAGCTCATGTTCAGGTGCTATTCCCTTGCCTTGGATACCACTACAGGTTTGGCTTGGAAATCCAAGGAAGCTGTAGTTCAGATCTATATATATAGCATCCATCTGCTTTGGGCAAAGGAAGGACATGCCTTTTTCCTTAGCATTGCTCCTTCCAGTTGATGAAGCAGAGGAATTGGCTGGCACTGCAAAAATCAGTGCTTTCACAATGAACATTGTGCTGTGGCACATGATCTTAGTTTAGATGGTCACCAACTTCACAGGAATATATATCTTGTTCTGGGCCACACACCTGGTTAATCCCTGCATGCTCTGACCGACCCTACACAGAGCAGAGTTTGACTTTGAATGTTAAATACATACTTGAATTCACCAGCTGCTGCATGGAACCAGCACATCGCCCTTCCCTAAAATATGCAAGAAAGCCATTAACTCTGCATTTCATTAACCTTTCCCTCCCTTGCCCACTCTCCCTTCCCACTCTCCCATCAAGGCATGTCTGTGCTCCAGAACTTATGTGTTCCTGTTAAAAGTATTATCTTCCCAGCAGCCAGAGAAAACTTACAGTTCAACAATATCCATCCAACCTGACTTCAAACAGCAGCTCCAAGTGTTTCATACCCCATTGGTTTTAATAGGTTATTAATATTAAAAGTAAGAGATACAATTAAAAAATCATTAACTATTTTGCTATTTTTGCAGAACTTTTTAAACGTAAAACCCTAAACTTCTTCCCAGCAGGTCAAAAGCTGAGTTCATGCTTATCCTCATCCCAGGGGGGACAACAGCCCTAACTATCATTTGCTAATTAGGAGGAGGTTTGGGCTTAGCTCCATGTTTTACCAGGCTTCCTTCACAACTTAAGGCAGAGCTTTAAGATGAGATGCTGAGATCTCCAAACTGGCTTGGGAAGGCAAAATGGCACTTGTGCGAAAGCACGGCTGCTTCCAGCACTTCAACTGTGATTTCTGCATGGTGCGGTGGAGTCATCTACCGCTTAGTCACCTCACCTTACACTCCATATGCCGCACAGATGAGTATCTTTACCCTCCTCAGCATCTCTTTCCTCATTTCTGAACTAGCAATCATAGCATTTCTTGGCCTCGCAGGTGTGTTGCAGGAGTACACTGACAACTGTACAAAGCTTTCCACTTATTGCATAAGGCAAAAAAATTCTTCTGCCTTTTAATGTATGACTTCGTCAGTCTGAGGACTGCAAGAGCAGGATCCACGTGACTGGGCAGAGGATTCAGTTCCCTAAGTGCTGCCATCCTGAACTACTTGACATGCCCCAGGATCATCTGGTTAAGACAGAGAAATATCTCACACAGCTCGTGGGAACCCTGCTATAGTGGCAACCAGGAAATCTAGGTATTAATAGCACTAAACATAGATGTACCTGACTCCCACCACAAATATATGTGCCTACAGCCTACCAAAACCCTCCATGCAGTTAGCTGATATTTAGTCAATACACTCCATGAAGACTAGCAGTCCTTTTCATCCTAAAGAAAATTTCTAAGATATGTCAAATGAATCACATCCTAAAAATGCCTTTGTCTTTCCTGACTAAAATGGGAGCTTGGGATGACCAGTTCAGTTGCAGGTATCTGCGTGGTGGATGCCTAAATGTTGGTGAGAGGGTCAAGTGTGAAAACAGCATGAAAACAAGTTGAAATTAATGCCAAGTAAATAACATAAGGAAGTGAGCTATGAAAGTTTCCCCCTTAATATTTAATCCGCTGAAAGTGCCTATATTAATTCCAGTGAAACTGTCACAGAAACTCACATTTCCTGCAGCCACTGCCATTGAAGGGGGACAAAGCTACAGAATTTTACCTAGATTTCCAGTAATATTGTGGTGCTTTTTTTTTCTTTCTCATAGCTACTGTAGATGATCATCAGCAAATGAATAAAACATACTTTCATGCGAACGAAACAACAC